>OZ010680.1:8737729-9121444 GCA_963932265.1 Thymelicus lineola
CAATCACCACAACAAATAGTACTGCTATCTACCATAAGTCTTAAAAATCCTAGTGTCTGTAGTTTTCATACAATAAATAATTAAAATGATTTTTTTGCCCTAAAATTTTGGAAATTTTTTACTTTCAGTCCACTTTGACTCAACGTGATGTAAAAAAAAGTATGGACACTACTATGGCAAGTTTTTTAACAAATTGACGCAACTAATCAAGATTCCAAAATGGTATAATAGTCTCGGAAAACTAGTCACAAAAACCATGTGTTTCTAAGCAAAAACCAAATTTCATAAATTGTTCTTGTTGATAGTAATCACTTTTACTATGTGCCCAAAGTAGGTTTTTTGGTGGTGAAAAATGTCGAATGAATTAAAAAAAAGGTAAAAACAATTTCACTTTGTATTTTATTAACTTAATCCATTATTAACATTAGAGTAAATGTTCAAATTGTTTGCCACCGGCATTAATGCAGGCACGACATCGTCTTAAAAAAGATCGTTTTATTTGTCGTGCATATCTTCTACTATTGATATGATTCGCAGCGTGATTGATTTTTTGATGAAGGTCATCCAATGTTGCAATGGGTTTTGTGTAGATCCTGTCTTTGAGATAACCCCAATAGAAGAAGTCCAGGGGGTTCAGATCGGGTGAATGGGGTGGCCATAAGATAGGATCAAGTCGCCCGATCCAACGCCCTGGATACTCTTGGTTGAAGTAGTCTCGCACAGGACGGGCATAGTGAGCTTGGCAGCCATCATTTTGAATCCACATGTTTTGTGAACCACTAATAGGCACGTCTTCTAATAAGTCTGGCAAGTTATTTTGTAAAAAGTTCAAATAACTTTTGCCATCTAAGTTTCCTTGTAACTCAAAGGGCCCAATTACTTTTCAATTTAGTATACCCGTCCGTAAGTTAACCTTGAATTGATATTGGGATTTAAAAATTGATATTGGGGTGTAAAAAATTTGACCAATCAGAAGAAAATTGCGGCGCACTCGGTCCTCGAAATAACTATTTTGGGCACATGATTACAATCAACAAGTACAATTTATGAAATTTGGTTCTTGTTAATAAATATTACAAATGGTTTTTGTGACTAGTTTTCCGAGACTATTATACCACTTTGGAATCTTGATTAGTTGTGTCAATTTTTTAAAAAACTTGCCATAGTAGTGTCCATACTTTTTTTTACACCACGTTGAGTCAAAATGGACTGAAAGTAAATATTTTCCAAAATTTTAGGGAAAAAAATTATTATAATTGTTTATTGTGTGAAAACTACAGACACTCTAGGATTTTTTAGACTTATGGTAGATAGCAGTACTACTTAGGTTACCGATACAAAAAAAAATCAGAAATATTAAAAAAACTGTGGTCATGTTAGTTAAAAATATCATAAGGGGTGTCAATTTTCTAAGGATTTCTAATTTTTTCATGTAATTTGAAAAAAAATGAAGTATATTTTTTCTTTTTTTTTCTTGAGTAGTCATTAGCAGGCCCACCCCCTGGTGCCCGCTTATCGTTGAATTTTGGGACACCTATAATAAAATTCTTAAATAATGTACTATCCATAACCAAAATTATCCAAAACTAACGAATAATCCGAAATAATTTCATATCCGTGACCATATCCGAAATTTCAAATCTGTAACATCCCTGTTATATACGTACTTATCCCTAGCGTTACCAGGCGTCCGGATAAAGCCGGACATAGGTTTTTTGAATGTGTGTCCGGCCAAATTAAACAGTTTTCGACTTTTGTTAGGCTTTTTACTAAAAAAATAATAGTATCTAATGAATGATTAAAAATAAAGAAGACAGGTTCCTCATTCAATTTCATAATTATTTCATTAGAATTAAAAAAATAGTTACTGTGAATGATTAAAAAGCCTAATTTTACAATTTTTTTTTGTGGTATTAATACCAATTAAAAATAAAATTCTTAACAATTTAGGGTGTCCGGATTTTTTAGTTAAATATCCAGCCAAACTGGCTGGTCTGTCCGGTTTGACGACCTGACAACCCTCTGTCTGTATCCCTATACATACATATCCCTGTTGGTTTCATTTTTGGTATATTGCATTGCCCAGAAAGGGTTAATAAACAATTTTATTCAATATGCAGTGTACTTCAGTAACGGTAAGCGATAGTGGGGTTCGGTTTTAAATCGAGTCACATGAATTTAATTAAACTGTCAATATGTGGATATCCAGGGGTTCGTCTGACACGTCCTGCAATATTTGCTGCCGGCAAATATGTATGAAATACTGAACTGAAAACTGAATCAAGTCAATAAATTAGAATAGAATAGAATAGAATAGAATATAAGTTTATTTACAAGGCCACGAACACATACAAAAAACAGAAAAAAAAACAGAATAACAAATAAAAAATAAAAATAAAAAACATGCACCTCCTTACAAAATTATTACTTATATTACGCTCGCATGTGTCCAGTGGCCTAGAAAAAGGAGCACACTCAGCATTGTGCCTTGCTAACTAATTAATTAATTAGCTAATTAATTACATACATAAATCGGAAAACTAATGCTAATACCGATATAATAATGTACATCTTGTTTAGTTACAGACAGCAATCACTACTAATCTTATGAATATGAAATTTTACTATAAATTTTTATACATTACTTTCTTAAAATCATACCTCCACTACAATTACGAGTATATGTATAGGTATGTACTATTATTTCTTCTGTGTCTCCACCAAGTTTAAACATGTCAATTATGACAATGCTATTTCCATATATTGTTTATTTTTGACATGAAACATTATGAAATAGACAAATTACAAAAGACCAATTCAGAAACTACTAAAGTCATTCAGTAAGTCTGTAATTTTAATTTAGAGATTTTCTATGTTTAGCTTATCATTATACACAAGACCGAGGAAAAGAGTTCCCCCTTCGCGGGGCGTAAGAAAATTAAATTACGTAAGTAAAATCGAAGGTAATTTTGTCATGCAACTGCTACAACCCATTTTTGGCCCATTATTGAGCATGGGTCTCTTCTCTTGAGGAGATTTAGAGTATATTTCACCATGCTGCTCGAGTGCCTTCGACATGGTTTAAGGACTGTTATCTTATGATAACAACTGGGATCGACGGCTTTACGTGCCCTCCGAGGCACGGAAATGCTCTAGAAATTTTTGCCACTAGCGGTCACCCATCCACCTACCGACCGCGCCCGCTGTTGAACTTAGCCGATCACATAATATGATAAGCATAAGCCGCCGAGTGCTTCAAGTCACGTTAATTGTATACAATTAATAAACCTAAGCAGCTGTAAGTAGTATATTTCAGTACCTAAGAGTTCGGATAGTTTTTAGGGTTCCGTACGAAAACGCCTCTGGGCGACCACCGTTAGCAGCCAATTTACTCCGAAACTACTGGACCAAATGAGTTGAAATTTGGTACTCATGTACTTTTTTGTGACCTAAAGACGAAGGTATAAAGTAAACAACTGAATTTTGAAAAAAAAATAACAAAATCAAAATTAAACAAGAACTCTCTGAAACTACTGACGCTAGTTCTTTACTTAAATTTTACAGGGAAACCTATATTTGGGAAAACGAAGTCGAAAAATCATCATCGAGATTTGAAAATGTATCGTTGTAATCAGGATATCAGGGATTGGAAAAAAAAGTACGCGTCTCCGTTAGAACGGTTTATTACCCAATAAAGGCTCAATTTCCCATTTAACTCTCGTTCCTACCCTCCACCTTCCTTCAAAGTAATCTAGTGGCTTCGGTCGTTGAACGTCTGTCTTCCATCTTAAGCTGGAGACTGACTTGGACCACTTTGGTGCAACATATCGAGTTTTTGTAACTCAAACTGACTTGTAAGTTGTAACGTTACTCTGTAACACTCAAAGGGAATTCGGGGAAAAACCGAAGTCAAGTGGAGCACGCGGCGCTCGCCTCTAATGATACATTACTAACAAACGGTACAAGTCAGTTTCCAGCTTTAGGGTGCTTTTCCACCAGAGATGTGCTATGCAGCTATGCTGCGAAGATGTGAAATCTAATAAATATGATTGGTTCAATAAATTGATTGATTTCCACCAATGAATATGATTGGTGGATATCAAACGCATCCATAGCAACGTAACATAGCACATCTCTGGTGGAAAAACAGCCTTAGACGCATATCTGAAAACTCATAATGTTTTCAAAGATGTATGTCTGAACATTTGCACTTTTCCAGCGTGGCTATGACCCCACCTCTCCCATTGTGAGAGGACAAGACCCTAGCGTAGCAGAGTATCATCAATTTCTTTGGACCACAAATAAGTAAATCATTAGTACGAATTACTTCTGCTAAGGTTTGTTTGGTATAGGAAGTTTTAAGTTTACAAAGAGTAAGTAGGTACTCTTAAGTATACAAGCTCAGAGCGTGCTACGGGCGAGAGCTATGCTCGGTATTTCTCTAAGTGCTCCAATCCTTTATTGAATTCTGTTACGGTTTATAGACATCTCGCTTTAAAACCGTTTGAACACGGAATTAGGGATCGATAATAGTCGTTGAAAAGGAAAAGCTTGAAAGGCGAAATGCTATGGTAGATGAAAAACAGAAGACCAGAATATCCAAGATTAATATCTATTCAGGACTTGGTCTGTATGTATGCTAATTTTCTTTTTAATCCGTAAAAAATATTAGGGCGCGATTGAAAAACAAACTTGCAAACATGTCCACCACCTTTCTTTTAAAGTATTTCTCCAGGCCAGAGGAATTCAGCGAAAGCACTGATAATTTTTCAGGAGTAAAAATAGAAATAAAGGTATGACGCTACACACCCATAGCATCAAGATTCCCTGTGTCGTGGGTACCATGGACAACACACAAAGACAAGGACAAACACACCTAATCCGAGAACAGAAATTCAAACTCATACAAACAGCCTTGCTAGGAATCGAATCCAGGACCCTTGGCACGGCGATCCAGCGTGACGTTATTTTATCATGTTCTTTCAATAAGAATAGAAAATGATCGTTTAGCATACGCCGATAACAATCACCGTCTCGCATAAATTTAGAAAACATCGGGTACGTTATTTTAATTGCCTGATAATGTACAATAACATATTAATTTGATTTCAAACATGAGTTCTGTCCTAGACGATCAATGACTGGCTGCATTTTTCATGAAATTCTGCTTGGTTACAGTTTACACTTCCATTTAAATGGGAGTTCACGAGACACTTTTTCAGAAACACTCGGAATACTGTAGCCAGATTTTATTAGTGTCCGACGCTATGGTCAACATTTAAATAAAATAATAAAAAAATTAATTATATCCCAGAGATAATTTTACATAGTCAGTTTAAGAAATAACGAATAAAAATAGAAAACAAAGTAAATTATTTAATAAAAAAATATTTAGTGTCCGACACTATGGTCCACATTATCAACAATAAAAAAATCTAATTCTATCCAAGAAATAATTTCACATAGTCAGTATATGAAATAAGGAATAAAAATAGAAACCAAAGTAATGACTTAAAAATACTTTAAAAGTGACCCAGGTTTACATACCTGAGGCAAAGGTGCCCGATTATCGTCGATCACTCCACAGTCCACACGCAAACAACTTAATTCAACTGAATAGAAATATTTATTACGTCAAAAGTACGCCAGGTGAGATTATACCCGAGACACCTGTGTGACAATTATCCAGGACTGCACCACGCGCGTCACTGAGAAGTGAGAATAGAGATTGGCCTGCGCACCCCGCTGCTTTCGGCCACCGAGACCCGAGTGCCACCGACCAAGCCGGTGCTGCCAGGCGGATGTTCACAAAACTACATTGTAAACAAATCGTAACAGGGAATAATATGGGCCCACCGCTCGCGCGATCGAGGAAAAAATCACAATCGGACCCTTAAAGTACACTATAGCTACCTCTTTCTAATATTTATATGCCTACCTTCAATAAACATATAACTTAAAAGACAACAGTTTGATTTTGTTAAAAGTTATAATAAAATGTACACTGTGCTATAGTTTTGTCGCGGACTGTAATTATATCGTTTCCAACAATGATATTATATTTTAAATATCATTGCTTTCCAATAACAATAAAAAAAGAATCATCGAAATCGGATGGCGTGATATTGAGTTATTCATCCATTTGCCGCGCACCAATCCGCGCACATACTTAATGCAAAAAGACTTATATGGTTTTCTCATTGTCAGATCTCGCTTTTTAAGTGGGACCACATGGCACGCACTTCGACGAAACGAGCTTTCGATTAAAAAAATAATCATCAAAATCGGTTCACCCAGTCGAAAGTTCTGAGGTAACAAACATAAAAATAAATATTTAGTCAGTTTAGAACCTCCTCCTTTTTTAGAAGTCGGTTAAGAATAAGCTTTCTTGAATAGAAGTTGCTAAATAAGATACCTAATATTATAAATATTACTTTTACAAGCGTAGATGCATATAAATAAGCGTTATTACTTTAAGAGATAAAGTAATTTAATGAAATCATTTTTTAATTTAGTTAGTTAAATCAAACTTCAACAATAAGTAAAATTTGTACATTTGAAGACGTTTCTAAATTACATTTCACAAAACCAATCGATGATTTGAAACTGAGTTTTAAGAAGAGCGAAATGAGAAGAAGGCTATATTTCTTGTAATCAGTTAAAAATAACTTGGAACTTCTGCACAACTTTCCAAGAAGTGGGTAGTAACTAAAAACATCTTTCAGCGGACGCGGACGGTCTAAAACCACAAGAATTTAGGCGCGGTTTTTTTAATGTATTAAATAAAAAGGAGACTTACAGGTATCAGGAAAAGGAAACTAATTGTAAGTATTAGACAACTTTAACTCGCGAAACTCGGAGTGCTCGACCAAGGGGAGCAAACGCAGCGACTCACTCGAGCAGGGGCTGCAACACGACTGCCGGGGTATTCGTTATTACCGACTACCGTATTTTCAATTTTTATATTTTGTAATGCACATCAGGAATGTCAGAACCACAGCTGTTTATATTACACTAGGAAATCGCCCTCACTTCGCTTCGGGAAAAATAGTGAAAAAAATATAATATAGCCTATGTCACCCGGGGATAGTGTAGCTTCCCAACAGTGAAAGAATTTTTCGAATCGGTTCGGTAGTTTCGGAGCCGCAAACAATCAAATCTTTCCTCTTTATAATATTAAGTATAGATATACAATAAAGTTTTAACACACTGAGAGCGGACGGACACTTATACTCCATTATTTAGGTAAACGATATTGAAATTAATTTAAGTATTTTAGTTTATTTTAATTTTACTTTTATGTATTTATTTTTATATTATGCAATGTAAATATAAAGTTTTAAATTTGTTCATGAATAAAATAACTCGGTATAAATATTGAAACACTTAATGAAATTTAAATTTAATTCAGGTTAAAAACATCATTAATAATAGTAAACAGAAATTAATTTTGGCATGAATAGATTATATATACCTATTCAAATTCTTTTCATTTTGTGTCAGCCTTATTTTTTAATTAAAACTTACGATAAAAATATACTGTACGATTGTTTACTAAATATAATTCGTATCAAAAATCTGAATATAAGTCTTCGGGTATCATGAAGAACAACGTCTATTAAATCTTTCTAATTACAATAATTATATCTATCGGTACATATCTTACTGTCTTAATAAATCCCTATAGGAGTGCCATCCAAAATCTAGCGGAACATAGAACCCTTAAAGCGAATAATAGATCGTCGGTGGGCGTATAAAGGCTTCACTTGGATGCCCTAATATGCAATGTAAAGCTTGACTGCCACACGTTTTGTATAACCATAATAGTTGTATCGTTGACTACCAAAACAGATGATAATATAGCAGCTGTAACCGCAATTTTGCTTTCCAATTAACTAAGATACAGTATTCTTCCCATTGCAAAATTCCAATTTATAGCTCGGGAATAATGAAAAGAAAGCTAATGTAGGTAAGTATTATACTAAAAATGTTTTCAGTCCGCGATGAGTTAAGTTTAAAATCATGTAAAGCTAATGCAGTACAACCGTATTTGTAGCATAGTAGGTGTCAAAAAAGCTTTCAGTGTATTTTGTGACTTATCTAAAGCGTTTGATTGTGTTGAGGACCAAAACATTGTTGTTTAAACTTAGTCAAGACGGTATAAAAACAAGGCCCTTAGCTTTGCGTCTTATTTGAAAAATAAAGTTACATTATTAGCAGTTAAGAATATGAGTGTCAGTTAACGACTTACAGGAGTGGGTAGTTGTTTTTTGATTCTTTGATTCTATTTAACTTTTTAGTTGCAAATGCTTGAGTTATTGCTGAAAGCACTAAGATGTATGTATGTATCCCGATAATACTTAAGTTCTTCATGGTTATCATAAAAACTGGATTTAAATAAAAAATGGGACCACTCTGGAACTATAATTTGAACTCCAGAAGTATATTTTCTTTGTGAGTGTACTTAGACCAGGTACTTCTTATCATTTCTAACAATATTTTATGCTTTAAAATTTTCAGTTATTCGAATCAGAGCTTGGATTGCTTTGATTGCTGATTCGTTTATTATTTCCTTTGCCGTAAACTATTATTTCCGTTCTTTGCCCCGTCCTGAATCTCTGTTCCGGCGAATTGATTGAATAGTTCATATTTGCTTTCGTTTTATAGTATAAAAATAAATGATACAGCAAGTGACATATAACTCAAAACAAATGACTGCAAAATTATCCTAATCAATGCACTCCCAGCGCAAAAAGTTTCAAGCTTTATTTTATTGAAATTATGTATACTCGTAGTATAAGCCCAGAATAGATATCTAATTAATTATTATTATGCTTACGGTTTCGCGTGTCAATTTAATTAACGGTCAGGATAATTTTGTCTATTCTATGTATCACATCTACGACAACCATTAGGTACTAATTACGAGTATACCGAGTCTACGACATACTAATTTCGAATTTCGATTATCCATCTGCATTGGATAGCATGATGAAAGGGGACGCTATTGTGTGGCTTGGACGTGTCTATCATACGTGACGTATGTATCATGTGTACCTATCTATCATAATATGTGTTGCACAGAGTAATTAAACACTATGATGTGTTGTGATTTTAGTTCGAATCGTATAGACGCTTTTGATATTATTTTGTTTATGAAGAGGCGTGGAGCGAAGAGAGAAGAGAAAAGGAGAAAGGGGAAAAGAATTGTGATGGCAAGATTGCATGGAATATTGAGCAGATTTGATGAAATCAATATAATCAATTATGTATTATTATCTTTCATCGTTATGGTAAGTCAAGTAGAAATAATTTTGGAAGACGTTGCAAAAAATTTAAAATTAATTTTTGAAATGAAACTTCTACTTATAGTATAGACGGGGTATTAGGATTTTTCTGTCATGAAAAAACGTTACGTCCGCGTGGAGGAGGTAGACGATATAATTATGGCGTGGAAATATTTAAAATTAATATTAAATATAAATACGTTGCCATTCGTTTTAAATATTTCAAATATTTTTTTTTTAATATTTTGTTTTGGAATTTTTCTGAACGATTGTTTTTGAAAAAAAATTTTTAGATGTTTTTTCTTGAAATATTTTTATTGAAATATTTTTTAAACAAAATTTTATTGAATTCCACTTGTCCGTCGAAGTTTCACTTCTACTATGTCCCAGCACACATTTCGTTTCTTCGTAACATTCTTTCCTATCTTAAGTACCTAAATAGTTACGTAGGTGGGCTGGGTTAAAAGATTAACATGAATGTACTTATAAATAAACAATTTATTAATATTATTAATAACCAAGATTTGAGGAAATGAACTTTTTTCTAGCAAACATTTTTATCGGCATCGAATCTGAGGATTTTACGTTCGGCAGACGGACATTACACATCTTCTACCTTTGAAGTAGTAGGTAGGTATACTCAAACGGTTTTAACTTTTAAATTCAACTCTCCAACTCACATTCAAAATTAGTATCAAAAAACATGAGAGGTGTCAAGGGACACCCGGATGGAACGAAGTTCCTTTCGATTTAAGTATTGTTTTGTTGTACAGCGCCATCTCTGTAAAACTCTCTCAATCACTTCAAAAAAAGTGTCGTCATTCGTAAAAATCAAAAAGTGTCGTAATTTTTCGTCTAGCCCCCTTTAACAACGCGCGATAAGGAACTTCGTTCCAATAATTTACATTTCAGTGTATAAATTAAGTGAGAATTTCAATAGCTCACTGCATTTGTATTTAACCCCTGTTCTGTTTAATTTGTGTTCATTAGGTAAATAGATTTTACCATGATTTTACCCATTTCCGATACACTCCATTGTTTGCGGTGTCATATTGAATCAGGCGTTCAATGTTAGTCAATGTCGATATTGATGGGGTTGATAAGTAGTGGCGTTTTGTTTTGTCGAAGTAAAATTTCAATGGCATAAAACTTGAATCGAAATTCAGCCTATATTCATCGGCTTAACACGTTTATTAACTTTACTACAGCTATGATAAACAGAGTTTCTGAAACAACTGAATAAATACTCCGAAGCTTTTGCCGAAGCTATAATTTGACAGCTCTGTTGTTTGACAATACCACCAGCGGTAGTGTTCGTTTTATTTTAATCGGTTCAAAAATACAATTATAGTTTACCCATATTAGCTGACTCAGCAAACACTGTTCTGACAAAATCTTTCTGGATAGGGACACCTTAATCACCTAGCGGTATGAAATATACTTTACGACCTATTCTTATATTATGTACCTAATAGGTACCTGTACCTACACAAAAAAAAATATATAAAAATTAGACCGATTTTTATAAAAGTTTAACCCTTTCGGAGGAGTGCGACCACAAACAGTGACACAAGATTTTTTGCAATACCTTAATCTAGGGTATACAAGGGTAAAAACTTAATGCCTAACATTGAAGTATAATGTCATAGAACAGACATCTCTAAGAAAACGTGTGTCCCGCCGCCGCGCCGGGAGGTTCGATTTTCAAAATTGAGCCTCCGTTTTCCTTTCAAAATCGAACAAATCCATTGAAGATTGAAGCCACGTGGCGCTAATGCATTGGGACATACATGATGTTCGCGGTGTCGGTTCTATACGCTAGTAATCATACTTCAATGATGCCTAATGGCATTCTCTACCAGTCAGTCCTAGGTGCTGATGAAAATGTTAGATAGGTGTGATATTATATGTCAATTAGATGTCAAATAAAATAATTAATTATTTTCCAAAAAAAAATCTCGAGAACCACCATGGTAGAACGATGTTCCTTCACAAAAAGTATACCAAAATTTTATTTTGAATTAAAAAAATAATTGATAAAAACTAACTATACGTAATTCGAATTAAAACCCTTGGTTTAAAACATGTCACTCACTATGTATTGCATAAAAAATTAGTATAAGATTGAAATTAAATGTTAGAAAGAAAGGCTAGAATTCATAATCGTGAAATAAATGAAAAAAATGCAGCAATTTTTAACCCTATAGCCTCAACATAATATGTTAATAAAGTTTTATTATATTTAAAACGCATTTCCTATCTTCCGTTACCTACTACAAACTTTCGCCGTAGACGATGACTTACAATTTTTTTTGACTAATAATTTAAAAAGAGAGGTGGCAAATTTTACCACTAAGTTATTTACATCTACCCCATGATCTCGGTTGTATGTTGTCCCTTGGGATGATCATACGTTTATATGTTAGTGATTTTCTTTTGTTAAATCATTCTTCACTAATTAATATATTATGTAAATATAGAATTTAGTTACTTCGGCAATGATCTAACCACAGAATCAACATAATGTTTGATCTGTTTCTAGTATTTCACTGAAATTTAAAAATTCATTTTTCATTTTTCTTAGCAGGGAGGGGAAGAGGGAGGGGAGAGGGAGAGGGAGAGGGAGAGGGAGAGGGAGAGGGAGAGGGAGAGGGAGAGGGAGAGGGAGAGGGAGAGGGAGAGGGAGAGGGAGAGGGAGATGGTGAGGGAGAGGGAGCGGGAGAGGGAATTTAACGGTCTCTGATTTGTTAAACCTACCAAAACTATAAAAGTTAAAAGTAACAACAAAGTACATAAATTCATTGTTAGGCGATACGAAGTTCTTGGGTCAGCTAGTATAGTATACGCTATTGTGTTTATTAATTTTAGACGAGGTGAAAGTTATATAGGGAGATTTCTCAAGGAAAAATTGTCTGTTACTCAAAGGCTGTTTCGGCTGGGAATCGAACTCGAGACCCCTCGCTTGGCAGGGTTAGCAATGTTATCATCAACCGTGTTTGGTAGTAGCTAGATGCGATCACGTGGGTATTCATAAACTTAGTACTGGTGCTTGACTGCTCCTCCTCTTTGTATTCGTATCTATATTCGTATTGAGGACACATACAATAAAAAACTAGATGTACCGTACTATTCAAAACAAATACATACCATACTTGTAGCTGTTGTCATTTCGTATAGTGAAAACTCGGAAGCACCGCAGGTTTGCTCGGTATGAAAATATACGACAGATATTTTCTCTACGTTGTACTAACAGCTAGAAGAATCCGTTTCTCTAGTAGTTTCAGCAGCTTGAAAATCCACTGGAAGTCGATTTAAGCAAGCATATCACAGGTTCTCAATATACGTATTATTCAAAACAGACTGAAATTGCTGGGTCTTCTAGAACAACTTTTATTAATTCCAATAGACAAACAGCTTTATGTATTACCTCTTCGCTTGGAAAGTTATGCAGTTCTTTGACTTCAATTATAAAGAACTTTCGAGTGTATTCCCATTTTTAGAGATTCATTCAAAGTTAGATAGAAAAATTCAATCAAACGTTATACTTATTACGTTTATGAACAAAATAATCGTAGTTAATGTTGCTAACACAATTTTCGTTTTCCTAACTTTCACTCTTAGAAATGGGTGCATTGATTTATGTATGAAGCAAGAACGTTTTAATTGCTGCGGACAGAACTTTAACTTCAACAACACAGTTTCACTAAGGCTGCAAAGGGAATTAGAAATTGATTTTGAATTGGCGCACTTTTTCAAACACAACACAGCGTAATTTAATTCCACCAAAGCACTTATTCACTGGACGTCTTCCATCCCAGCATCTTTATGCAGAAGTGTAGTTAGTGTAGTTGTTCGTAGCGATTATCTCATTTATTCCAATGTACTGAGGCTACTGAGGCGTCTTGGAGTATCGGATCTCGAACGCGAAGTTGCCGGTGGAGTATGTTGTGGACTCGGCGTGAAACTTGCGGTCCTTTCACTTTCGCGCTGAGAAATACCGGAACGCCTCTATGGTGTTGAGTCGTTGTGTAACATGGTCACTGCGATGTCCCATTAGACTTCACTAGTCAAGCCGTATAGTAATGAATGAATGACATCGGAGTAAAGACGAGGTCGAAAGCGAGATTATGCGCGAGTTTTCAAGCTACAAGATATGCTATGTTATTTGTATGCATCTATCGCCCAAATTGCATTCACGGTAGACAGGTATGTAATTTGGCACGTGATTCGTGAAGTACGGAAATCTCGTTGACTTAATCTGTAAAGTAGCTAATTCATACAATTTAAAAATCTGAAACTCATCGGCAGTTTCACTTTCAATTAATTGTAGTTACTACTACTAGTTATTAAAATAATGACAGTTGTTACGTCGTTGTTGTTGTTATTCAATGACTAAAGGTCTCTGCATACGTAACGGTAACGGGACGGGAACGAGACGGGGACGGGACGTGGTTAATAAACACTGACGGGAATTTTTAATGTACATAATACGCAACGTGACGGTAATTCGGACCTAACATGCTAGTGTTGTGAACAAGGAAGATGAATTTTTCATTTGAAGAATTGGCTGCTGGAGCCAATCCTAAAAGTACCATCAGCTCATGCTTATCATAAAAATGTATTGTCATCGGAACCACAGTAATATGCAAAATTAAACTTCGTAACCCGTTCACCCAAACCGGGCAAGCTAAATAAAACCATTTAAAAATGAAAATATATTATGACCGCTATTCTATTGTATTATATTTTTCTTGTATGTATGCTTATCGCTCACTGATTTCTCCGACATTAGTGGGGAGTTGGGGACCGATTTGAGTAATTCTTTTTGTATGTTGTGCGTGCACACCTGTGCAAGATGGTCCTCTGCAAATATGGTAACTTATGGTGAAATCTAATGAACAATTTGAGCCTTCCTTAGACGTCTAGAAACAGATGTGAAACATCGAAACCATTTGACGACCAGTGTGGCGCAATGGTTACCATGCCGCGCCAAGGGTCCTGGGTTCGATCCCCAGCGAGGCAAAAATTTGAATGATGAGTTTGAATTTCTGTTCTCGGTCTGGGTGTGAGTGTCCTTGTCTTGTGTGTTGTCCATGGCACCTACGACACAGGGAATCCTAGTGTGGGGCTATGAGTGTGAAGCGTTATTTATTTATTTATTTGTATAGTAAATAGACTGAAATAAGCTTTGACAGATGGTTTATTACAGGAAATAAAAATATTACTTAATCAAAAGTAAGTGAAATAAAAATATTACTTAATCAAAACTAACTCCCGGAGCAGCGTGGTGGAGCTCTAGGCCTTCTCAAGAGAATAGACCCGTGCTCAGTAGTGAGCCATTAATGCAATCTTTACGTCATTAACGTCTTCTTAGAATGCAAGTGCAAATAGTACTCTTTTATTCGATTAAGCAAACCGGATGAAGAGCGACCATGCAAAATAAATATTTGTCGGAGAAAGCTTGCAGTTACGTTCGTGAAACAGCAGGTCCATTCCTCGGTCAAGGTGATTCAATTAATACGGTAGAAGGATCGATAAGAGAACTGGCCTTCACGACCTGTTAAACAGCAGGACTTAGAGATTAGGTACCTAATTCTGTTCATATAACTAGCGCTCTGCCGCGGCTTTGCTCGCGTTTTTCGGGATAATAAGTATCCCATGTCTTATTCCAGGTCATGGTCTACCTGTGTGCTAAGTTTCATGAAAATCTGTTCAGTGATTTTTGCGTGACAGAGTAACAGTAGGGATTAGTTGAAGCGATGGCGTTGAGTGACTTTCGAAAAGTGTTTGTAACAAACCTACTTCGAATAAAACTTATTTCATTTCATTTCATTTCATAACAAACAACCAAACAAACTTTCACATTTGTTATACATGGGTAGGTATTATTAGATTTCTTCTCTTTATTTTTCCACAAGCTTACGAAATATAAATAGAGTTTTCTGTTGGTTTTAGGTAGGTATGTATGTCACATTTTTTTACTGAAATAAATTTTCTACGTTACGTTGTAACAGTAAAGATATTATCTTCCTTACCGTGGTTGTATGCACCTGTGTTAACGTCGGTAGACGTAACAGTCTAAGATACTGTAGGTAGGTATACCTATATCCTCATCTGTTATGTATTTGATGGATGATGATATCAAAGATTTATAAGTTACCTAATATGCATACCTCTAGTTAATTTTTTTAGACCAGTCTTATTTTGTAAACGAACTTACAGTGACTTTTTATCGTAATTAGTTATTCAAAATAAGGCAGAGACTAATTGAAAAGATTAAAATACCGGCCAAGTGTGTGTCAGGGCACGCGCAATGTAGGGTTCCGTAGTACAACGACTGTGACTCATTACCTAATTATCTTACTTAAGCTTACCTAGCCGTGATATATATATACCTATGGGCTAGGTAGGTAGGCAGGTATAACTGCTGTGACTTTTTTCGACTGCAATTTAGTTGCCATGCCCGTCGCACCTGCCCCTATTTGTTGCACTTGACTCTAACCAAAATAAAATTAGCACTTTAAAACTGAATATTTCGCAAACACGAACCCATGTATCGAAAAGCCGTCTTTGCAGATCCATATTATTTTTTAGTCCTTTGCAACAATAAGTATCCCACAATAAGGGGTAGACGTATTCCGTTTTGACTACGGAACCCTAAAAAAACCACTAGGTTTTTTGTTGTTGTTGAAAGTTTATAGGATGAAATTCATCAGTGACGACCTTGATCAATAACGTCTTAATTAATTAGTTTCTTTTCCTGTAACCTTACGACATTTACGACGAATTTTAAAAGATCTGAAGACCTACGTGATTACCTTTCAAAGAAATTAAGAAAATATCGTCAAAAAATATTTGTTATACCTATTTACGTTTATCCGTTCCACTTCCATCCAAAAGCTGTATGTAACTAGCTCTGTTTTCACGACTACGCGACTTCGATACGAAGTTGGAATCTGGGAGCTAAATAAATAATTGGTTGCATAGAATAGTATTAGAAACTCCGACAGCCGGGTGTACATGCGGGAACGTTTATTAAAAGTTTGTACACGAGTTAGCGGATGCGAGCAGAGTTAAGGCATTGTGCTACCAAGGTAAGCTTCGATTCGAGCATGATGTTAGGTACAGCTCATTGAAGTTTATTACTAGCATATACATAGAACCGACACCGCGAACACCATGTATGTCCCAACTCCCAATGAATTGGCGTCACGTGGCTTTAATCGATTCGTTCGATTTTGAAAGGAGAACGGGGGCTCAATTTTGAAAATGGAACCTACCGGGCGCTCGGGCGGGACACACATTTTGTTCGAGATGTCTGTTCTATGACATTATACTTCAATGGTACAGCTATACTTCTTTACTGTGGCTAACCATCAGGAATTTTCCTTTTGGCGTTCGGTCCAGCTATTGTCCAGCCTTCGAATTTGTCGCAAATATGCAGCTCGGCTCACACGCGCGCGCGCTCAGCTCCTTTCGCGGCGGCTCCACCAGTTCCCGCCGCAGATATTGAGGGTACCCTATCTTGCAATACCGACACATTTCGTATAATATAGCCACCAGTATACAGGCTATAATGATTAGTAGATCTCCTATCGTACTACTGCCGGATTTATATTTTTTATGAGTGTAAGTTAATTTATTTCAGCCGCCGCATGTACCTTTCCCCCTTTACCCCTTTCTAAAATAATAATTTTCCATTTATAGTACTTAAGAAGGCACTACTTAAAGTTATGAATTAGTCACTAAGAAAGAGAGTGAAAAAATACAAGAATTACAATTTTTTTACGGAACATTTAATAGCAAAATCATCTATAATATCATCATCGTTTACTTATGGTGTTTTTATCTCTGCTTCTAGGTAGGGAAGAGCTAAAGAATTCATTTTTTTTGAGACCATGAAGGCCTTTAATAATGTTTCACGCGTTTTAAACAGGAAAACTCCTTTCCCCAGAACAATTTTTAGCCGGAGTGGAAAGTGCGATGCGGAGAGCTGTACCCAAGTTAGAGTAAACAGACAGAGATTGATTCCTCAAAAACGTCGAGAGACTGCAGTTTTATTAGAGGAAATGTGACTGTGAAAATGCACATTCTTGAAACAAATCATCCTTTAAATCATTAGTATATTTCACGAGCGATTGGGTTTTATTTTAACGTATTAGTAAAAAAACCATGAGAAAACCATTCTTGTTTGACTTTTATCCTCTGAAATCGAGTGAGCGTCCTCTAAAATCTGCTGCCCTTAGGACCCTGCCACCCTAGGCCGCGGCTTATACGGCCTATTGACAAATCCAGGGCTGTATCGTACATACAGTACTGGGAACTGTGTCTCTTGATGCATAGTAGCGCACTTTTCCCAGCGCCGTTTTGTGCAATAATCACTTCTTCAATTTTTTCGCTCGGTGAAGAACCCATTGTATAATCTGAATTTGATGACTTATCTATACTTGGACGGGTGTAACATTACAAAGCGCATCACAGTTTAATCTCCCGTCCGCGCGTCCGAATCTCGACAATTTGGTGTCATTATTGCTTACATTCGGAGATTCCATGTTAGGTGATACTTTGCATTCCTGTGTCATGATGAAATAGGCTGGCTTGAATCAATCAATACTTACTACTTTCTGCGTATCTGCTTGCATGATTTTAATTTTTTTTAATAACTTTAAAAGGACACAGGTATACGGTTTAGTTAGTGGTTTCGAAACTTTGTGAACGCGTACAAATACATGTGTACAATCTTTTAACTCAGGGTATATGAAAAATTTTCCTTGATGTAATTCTTTTCTTGGAACGGAAGCTAAATGCGATATTTTTCTGCGCAATTCATGTACAAAAGGACCAAAAGCAACTTGACGGACAGACACACGAGTGACCCTATAAGGGTGCCGTCTTTTGTTTTTTTTTATCCAGATATTTCAGTCTTGCCACCTGGCGACCCTAACGGGTTAAGTCGTAAACGCACTTCGGCTCTTAGGCTTCCCGCCCACGTCCCATAATCGGTGACCGATTTTTTGTACTGACTGTCGGTGAGTCGGTTTTATTTCTGACCGACTTTTTGTAGGACGTGTGCGTTGCACCATTGCTATCAGTGCGTTCTATTTTTCTCCTACAAAAAATCGGTCAGCGATTATCGGACGTGGGCGGGAAGCCTAAGAGCCGAAGTGCGTTTACGACTTAACCCGTTAGGGTCGCCTAATTAAAGTTCGCAAGTCATCGCACGAGCATAATAATCATTTTCATCGTACGACGATGAACGCATCGTTTGCTCGTACGATCGCTGCCAATTAGCACGACGCCTTAGCCGTAGATGACATAATATTATCTGAGAATATAATGTACATTATCCTACTTAGTAAGCATTCAACGTAATAAAATACATTGCAGTTCTTTCACTAGTCATTATCTACTTACCTGGATATATTGTGATCGTAATATTTTGATGCTGTCTGTTACGATAATTCTTCAAATATTCCTGTTTTCAAGTTATGAACTTACAAAGCTCAAGGAACTTTAAGCCTGGCTGCACCCGCTAAAGAATTTACAAGACTTGTGGACGGATATTACATAGCGTTGTGCGTGGATAAACTTTTAATGCGTTCTTGCCTATAGCAGTCATTTTAGAGAAAATTATTCATTCACTGGTTTAAACTAACTTCAATTACCAGATCGATACTGTATATTTGTATAATACCTAGGTACTCATACAAACTCATATTCTAAATTGTAATCAATATTTTTGTTCAATGTCTATCATAATGAGTTAATATGGTAGGTACTTAATATAAAATACACATATTTTTTTTCCAAGATACACCGTGATGGTATACCTTAAGTGGTTAAATGATATACTGGTTTAGCAATGTTAAGACGTTACATACAACAAATACTTTAAAAAACGGTTCCATTAGGTATATCCTAACATTGAAGAGTTCTATTTTGTATCCCCAGGACCCATCATTAGATCCTCATTGAATTTGAGTAGCAGCAACATGCCAAAATTCCTAACATCATAAAAAAAATCATCAAAGTTACTTTATACAGAACGAATCTATGAACGAAAACTAAATTTTTCCTCTTATCCCTCGGGAACAGGTGGTAGGTGGTAGGTAAGTCTTATCAGGGTAAGAGGGAAGACAAAATTTCAGTCTATTTGGTACCAAAACGCGCGATACCTTATACAAGTTCAATTTCGATTCAATCAATATACCTTTAACCTATATCTATACTAATATTATAAAGATGAAAGATTTGATTGTTTGTTTGCATTGAATAGGCTCCAAAACTACCGAAGCGATTTGAAAAATTCTTTCACTGTTGGGCTACACTATCCCCGGGTGACATAGTGATAGGCTATATTATATTTTTCTTTTTTATTATTTTTCCCGAATCGCATCGAGGACGATTTCCTATTATTTAATAAACCTATATATTTTTATAGACAAAGTTTGATAATTCCTTAGTTTACACTATAAAACATGTTTTGTCGAGTAACGTAATAATTACAAAACGCTGCAGTAGGTACGGGCTATGGACATTGACGGGGAAAGTAGAGCCTTCACTTTCACTTCAGGCCCAGGCAGGTGAGGCAGGCATTCGTTTCGACGGCTGATGAGACGTTAGGTCTTGCCGCCATTAGGTTTAACTAAGTATTTATAGCAGGAATAGGTAAAGTTTTTCCGACGCGGGCTAATATTTACAATAATTTTAAGTTTTAGAGTTTAAAAATAGCAAATAACCATATCGATTAGGTACGTCAGCTTTAAAATAAAAAAACCGCATCATAATCGGTTCATTCGTTTAGGAGCTACGATGCTATAGACAGACACACAGACACGTCAAGCTTATAACAATTACCCCTCTTTTTGCGTCGGGGGTTAAATAATGTATGGAGGAGCAAATTTTTAGGTCCAGATCCAATGGGCGCCCTAAATGCCTATTGAAGCAATGTAATGTATTACTACTTATTATAAGTACTATTATTTCTTCTGTAATATTAGCTAGATATTACAAAAGCTTATTATAATTCTGCATTAGCGCCCTGCTTTGCCCGCGGTTTCCAGGAGGTACCTATAATAGGAGGAATAAGTAGGTACCCTATGTCCTACTCAAGATGGTGATCGTTCAGCAGTGTTTGCCTGAAAAAGTAATAAATATCCTCACAAACTTTAACATTTATAATATTAGTAGGATGCATGTTCGGGGGGCATATTGCAACTTTTCTAGGGCCCTAGTTTACTCATCTCTGTTTAGTATAAAACTATAAGTTTTATATGGACATTCCCAGTAGTGTTATGTACTAACCAGCCCTCTAATATAAGAAGAGAAGCGCTCATAGCCCTGCGGCTTGCGTCGATCGTAAGAGATCGACAAAGTTAAGCAACAGCGGGCGCGGTCGGTAGTTGGATGGGTGACCGCTAGTGGCAAAAATTCTTGAGCGTTTCCGTGTTTCGGAGGGCACGTAATTCCGTCGGTCCCGGTTGTTATCATAAGATAACAGTCGTTAAGCCATGTCGGAGGCCCTCGGGCGGTTTGAAAACTTCCGACACTCGGGTTGGCCACTAACCCCTCCACCAATCCGTACTGGAGCAGCGTGGTGGAGTATGCTCTAGGCATCCTCAAGAGGCCCGTGCCCAGTAGGTAGTGGGCCATTAATGGGTTGAAGCCAGCCCTCTAATATTGTGAATGCGTCTTATTCCGGGAAGAACAAATGCTCATTTCAAGGAATTTTCAATTTTGAACATCTCGAGAGGCATGTGAAGTGCACGCTTGCTTTGTGCGAGCCGAGGTGCGCGTTATTGTTTATTTTCTTTCATATCACATTCTCTAAGGATCTAATCTCTGAATTCTGAAGTCTACGCAGACGAAGTCGCGGGTAGAAGCTAGTCCTACTAATACTTATTATAAATGTGAGAGTTTGTATGTTTGTGACTCCATCACACAAAAACGGCTACACGTATATGGATGAAATTTGGCTCACAGATAGTTCTTGACGTAACTTAAAAGATAGGACACTTTTTATCCTGGGAAATAGACCTGTTTCCGAGGGATAAGAAATATAATTTAGTTTTCTTTCATAGATTCGTTCTGTATAAATCAACTTTGTTGATTCTTTTTTATGATGTTAATAATTTTGCCACATTGCAGCTACTCAAATTCAATGAGGATCTAATGCATTTGGAGTTAGGTTGTATGTTTGTGCAAACAAATGTTTCTATTTATGAACATAATGAACAATAGGGATGTTGACTAATTTTAGGATTGAATTTTATTTTATAGATAGAACCTCAATATTCACGAAAAACGTGACGTGACTAAACTATGTTCAATACTATCTGTCTAAGTACTAAGTTTGTTGAATTTCCATATTATAAAATTGTTCCAATGACGTCATATTCTCAAAATGGCGATTGAGGTCACGTGACAGTGAGTACAATTTTTAACATTTTAAATTAATGATACTTAATTTATTGTGATTGATTTCAATAAAAGAATCATATTTTAGGCCTTTAAATGTTACCACTAATAGTTTAGACATAAAGAACAATGCCCAACTGCCATACATCGTTTTATTTCATTTTCAACTTTAGCGTCTTAAAATAAAAGAAATTCTAAAAATCGCCGCTTTAATTTCTGAGCTTAGATATATAAGAATTTTCAGCAGACACACCCCGGAATCAAAGTATTTTGAGATTGAATTCTTATAACCATTGAGTCATAGAGTAGGGCTGCCTGTAATTTTTACCATTATTTTATTCTGACTTTTTTTTGACTGACAACCGGAAATGGAAATTTGACATCATTACATTTGTCATACCAACATTTATAACGAAATTCTGTCTGTAATATTGGCCAGAAGTCTCCCTATATCTTGTTTGATAGAAGCTATGTATTGAAGTGAGTGCCCGAATAAAAATGGACATTGTTGACATCATTGTTATTATAGTCAATTCATCACTTATTAATAAAATTATTTTACACTGGGTAATACGGGTACAGGTATTAATTTTAAAATACGTAAAAAAAATAAGTTGAATCCTAAAAAAAAATTTTTTTTTTTAAACGCTTTTATTTCAATGTTTAGTTTATAAAATTAGCTACAAGTTGTGAAAATTTCAAGTCTCTACGTAAAATAGAACATAGAGAATTATGCGTCTAAAGTCTGAAAATCGTTTTTTTTAATTTAACAACAAATAAACAATGAAAATTAGTTTAAAATATGATTTTCGTGTATTGTCATCGGAAATACACATGTCTGCCAAATTTCATCAATTTTCATTAAAGGGAAGTCATTCAAATTAACGTTACAAGATTTGATGCTCCGAAGTGAAAGTAAATAAAAGCGTTTAATAATTGAATTGCTTCGGTATAACTGACGTTTTGAGACGCTAACAAAAATAAAAAATAATTTTTGGGCATTGTTCTTTGTATTAATTTATAATTAGTGTCAACACTGTCAACATCCCTATTATGTAGGTATCATAGGGACTTAATTTAGATTAGATAGTTATAGCACACGACATTATAATGAAGTTATTTTGGGAAAATTACAATCCATTCAATAGCTTCAATTAATATTGCACTGGAGATGTGGATGAGTAGAGAGAATAGAATGACACCTTTAGATTAGCTCTATATACCTTACATACCTCAGGATATTATATTATATAGGGTATCTAATATACTTTAGGGTATAATTCCCCAATATTTATTTTATTATTATGTTATTCATTCACAACTTAATAATATTTTAGTGTATTAAGGATAATAGGCAATTTTGGTCTAATCCAACTTGATACATATTCCATATGTATGAAAGGCTTCATCTTCTTTCTATTTTTTAAATGGTGGAATATCTGTCATGTTTCGACTTAGCATTTTAACGAGTTTAAATTTAAAATTGTTGACAGTTAACCAGATTCCACACAGCATTTTCCATATACTTATCCACAGTCTTTTGAAATAAAACACATTGTAAAATAAAACATTTATCTAATAAAATTCAAATAAAATTTTAACAGTTTGTTATTCAATTTCATAATCAATAAAACACCAGCTCAAGAAGATTCTAATCTTGCAATTACCATCAAATATCTAAGTCTTCAAAGTGTATAGCTGTATGGCCGTACTGCAGCAGACAGTACTAGTATTATACAGGCAGTATTATAGCAATAATAACTATCTTAAGTTATCTTTTTAACTTATTGTATATATTTTGTATAAATAAATAAAGTCTGGGGCCCCTGGGATCTTGGACTATAATAATAGCAAAAAATGGAGCATTGTACACATTACATGTTTTATTCAATATAATTTCTTAATACACCTGATTTACTGATGAGAAAACATGGACATCATGTATTACCAAATTGCTATTTTTAGTACTTGATTCATCTGCTCTAAGCTCTAGTGATTAATAACATGAAGCAATGATGTAGGTTAGTGTTGATGTTAATGAGATTGGAGTCTACATGAACATCCCTTGCATTAAGCTAATCTCAATCCATTAACAGTGCTTGATGATGATCGTGAATGGGTGTGCATATGGGACCATCTGAAAAGAATCATTTCAACCCATTAATGATTGGTAAAACCTGGTAAGAAAATTTAAGAAATAACTTGTAGTACTGCAGATTGTTCTTGTAAATTTAATTATGTTAGGAAGTGTTACATTTTCATAATGGTAGAAGTTGAACTTGGCCTATAAGAATTATTTAATTTATATATCTTTCTTTGTCTTTGAATCTTACAAAGTCTACAAACAAGTGAGAAAAAGCTTAAAACTTATATTTTCATACACAAAACATTGTGATTATATTCCAACTTCGTCTTTATTTATAGTTTTTGTACATAACTAGATCTTATCAAGAGCTAGGAAGAAACCTTACTAGTGGCAAAAAAATGTCTAGTAATTAAATTATGAACATGTCTAACTGCTGCACTTAATGTTATTAATTTGTTTACTAATAAATTAATGGTATGTTATTTGTAGTAGTAAATTAGTTTTAATTATTGAGTGGTGGTTGGGTGGTAATATTAGTATGCACAATGGGAAATGCCTTTCAGGTTGCTTAAAATATCAATGGCATAAAGGTAATATTTTCTACATATACAGTAAGAACTTGAGAAGAATTACTCGAAACCTACCTGCATAATTAAATTGCAGCTTAAACTAAAGTAAAAATCTACAATAATCTATTTCTCTAAATCTTCAAATTAGCTTAGCAATGTTTTGTTTTACTTACCATGACTGCTGATTTTACTCTTACAATTCCTCGTGTTCCTTGCGTTAATTGGAGACTTGCTGTAATTATGAAGGCAAATAAGATTATTAATTTCATTATCGGAAGATTTACATAAAAATAACATCACTGTTTTGTAAAGAAGCACACAATAATACCTATGGATGATTTTAATTCTATTGAATTGCAAGAAATAATGTTCTTCAAGGAGTTATATTAATTAGATTAAAGTTAATCTGAGTACTAATTATTAAGTTGAATTTGTTAACAAAAATAAAATAAAAATTAAATTACTACATTTTTTTTGACTCCGCGAAGAAAATTGTCTTTGACAGTTTTGACTGTTTTGACACATGACAAATGTCAAATATTGTGTCAAATGCAAAAATAATGTTGCCTGTTTTTTGCTAGTGATGTTTCCATTTTCCGGTTACAGGAATCGTAAGATATTTATTTGTTTATCCGGTTAATTTTAATGTATTAAATTTTTTAATCAATCAACAAGTTGTAACTGTAAAAATTTTACACGTAAACATGAAAATTAAATAATAAATTGAAGGTAAAATCAAATTAAAAACAATAAAAAATATTTTAACAAGTGTAAAAATTACAGTTGCTTTATCATACTAAATCAGGGTAGGTATTTGAGTTTTAATGTTCAGATTCCCGTAGATCACATAATCACCCATTAACCGAGTTATTTTAATATATTTATTATTTCACAAAGAAAAAACACATCTTGTTGAATCACTTTTTATTACGGAAGAGAGCACAGAGTATGTTACAATACTTTAAGAAAATATTGCACAGACTATATAAAATTAACTGTTGCACAAATATAGTTTAATACACCCCCTCAACAGTTAATTTACCAGTACAAAAATAACATAACTAAAGACAGATGACCCTCTCTATCATTAATACAACTTTTACAATAATACTAAACAGACAAAATAAAATCTCTGAGAGTTACAAACTTCTGTCTTCCTAATGTTTTAGTAAACAAATCTGCAATGTTGAAATTTGAGCTAACATACTCTAATTTTACCAATCCTAATGATACCTTTTCAACTATAAAATGATATCTAATATCAATATGTTTCAAACGTTTGTTACTATCATTATTATTGGCAATTTTAATTACACTTTGGTTATCCTCAAAAATATTAATATTAACATTATATCCAAAATCTTTTAGTAAATATTTTAACCAACATCCTTCACTAATACAATAACTTAAGGCTATGTATTCAGCTTCACATGATGATAGTGACACACTTGACTGTTTTTTTGTACCCCACGAGATAGGACAATTAAATACATAAAAAATGTATCCAGTAGTAGATTTACGATCTCTAACATCTCCAGCCCAATCTGCGTCACTATAACCTTGCAACACAATTTCACATGAAACATCACATTTATAAACTAAAGACATATCAATAGTGCCCTTAATATAACGTAGAATTCTCTTTAAACATTTAAACAGAGCCACACTTGCACAATGCAAATATCGACTTAAAAAACCTACCGAAACAGACAAATCAGGTCTAGTTGTACAAGCATATATTAGACTTCCAATTAAACTTCTACATCTTTTTTCAATAACATCATTTTCAGGTTTACCTCTCAATAATAAATCAAAATTAAAATTCTCCTCTATAGGTGTACATACAGTCTTACAATTATACATATTATATTTATGAAGTAATCTTTCTAAATATTGTTTTTGGTTCAGTATAGTACAATGTTTCTCTAAATCCTGCTTTATATTTATACCTAAGAAATTAGAAGCTACTCCAAGGTCCTTCATTTGAAAAGTTTTACACAAGTTTGTTTTAAACATTTTAAGGAGTTCAATATTATTACCACAATATAGAAGATCATCAACAAATACTAATAAGTACATGAAGTTATTATTATCATTTTTAAAATACAAACATGGATCATTCTTTGACTGAATAAAATTTTCCTTTAACATAAAATTATGAAATTTACTGTTCCAATATCTAGGACTCTTTTTAAGACCATAAATTGACTTTTTAAGTTTACATAATTTTTCATTTGGTAATTTCATGTATACAGTTTCATTAATGTCACCATATAAAAATGCTCCTGTAACATCCATCTGATAGACTGGTAGTTTCTTCTGTGTAGTTACCGCCATCATTGTTCTAAATGTAGTCATCTTGGCAACTGGTGCATAAGTTTGATCATCTATATTAGTCTGCTCAAAGCCACGAGCAACTAACCTTGCTTTATACTTCGGTTCACCATTGTTATCCTTAATTCTGAAAACCCAACGACTGCTTATCACTTTCTCTCCATCTGGTACTTCACTTACTTCTTCCCAAGTATTTAGATCTCTTAGTGTTTTTAATTCATCTTGTATAGCTTCTTCCCATTTACATTTGTCAGGACGCTCCATTATATCTTTATATGAAGTTGGTTCATCATTACAGAAAGATAAAAAAGATTCAGATGATTCCCATTCCGTTTCATAATCAATCATCCAATTAGGTTTTCTCCTTAATCTTTTATTGTTCACTTCTGTATTTACTGTAGTTTCTTGAATATCATTTTCATCTTCATCAAGATATTCAACTTCTTCATAAACTATATTTTCATTACTGACTTCCTGTATTGGTTGAACTTCTTCTGTAATCTGTTCACTTTGTAGTTGTTCATTCTGTATTATACTTGAATTTTCTTCTAAAGTTTCATCTACTTCTTGTTCTATAGGCATATTATATTGTTTACGCTGTCCAATTTGAATTTTATCTTTTTCCTTTATAAATACTACATCTCTGACTAAAATAACTTTTACTTTTTCAGGTAAATAAATTCTATATCCTTTAGTATTATCTCCATATCCTACAAAATATCCAATTTCTGCTTTACTGTCCCATTTTTGCCTTTTTTGATATGGAATGTGAACTGCTACTTTTGTTCCAAAAATTTGTAGATTGTTTATTTCAAAGAAATCTTTATTATACCAAAGTTCATATGGGGTTTTTCCTTTTTGTCGACTTGGTCCAGTTCTATTTATTACATATACTGCTGTATTTACAGCTTCAGCCCATAAAGACTTTTTAAATCCACTTTCTTGTAGCATCGTTCTTGCCGATTCTACAATAGTTCTCATCTCTCTTTCTATACAACCGTTTTGTTCAGGTGTGTACGCTACAGTTTTTTGATGCTGAATACCATTTAATCTCATTAATTCTTTCATTGCTTCACTACAAAATTCTTTTGCATTATCACTGCGAATAAACTTTATTGTATGTCCTGGATTAATTTTTGTTTCATTTATAAATTCTGTAATAAATTTAATACTCTCACTTTTATACTTTAAGAAATATACTTTTCTGAACTTTGTTAAGTCGTCTTTTAACAATAGAAAATAGTTTGAATCTCCTAGAGATTTAGTTTCCATTGGACCACATATGTCAATATGTATGATTTCACCAGGCTTTTCTGCTCTATTTTCACTAATTAAGAAAGGAAATCTATGTTGTTTACCCTTCAGACATGGTAAGCAAGTTATCTCTTCTCCAATATCATATTCTATGTTTGTTTTCTTAAGAATATTTTTCACTTGTTCTATATTTTGATGTCCTAGCCTCGAGTGCCATTCTAGTAGATTAGAATTACATTTTCCCATCATAGCATTGCATGTGTTCCTTAGCTGCATTTCATACATTTTACCTTGTCTTTTTGCCAGTGCAATTGTACATCCATTTGAGAAAAAAGTACATGTATCTTTGTCTGATACCATATTATAGCCTTTGTATAAGGCAGCACTAACAGAGAATAAATTAACTTTAAGGTTTGGTACATGCAATACATTATACAATGTTACAATTGACCAATTCTTACCGTTGTAACATTCCAGATCCATATTCCCAATACCAATGGCTTTTATTATTGACCCATCACCAATAATGATGTCTTTATCAATCACATTATATGTTATGTATTGGCTATTATTATTACACATATGCTCTGATGCTCCGCTATCAAGATACCAACTATTGTTATTATTATTGCTTGTTTCAGCATGCAGTGCCATATTCTTATTAGTTTTAGGACTATTTCTTTCTTGCTTTTTAAACCAGCATTGTTCTTTAATGTGACCATTTTTCTTGCAAATATCACAATGAATGACGTTATACTTTGATGAACTATAATTTTGCTTATTTATTCTGCAATCCTTTTTAAAATGGCCAACTTTGTTACAATTAAAACATTTTCTTTCTTTGTTGGATATTACTTTAAATGCTTCACTTTTTTCAGTTTCTTTACAATTTCTCTTTTCTTCTATCATTAAGCGCACAGTTAGTTCTTTCAGTGTCCTTTTCTCGACTGGTACACTGTCCCAAGCAGATATAAAGTTTCTGTATGTGTCTGGTAATGATGTAATAATTTTGGTTATCACCATATTTTCCGGCATTTCACCTTTGCTTTGTCTTATCTGTGACACCAAATTTTCTACTTTCGATATATATGTTGCAATATCCTCGCCACAACATTTCATTTCAAAAAAATTTTGTTGTAACACATGTAACGAAATATCGGACTTTAATTCGTATATCGTTGAAAGCTTGTCCCAAATTTCTTTGGACGTTTCGCATGTTTGCACATGTACAATCGATTTTTCAGTTAAGCGAGTGACAATTACACCTTGAGCTTTAGAATCCAATTTTGTCCACTCTTCCTGGTCTTCCTTCTTTGATGGGCATGGGTATTCTCCATTCACCACATTGTAGAGGTTATATGCTTTTAATAAAACCTTAAGTTGGAATTTCCAGCTTTGCCAGTTGTTTTCATCCAATCGGACAAAACTACCTCCGCCCAATTCGCTCTCCATAATATTTCTTTTATTCTTACTTTTTCTCTTGACGCTTGACCACGCCGCTCGGCTTTTGTTTTACTGCGCTTTACCACGCAATTCTATTTACTTCTCTTTATTAGTAAACATGGGTGTCTGTGCGGGTCTGGACCCATAACCTATTTGAGTTTTAATGTTCAGATTCCCGTAGATCACATAATCACCCATTAACCGAGTTATTTTAATATATTTATTATTTCACAAAGAAAAAACACATCTTGTTGAATCACTTTTTATTACGGAAGAGAGCACAGAGTATGTTACAATACTTTAAGAAAATATTGCACAGACTATATAAAATTAACTGTTGCACAAATATAGTTTAATAGTAGGTAAATTTTTTCAGCTTTATCCTGAAGTTAGAGATACTATCAGAATGGATGTTAAAGTCAAGGTCGGGATCATCGGTGAGGTGTGACCAAGATTTGTTCTGCATCAACTTTCGAGGTATTCTGCTGGGGACATTATATTGTAACATGATTTCATGCATAGCAGAGATCGACAATCTATTGCATTATTAACTAATTTATGCAGAAACAGTAGATCTAAATGAGCTGGACGACGTCAATCAAGTCAAGTTGTCTGCAGAGTACTTAAACAGTACGTTTTAGCTGCCTGTGGTCAATGTAGTCCATAAATGTAGCCAATGTGGTCTTGAACCTACCGATTTTTTGGTATTTTTCCACGATTTCAGAGAACACAATATGGTAACTGTCCCGATTTTTCTACCGATTTTACACTTCTTAGTTGGCAGCCCTTTTTGTTTTTGTTTTATGTTACCACGGGGAATCCCTCAATAGTAAAAATGGATGAGCAGTTATTTAATGAATGATAGAATGTGCCATATATTTTTGGCAATATCCTTGAGTCTTATAACTTGATTTTATAAGGCATTTCTTGCTTGGGAATTTTCTTGTCTACATAAACAGGAATTCCGATTTCATTTTTTCATTAATTTTCTTAACTTCGGAAAAAGCCCACTGAAAGATTCCTCAAAGTTACAGTTGCGATCTCAGACTAAAATCTGAGGTTGCGAAGTGCCTACAAAAATATTATCTATTTATAAAATCCTAAAAATAGTTATTCTGTATTAAAGTATGTTTGAACTTAGATATAACTGTTAGTTAGGTTTTCGATGAATAAGTAAATGAATATATTGTATTTTTGTCATTATACTGATTTTGGGTAGAAATATACCGATTTTAGTGGGCAGCTCGAGGTGGCAGGTAGAGCTTTAAGTTACGGATGCACATTCAAAAAATACATCGATGTAATATCGGTGTTTCAAAAAATATGTAACGTCGATGTTTTTATACATCGATTGTTCTTACATTTAGTAGCGTTGGGACTAAAAAAAAGTCATCGGAAGTAAATTTGATGTCCAAAAACTAAGGAAACGCTTTTCAACATTAGCCTAATGGACTAAAGCCGGTCACTCACATTCGTGCAAATACGCGAACCCGCATGTGTAGGACGACCTTCGCGATAGACTATGTGAAGTTTTCGATTTTATCATTCATGGTTTTCCAAACCGTGTCGGTTTTTCGTCGCACATCAAAGCGCGTGAATCTCGAACCTACGAGTAGTCTCCCACACATTCGCACATTCGTGCGACCAGTTGCATACACGATTAAAAAGGTGACGGATGTCTTAATTTTTCGTAGTTCGTGGCGTATAATCATTTATTTAGGTACCATTTATTTTCTGCATTGAAAATGGATTGGAATAACAACAATACGAGTATAATAACAACAGCAAGACTGAACTTTCGTCTGTGAGGAATCGCAAATGGTATTGCATACTCATATGCGAACCATTTGCCTGACAGCCCTTCACATACGTGCAAACATTCGTAAAAATGTCAAACATATGCGCGCATGTGAGTGACCGGGGTAATAGTGGATTTTGTGATATGGGTTGCCTCTTCGATGCATCGAATAAAAAACATCGATGCTTACTCGATGTTGACGTATTAAAAAAACATCGGATTAAATCGATGTTTTCATACTTTGCAATTACATCGATGTATATCGAGCATCCCTAGGTTAAGTACTCTGTGGAGACCACTGTGTCTTGTAAATTACTCTGTGGTTTTTTGGTGATGACAGCAAGCTAATAGAGCAATGGGAAAATAATTATTTTATTTATTTTATCTTAATTTCTGTATGGAATTATGGTTTAATTAGTAGTTATGAGTTCAACATTGTCTAGATCTGAAATAAAAATTGAAGACGTGTGCCGTACATGTTTGTCGAAGGAGACTGAATTATATTCCGTGTACGATGTTTGCTTGGGAACGGAGACACTGCACAATGTGATTTCAATACTTACCGGCCTAAAGGTACACCAGATAACATAAAATATACTATGTTGGTAGACTATTAAATTACGTTCGTGCGTATATCAATCATAATATCAATAGTTGTATCACTAGAGAACCTGGCAGTTTTATAAACAGCGAAAATGATTTACTTCACCAAAACGTTCTTTTGATGCGATTTATTTTACAGCCGAAATGTCTGTTCCGAGCGAATGTTGATGGTTTTTCGTGGCAGTTCCATAAATTATTTTGTAGTTTAGAATTAGATAAAAACATGTCATTCATATGCCTAGAGTATGAATTAAAATAAATGTATAACTGGTCTCTGCTGTGCATGAATCAAGGTGCTAGCAATGCTTATAAATTGCACGGCTTAGGCTGAGCTCTGTGAATTCTGTGTTACCTCTACTCAATGACACACTTATCATTAGATGATATTTTTAAGTCATAATGTTATTCAAATCTTGCATTAAGTTTTTGATAGGTTAAAAAAAACATGTTTTAAATCAGCATTTAAAGATATTAATGCTATGCATTATATTTACTAGGATGAACCTGTGTGCTTAGTGCACACATACAGTAGAATCCGTTTATTATGACTCCGCTTATATTGACCAACCGCTTATTATGACGTAATTACAAACGAAGTTTGGTTTTCATATAAAATTCTTTTAAGAAAGTCGGATATAATGACTTCGCTTACAGTGACATGTCGCTTATTATGACCTATTTTTAATAAATTTTGCCCGTTTATAGTGACCGACATGATTCTTTACACCTTCGGCAATGTTCGTTGATTCCCGATGACGTTCGGCACGTGGCTTGTATTTGTTTTGAATCTCAAAAAATGAAAATACGTGCATTTATTACGTGCAATTTTAATTTTTATTTAATATGCTATGTTTCATTGTTAAAATAAGTATTTATTTACCTAAAAAAAATAAGGTTGGTTTTTTTTTCACAAAAATGCTTTGTATGACGTCCGCTTAGTATGACGTGTTTGTCAATTCCCTTCGATGTCATTATAAACGGATTCCACTGTAGTGTGAATTTTACATGATATGATGGGCTTGAAAAGCAAATACGAGTTGGCTAAAATTTGTATGGAACTGATGCTTTTCTTTTCTTTGTAGCAAGATGGCTCTGTTTCGGTCCTATACAAATTCTAGCCAACTTTTATTGCTTTACAAGCCCATTATGTTAAGTAAAACTCGCCTCTGTTTCACTATGTTTGAATTGCTTAGCAAATAGATCACTATCCTAGCTGTGCGTTAGATGTTACTGTTACATAACTTGAATAACATGTGCCTTAAAAATAAGCCATGATCATGTTAACAATGTGTCATTAAGAAGTGGTAACACAAAGGAAATCTTGATTGGAGTGTGACTGTATGAGAAAAAAATCTCATAATGCTGGCATAAGAAAGTTCAACACCAGGACTGTGTCTGGGTGTGGTCTTAGGCCAGGTACCCACGTAATCAACTTGATATGTGATCTAACAAGTGATGTGGCATGTAGCTTGCCATTTAATCAACGTTCAATGTAACTGAATGAAGTAGAGCCAATTCACATGTGGCATAACTTGAAGTGCCATTCAACACATTAACTGCCCACTACTGAGAATGGGTCTCTCATGAGGAGGCCTAGAGCATACTCTACCAGGCTGCTGGAGCATACGGATTAGTTAGTGGTCAACCCATGTGTTGAAAGTTTTCATACCGTCCGAAGGTCTCCAACATGGCTTAACGACTGTGCCCTCTGAAGCTCAAGAATGTTTTACCACTAGCTGATATCCATACAAATATTGACTGCACCCACTTTGTTTAATTCGGTTCACATCAGATTGACACAAGCCTCCTGGCTATGAGCGCTTTAAGTGAAACAAAATCACCTTTCTGTCACAACACTTAGGTGGGCATCGGGCCTCTAATATTATGATTTCTCACCGAATTTTAATTCAGGATTTCTATTTTTACGCCAAACTACTTGCTTACTAGAATCTACTTTAACTGCCTGCTGGAGAATTTAAAATAAGAATTTGATAGAATGGAATGAATATTTTATACAATACAATACAATACAAATATTCTTTATTGTTCACCAATTTCAACACAATAAAAAGATATAAAAATAAGAAAACAATCGTAAATTATCATTAGTAAATGAAAATCTGTCTCTTTACCAAACATAGTTTTTACAAAATTTCTTGCAAAATTTTTGATACACATAAGTCTGTATCAGATGATACATATACAGTGGAACCTCCATTATCCGGCCCTCAGTTATTCACGATTATCCGGACTATAAACCCCAATCAAATAAGTCACATCAAATGACAATTACCAAATACTTTAACCCTTCAAGGTTGCAGTATTTTAACAACGGGCCTGTTTTTTAATAATTTTTATAAAAAAATAATATATTTATATTGTTTTTAATAATTAACTAATATTATGCTATAATCAGTCGTTTTCTTCTAACATTTGACTATCCGGATTTTCGATTATCCAAATGTCTAATGACAACAATTGGGATGTTGACACTAATTATAAATTAATATACATTTACGTCTAAAATATTAGTGGTAACATTTAAAGGCCTAAAATATGATTCTTTTATTGAAATAAATCACAATAAATTAAATATCGCTATTTTAAAATGTTAAAAATTGTACTCACTGTCACGTGACCTCAAACGCCATTTTGAGAATATGACGTCATTGGAACAATTTTATATGGAAATTCAACAAACTCTGTAGACAGATAGTATTGAATATCGTTTAGTGACGTCACGTGACGTTTTTGATGGGAAATTTGATAATGATTTTTATTTATCAATTTTTGTTTTTAAATTGAAGATTATTATTTTTATAATATTTTTTTCGTGAATATTGAGGTTCTATCTATAAAATAAAATTGAATCCAAAAATTAGTCAACATCCCTATTAATCCGGTTAATAAATCGAAGCGCTCGTAGCCCGGCGGCTTGCGTCGATCTTAAGTGATCGACAAAGTTAAACAACAGCGAGCGCGGTCGGTAGTTGGATGGGTGACCGCTAGTGGCAAAAAAATTCTTGAGCGTTTCCGTGCTTCGGAGGGCACGTAAAGCCGTCGGTCCCGGTTGTTATCATATGAAAACAGTCGTTAAGCCATGTCGGACGCACTCGAGCGGTTTGAAAACTTCCGACACTCGGGTTGGCCACTAACCCCTCCACCAATCCGCACTGGAGCAGTATGCTGGTGGAGTATGCTCTAGGCCTCCTCAAGAGGAGAAACCCGTGCCCGGTAGTGGGCCATTAATGGGTTGAAGCCAATCCGGTTAATCGAGGCTCTACTGTATTATATGTACTAAGTTTGTCTAATTATTGTCACGGTCAAAATAAAACTCATTAAAACATCAGTGAAGCCTATTAGAGATCATAGGATAACTTGTTATCTTTGTTCAGTTTGAAGCTGGAGATGGGTTGCCCAGTGGTGTTTGTGGTGACTGTAAAGAGAAGGCAACGGTCGCATACGACTTTAAAAGTCGGTCGTTGGAAGCGGACGAGGCTCTCCGAGGTCTTATAACAGTGAAGAATGAAGATATTCCTGTTAAGGAGATTGAGGTATGTTATTGTGATTTAGGAAGTGATTTGAAGAATATTGTTAAACAAATAGGTACTTGTCCTTTATAGAAGTCATTCTTAAGTCACTTTCATAGAAAGAGGTACCACTTGTATGTACCCGAAGATGGATCACGTCATTGGATAAGTTAAAAATGCCTCGGCATTGATCGATGTTAAAAATGTCAAATTTTGCCTCGATATATTATAAACTTTTCAGTGACCTTATCATTGAATACTAAACATATTTTCTTTCCATCTCTTGTAATGTTTCCTTTTTTGATATTATAGACAATTAAGAAAGAAAGAAAGAAATGTTTATTTTACCTTAATTAAACCTAAATTATAAATGGAAACAATACAGCACTTAAATGTAAGATAATAGGTGAAAAGGGTTCACGCTCAGCATTATGGAATTATTGATTCTTAACTGTCGATATAATAAAATAGAAAAATAATAAAATAGTAATAATAAAATATTGTTTACACATGGAGGTCAAGACTGAAGAAGAAGTACCAGCTGATGCTGCCGATGATTATACGGATCTCGATCTTGAGGAACCTCTAACTGATCCAGGTACGTGAAAAATTAATAGCTATAAATTTTAAAATTAAGAAAAACCCTCTACAGTTTTATTTAAACTAAAAATAGCTAAGAGCCATCTCGATCACATCAGCTTGAAAATATGCTCTTTTTGCATGCAGGGTTAAATAAAAACTAAAAAGTAATTGTGAAAATATTAAATTTAAGCTGTTAAACTAAGGAACTATTGCCGTTGTCTATTCACCACGTTCAATTATATACTTTTAAAAGATTAATTAAAGCATACTTTCTTTCACCATGACATTGCAGACCACTTCGCTATAATTACTCTTACCTTCTTTCAACTTTTATGACATTCTGTACCTTATTACCGTACCATATTCATTAATTAAGCACTCATACACCACTACTTTGTCTCTTCATTAAATTCTCCTCTTCCGTAATGTTGCCTGGAAGAAACTGCTTCTTTAGAAATAAGGCCGCCTGTTGTACCTATCATTTTATCTATAAACTTAAGATACAACTGTATATTGGTGTACAATAAAGAGTTTTGTTGTTGTTGGTTTGCTTAGATACATAGTGCAGAAATGCAAGTAAGTACATATTAGTAATGAAGCTATATTCTTCAGCATTAAAATTTGTTCTTGATAAACCAAGTTAAATCTATACCATAAAGTTTCATAAGCTTTCACAATATAACTTTAAGCATAATAATAAGCTTTAAGCAATAACAAGCAGGCCTTCTCTGAATGCAAGTTACTACAAAATTAGGTAAATGATAATCAACTCAATAAGAGTTTGAACTTGGTAAAAAAAGAACCTTTCATGAATACAAATCTAACTTCTACTTAATTGTTTCTCACAGGCGATGGCATCGAGGTTAGCAGCACATACTGTCCAGTTTGTGGTGAGAGCTATGATGATGCCGCTGGACTTACCAGACATATGTGGCAGAGTCATCCGGACCTCATGGGGCCTAAAAAGCGGGGCAGGCCTAAACAACTACTCACCAGTGTAAGTCTTCATCTCTCAATGCGACCAAATAACCCATTAAATTGGCCCCATGAATGTTGCCAAATATTTTTTAATGAAAATAGCCGGCAGACAAGCTAGCTGACTCAAGAAGGTGGTAGTTATCCAGGAGAAATGATAATAGTATATTATAATAAATGTAATAATGGTATTATTGAAGTGTTACAATAATATAACTAAGAAAGTGTTCTGGGACAGACAATCCTGAGGAAATTGGAGGAGAATGGATTACATGCAACGATCCGAAGACACTCCTGCGCCTTCTGTCGCGTCAAGACATCGTCGCGGGAAGACCTTGCTCTTCACATGATGCAGCATAAAGGTTAATGGTCATACGTTAGGGAACATTCCAAAACCACGTGACCCATTTTTCCCAACTTTTTACCCCCCCTCCCCCCCTTCGTGACCATCCGTAGTAAATGAGAAGACCCCCCCTTCCCCCCTAGTTTTCACGTGGTAGTTCATAAATACGGTTTTCAATACTTTTTTGTAAAAACAGAGTTAAAAAATAGTAATTTTGCTTATATTTGACGACTTGTGGCGCAAAATTTGCTAAAATATTGAGTACGTGACAAAAACCTAAAACCCCCCCCCCACCCCTCTGTGACCAATCGTGATGTTTCGAAGACCTCCCTCCCCCCCTAAATGGGTCACGTGGTTTTGGTATGTTCCCTTATTAGCTCTATATAGTATAATCTTAAATTAAAATAAAAAAAAACCCCTCACAGTTTTATTCACATTAAACATAGCTAAGAACTCTCTCGATGAACAGCCTGGTAACTATAGGTATGCAGATGACAGCACTGTTGTGGAGAGAAACTTGCCAAATAGTCGGGCCAATTCAATTCAATTCAATTCATTTATTTGTTTTAAGTACATTAAGGCACTACAAATATTGTCAAGTTTTAGGTACAAACAAAATTCATTAGTTATTTATTCATAATTTGATAAACACTAAAATTAAATTTACACATTGAAATTAAATTAAACAATTAAATTTAGCATTGACCCTTACAGGCCAACCCGAGTGTCGTAAGTTTTCAAACCTTGGACCGACATGGCTTAACGACTGTTATCTTATGATAACAACCGGAACCGTCCGTGCCCTCCGAAGCACGGAAACGCTCAAGAATTTTTTGCCACTAGCGGTCACCCATCCAACCGTCCAATCCATACCGACCGCGTTATTTAACTTTTCGATCATTTAGGATTGACGCAAGCCGCCGGGCTATGAGTTTAGTAGTTAGTAGTTATTACTTTACTTATATAATTGAAAACAGACAACAGTTGGTGCAATACATGTACAATTTGTAAATATTCATGAATTAAACAAAAAACAAATAAATATCTACAATTATTACTTGTTAACAATTGATTATCTCACGAATTGTTACAATATTATCTAGTTTTTAATGAAGGTTTTAATTTATTTCCAGATGAAAAGGTATTGAGCTGCTTGCAGTGCAAAAAAATGTATTTAACGAAAGGAGATGTGGAGCGACATGTCTGTGGAAATAGAATGAACACAGAACAAGATCAACAGGTATAAATTGTTTCTTAAATGACTTGATATTACTACTGGTGTGTAGTTTAATAAGACAGCTTGACTGCTCAAGTTTAAAGAACTATTTTATTGTGGCAATGAACTAATATAATAATATTGTGGTCATACTAATAAGGCAACGAAAATAATTTGGATTATTCAGAGGGCCTAGGGCCGATTGGGGTGGCCTATGTCCTATGTTCAGCAGTGGACTTAGGCCTAATGGATACATATAATATAATCTTAATCTATCTATCTATATATATAAAAGGTAAAAGTGATCAACTGATGTATTAACGCACAGGCCAAACCCTTAGGCTAAGTTAAAATTTCGGGAAACTTAAAATTTCGCCCACGTATTCCACGAAAATTTCTTTCACTGTTGGGAAGCTACACTATCCCCGGGTGACATAGGCTAACTTATATTATCAAAAAAAAAGTAGAGATCTTTAATAAAACTCGAATAATGTAACCCCAAGGTGTAAAAAATAAAGAAATCCGAAGCAAAGCGAGGGCGGTTACTCGTAGTAAAATATAATATTAAATGAATATTGTTTCAGAGTGAATGTTTCGTGGCAGAAATACTGCTGCAAGACTTATTATCGGCTAACAATGATAGCGTGAGTATTGTGTGTATTTTTGTGTGTGAAATGTATGACAATGACCTAAGCTCCAGAAAAGATACCAGACATTTGAAGGTATCACATTGCAAGAACGTTAACAATGTGTGCGTGCGTGCGTGCGTGCGTGCGTGCGTGCGTGCAAACCACCGTTCTTAGGATAAGTAAAATTACTGTGTAAAATAGCTCTTAATAATTATCTAAGTTACTAACTGTGTAATCCATTTTTGGCCTTATTATGTATATTTTAAATTGTATCGACTGTTGTACCTACCTGTAACGCTGTTGGATTGCCTAATAAATGATAAAATAAAAGATAAAAATAAATAAATTGATGTACCAGGAGAGCGAAGGCGTGTTGCACGCGTGCGTCAGTTGCGGCGGCGTGTTCCTGTCGGCGAGTGAGTTGGCCGACCATCGCGACACCGACCACCCGGACCAGTCGCTGCGCTGCGGACACTGTCATAAGGTAATTGGGATGGTGACTAGCTTTAGAATTCAATTTTATTTTATAGATATAACTTAATGTACACGAAAAAAATATTATAAAAATAATAATGATCAGTTTAAAAACAAAAATTGATAAACAAAAATCAATATCAAAGGGCTTTGAACCTAGTTGGCATATCTACAAGTCCGCCATTTTGAAAAAACCTCGATTCGGCGGCCAGTGATGAAACATGTGTCAATCGGTAGACTAAATGATTATGATCAAAAAGTATTCAGTGATGAAATGACGTAAGTGATATACTTTCTGAGATATGTGAGTTCAAATCTGTAGAAAAATAAAGCATTAAAAATTATCATTTACTTCTTTTACATTACAAAATATCATATAATAAAAGTTCAAGAATCACGTCCGGCAGCACTACCTGAAGAAATTAAAATGTCTTCGCCCGTGGTCTTCAACCAGATGTCATATATGTGTTTATAAATATTTATTTACTTAATATTGTTTATGTATGTTGTGATTTTATATTTATTCTAAATATTCGTAATATTTCTTATCTGGCATTACACTGATAGTTACAGATCCACTAGAAGTAAAAAGACAATTAATTACAAATGTTTTATTTTCCTACTATTAAATTAGTGTTTTGCAATCCATTATGAGGGTTTCATTAAAAAAATACATTATTTTAGTGATTTTTACTTTTTTTTTTATGGAAATAGCCGTCAAACGAGCTGACGATCCACCTGATGATAAGTGGCTATCGCCGCCCATGAACATCATCAACACCAAAGGCATCACTGATGCGTTGCCGGCCAAGAAAGAAAGAAGAAAAAGAAAGAAAGACTGACTGTCTTAATAACAGGTATGATCTGTTATTCATCTATTGTTCCAGGTGTTCGCCTCTCTCCGCGGCGCGGCGCGTCACCGCGACTCGTGCGCGTTAGTCGAGCGTTCGTTCGCGTGCGTCTCGTGCGGGTCCAAGTTCCAACACGAGATCACCCTCAACAAACACATCCTGAGATATCACGCCGGACATCCCGTGTCCATACGGTTTAATAATAGGGAGAGTAACGCTAACGACACACCAAAGGAGCCGATCCGTTGTGATACTTGTAATAGGACGTTTCGTAGGTAAGTAAAAAAATAAATATTGAGTATAGCGTCGTTGCTCAGTTTGCATTGTACAGTCTGAACTTCGCGCAGAAGGCTGCGCAGTAACATAATTCGGCAATGCTCGGTATGCGGCGTATTGTGTCTCAGTCACACGTTAGCATGTTCGTGTCGCTATCTCTGTCTTACATGCGCTAAAGGAGATGTTTCAGAAATGTATGGCGCCTGGGCGTGGACAGTGTACATTCAGTAGGAAGTAGCTCATATTATTTCAAAGCTTTCCTTACTATCCAAATTCTAGATTGCACCTTGGTTTGGCGACAATAATTAATTATATGGATAATATATTGTAACACTGAGACAGTATGGTGGGTGTCGACTGCATATGACAATTGACAGTTGTTATATCTAATGTCATATCATATTAGGAGTGTCAAATGTCAATGTCAAATGCATAGTCAAATAAGCACGATCTATTTGGATTTGGTCATGCTCATGTTGGATCCTTAATAATCCATTAATGGATCTATCTTCAATTATTATTAAGTCATTGTGTGTTAATTTCTAAAGCTATCTTATCTAAATAGGTATACTGTGCAATTCGTCGCTTCCATTAATCTGAACAAAATCGTGACGATAGATCTCCAAGAGTCAACATTGTCGATTTATTGTTACAATATTCACGTTTGCATGGGTTTTTGTTGAGATCTCGAACTCCGATATAGGTAATTTTCGATCGTCAACGATATTAACATACAAAACAATAGGTCTAAAATGACATAATAAACTGAAAGCACTTTGGAAACGCCTGCGACCAGACTACTAAAATGCGTATATTACTAAAAAAAAACAATGTTCTGTCTAAGGTGTAACCACATAGTAGGCACCTTTTATATAAATAACAGAAAGGTGTAACTAAATGAAGGTAAGCACTGCATGGTCAGATGGTATAGAAGCATGATAAAATAAAAATTATTTGCAAAATCATTGATACACCAGCAGAAGGCTAATGAGCATCTTACTGAAAATTCAACCTACATAAACATGCCAATGCAAACTTAAATAATTATGAACCTAACGTGAAACTAAATAATTGTGTGGCATAAATGAAGATTTGTCTTATCAGAAATTATAACCCTACACAGTTGCAATTTCTGTATTTTAATATTTGAAATATGACAGAAGGAAATAAAAAACAGCATATCATTTATTATCGTTTTATTTTTTCATTTCAATCATCATCCTCTCTTAACAATATGCCATCCAGGACCGAAGCTGGTGCCTCAATATTTGTCTGATACCGAGCCCAACCCAGATTTATTTATTTATTATCTAAGGTTTGCCAAAGAAATTACATTATTGATACATTGTATGGACAGTTAAGTATGCATAAAGCTAATTTAGGTACAAGTAATTTCACTTATAGATAAATACAGATACCACACAATGGTCATTATGTATACACAGCATCCCATTGTTCGCTTTCCAAAAGTACAACTGCAGTAATAACCACTTATCATGCCATCCCAACTTACTGCTTGTCTCGCCAACATTATGTATGTATAATACACTTTTCTAGATTGATGGTGATACTTTATACAACCTCATATTAATACGGTATCCTGTTGGGTTGGCATGAGTTCACTAACAACTTCCAGGTTGTTAGATATTTCTGCCTGGAATGACCCATATTGCCTAATATATTCCCCATAATAACTTAGCACCAGCATGCATAGCACATCATGCCACCATCAGGAATCTGAAACAAATAAAACAAATCTATGTATAACATGTTCTATTTACTGTTGTAACTTAACACTGTTATTATTTAATTATTATAATTATAATTTATATTATAATTTTAAAGATACATAATTAATAGATGCATAATAATAATATTATCATTTAATAGATATATAAAGATACATAATAATCTAATTTTAGTGTAACAATTTTAAAGATACAAAAATATACCTCTCTAGGGTGAATTCTTGCCATGGTATCATTTTGCTCGGGTCCTTCTGGTATTGAATGAACCCTGGTGCGGGGAGTGAACGACTGCAGTTGACTGCACCATACACACAACATGTCATGTCATGATAAAAGGTTCCCTGAAGATTGTGCAATAACTCCCCGCTCCTGCAGTATGTAAAGCCGGGTAAACAGGTATTGCGAGATCCAGGAGTCCAAAAAACAAAGCCATAGGTAATTTATATATGCACTTGATCACTATAACACTAATGTTGTTCACTCCAAAGAAACGCGAATGCCGCCCGATAGCGATACCGAAAAAAAATGACACTTGCTTTGCTTGCTAAACTTCAAAAGTTTTACAGTACAGATAACTAATCACAGACAACATACAAATCAATGTTTATTTTGACAGTTCCCTATATCGGAGTGTACTTGTTCCATGGAACTACCAATGTTGTCGTGTGTAAAAATAATTTATTGAAAATAATTTCTCTGCAGAGAACAGTTCTTTTAATATTTTTTTAAATATTTTTCCGTGAATCAGTATATTTTTCTCTATTTATGCTGGAATGTACACAGTCCACGCCCAAAATAAGACATCTCCTTTCGCAAAGCCTATGTTCAGACGCGCCAAGATACGTCGGCCGTACTGTACGGGAAGCGAAGGTTTCCAGATTTAACTACCTGTGATATTTAAACTACGTTCCGCGGACCACTCGGATTTTTGTGATGTATTTGTCATGACCATGCCATCTGCGACAGGAAATTCTCGTTCGTGGTTCGTGTGTAAGCGTTTATTATTGTAGCATTTGAAGACTCTCGTATATCGCCGATTAGTGTTGATCTTAGGCGAAAGATCGAGGAAATGAAAATAAGATCAGTCGGTACTTGCATGGAAGTACCGAATAGTCTAGTAGGTACTAACAAAATTTCTTAAATAATGTCACCAATAAGGTTTTATACCTCATATTATATGTTAGCCGTGCCCGCGACTTCGTTCGCGTGGGAGCATTTCCCGCGTAAACCCCGATCCCCTGGGAAACCTAATCACCTAAGGGTATGAAATAAACTTTGCGACCGATTCTCATATGTACCAAATATACACAAAAAATTTCATAACAATCGGTCGAGCCGTTTCGGAGGAGTGCGACCACAAACACCGTGACACGAGATTTTTATATAGATACTAGCCGTTGCCCGCAGCTTCGCACGCGGAAATTATGCTTATCATATTTGTAATTTTATACCCCTCACAGAAGAAAATTTAATAACAGGTTAATTTATATTGAATTTAGAAATTTATAAAGTAAAACCTACGATACAATCACAAATCATTCCTCCGGAAGCGGGTTGTGAAAAATAAACAATATTCACATTGATTTGTTTTTTCTTTTTCATAAAAAATTTTGAAAAATTCGAAAACATGTATTTCATTAATTAAAGGAGAAACGTTTGTTGCAAATTTAAAGCAAATTGTTGATATTTTAAAAATAATCCATACAAAGTTTCATGTTGTTTCCCGGGAAATCTTTTAATTTTTCTGGATGAAAAGGTTTAAAATCATGACCAAAAGTATAAGAAACATCGAGCACATATAAGAAACAACTCAACTAATTTAAGTTGAAATCAGTTCAAGGGTTTTGATGTGATCCAGACAGACAAACAGACAGACAGACAGACAATAATTTTAAAAACAAATTTTTGGTGCTCTAACACGTTATTGAAGTGTTATTTCTTGATTATAAATTTCAATATTAATCCTCTCCCTCTTTCTCTCTTCCTCTTCCACTCCCAGTCCCTCTCCAGCTTCCTGTCCCTCTCACTCTCCCGCACCCGATCCCTCCCCCGCTTCCTGTCTCGCTTCTTCTCCCTCTCCAGTTCTCTGTCCCTCTCCCTCTCCCGCTCCTGGTCACTCTCCCGCTTCCTGTCCCTCTCCCTCTAACGCTCCCGGTCCCTCTCCCACTTCCTGTCCCTCTCCCGCTCCCTGTCCCTCTCCCTCTCCCGCTCCAGGTCTCTCTCCAGCTTCTTGTCCTTCTCCCCTCCCATCCGTAAAGTCCCCTATGCAAAATTTTTCTTTCTCACTATAAGCTTACATATTAATTTTCATAATGACGAAGTTCCTGAAAAACTTACAATCTCTTAAGGGATGAAATTCTAAAAAAACCTGTAACAATTTTTTTTTCTTAATTTTAAGCTAACAATATATCAAATTTTACTTCAGTGTTCAAAAATGACGAAGTTTCTGAAATATTTACATCCCCTTAGTTTTGCCCCATATGGGATGAATTTTGAGAAAACCATGACTGTTATTTTTTGTGTCTAACTATAAGCTTATATACAAAGTTTCACCCTTCTTACTTCAAAACTGACGAAGTTGCCATACTAATTTGCACACTTTTATTTAAGTTTTTAGGGGTTGATTTTCCAAAAAAACAAATAACTTTTAAATTTTGTTTCTAATCATGAGCTAATATGTAAATTTTCATGTTTTCAACTTCAAAAATGACGAAATTGCATACTATGTTACATCGCCTAAATTAACCCTTTAAGGGATGATTTTCCAAAAAAAATGTGTTAAAGTTAACTTTTGTTTATTAATATAAACTTACATACAAATTTTCATATTTATACCTCGAAAATTGGCGAAGCTGATTTGTATGTAGTTGACTACCAACCCCTATTTTTAGGGGATGAATTTCGAGAAAACCGTGATACAATAATTTTTTGTGTCTAACTATAAGCTTAAATACAAATTTTCACCCTTTTTACTTCAAAACTGACGAAGTTCCCATACTAACTTGCGCCGTCTTAATTAACCCTTTAGGGGATGATTTTCCAAAAAAACGTAATACTTCAAAATTTTGTTTCTATTTTTGAGCTAATATGTAAATTTTCATGTTTTTAACTTCAAAAACGACGAAGTTGCGTACTGACTGTTGTCCTCTAAATTAACCCTTTAAGGGATGATTTTCCAAAAAATGTGTAAAACTTAATTTTTGTTTATTACTATAAACTTAAATAAAAAAAAATCATATTCATACCTCGAAAACTGGTGAGGTTGATTTGTATGTAATTGACTACCAACCCCTATTTTTAGGGGATGAATTTCGAGAAAACCGTGATACAGTTATTTTTTGTGTCTAAATATAGGCTTAAATACAAATTTTCACTCTTCTTACTTCAAAACTGACGAAGTTCCCATACTAACTTGCGGCGCCTTAATTAACACTTTAGGGGATGATTTTCCAAAAAAACGTAATACTTCAAAATTTAGTTTCTAATTTTGAGCTAATATGTAAATTTTCATGTTTTTAACTTCAAAAATGACAAAGTTGAGTACTGACTGTTGTCCTCTAAATTAACCCTTTAAGGGATGATTTTCCAAAAAAATATACTAAATTTAAATTTTGTTTATTACTATAAACTTACATAAAAAAATTCATACTTATAACTCTAAAACTGACGAAGGTGGTTTGTATGAAAATTACTTCGGACCCCTATTTTTGCTAGTTAGGGGATGAATTTCCAAAAATCCGTTCTTAGCTGACGTCTCCTTAGCATAATCTATCTCCTTGCCAAATTTCATCATAATCGGTACGGTAGTTTCTGAGATTTTTTGTTTAATCAGTGGTGTGTCTCTTTTCAATTTTATATATATAGATTAGATTTATTTAATTCATTCATATCAATATAAAATTATTTCAGGAAGGAGCAATTGGTGAAGCATATTAAGCTTCATAAATCCGGGGATAAATGCTTCGAATGTGACATTTGCAACAAGAAATTTCACCGTAGGAACAATTTGAGGTCAGTTAAATTATTTTACACGTTTGTTTATACTACAGACCCGCTATGAGGAAAAAATTCGACCGTAATTGTCAAAGGGATTGTCGAATTAGTATCGAAGTAGTTGTCGGAGTATGTATGTGTTAATTTTGTGTCATTTTTGTGTGTTATTTTTAAATTATAAATTACAAAAAAGTACTTGTCTAAAAAACGGAGTATAGTTTCTAACTTAAGATTTTTACAACGCCCGATAAATAGGACTATTACGCTCTTAGTACACCTACGCGTTCGTATGCGGCTGCGAGTCTTTGCGAAATAATTGCGGTAGCGAAACATCTGCGGAACGTTATTACACTGCAGTTCTTTCGCAAGGAAATGTCATTGTAGCTTTCGTGGGTCGTCCAGTCGTCGCTTTCAGATTCTGAAGAGGAAGAATTGTTGTTGCTGGCGTCGGTATTAAAGAGAAAGCGTAGAATCTGGGTGCATGAAATAAATCAGAAGCGAAGAAAACTCGGAGAAAATAAGCTATGCTTAGAACTTAAATCACATGAAGATCGTTTCTATACGTATTTCATGCCCAACTAAATATAATTCGGGATAATTTCGAATCAAATTCAATAATATTTCAATATTTTCGGCTTCCATTGTGCGAAATTTTGTCCTCACTGACAGAACGCGTGGTGACGCCTTGCGATGCGAAACACCACTAGCGAAACGGCTGCGTCTGTGTAACGGCCATTTCGCAGTTACTTGCGAAACAATACCGACAAGGACGCAACTATTTCATCTAGCCATATAGTAGAGCGAGACATAACACATGCGAAACGTTGCCATACAATTTACAGTTTTTTCGTCGTTTCGCTGCCGCATACGAACGCGTAGGTGTACTAAGAGCGTTATTATCGTTAAGATTGTCCCAGGGCGAAGTGACCGCTCGGCGTCTCTTGATCATTTGGACAAAACTATCAAATACCATTAAGGTACAGGTCTTATCGGTTTGATTTTTTTTTAGCTTTTTTTTGTAGAGAAACCTGCCTTACTGCACTATTTGTTTTTACAAACAAAAATATTTTGAAAATAGTGCATTTATTTTCATTCTGTTTTGGTTATTTACCAGTTGTTGTCATGGTTTAGATCTATTCGAGGTATAAAATCTACCCAAAATTAAATAGGATATTTTTTAAAGAAATAACTTAATTTTTTTTTGAAAAAAATACCCCTTTTTATTTAATTTGGCTAAAAAGTTGGAAAAATTACCTATGAATATTATTACTTTATCAATTATTATTAAATTACATGATTACCTACATAATCAATCATTCAATTGAAGCAATCATTTACCGAACTACAAACTCTTGAAATATGTACCCCATTTTCGATAATAAGAAGAGTAGACTTTTAAAACGGGCTAGTGGAACATTTAAGTGTCTTACTATCAAAAATATGTTTTGCCCTTTGATAAAATAATTTTAAATGAATAAAAACAAGTGGAAATTTAAATCATTTATAAAAAAACATTTATAAAATGTATATTTCTCTCTCATTCTCTCCACCAGATCTCACATGCGTACGCACGAGGCGCGGCCGCCGCGTGGGTCGAGCAACGCTTGTCTGTGTCTGTACTGCGGTCGTGGGTTCTCTAACTCGTCAAACCTTATCGTGCACATGCGACGACACACCGGCGAGAAACCCTATAAGTGCGACTTCTGTGAGAAAGGTATTTAATAAGAATGTTTATTTATTTATTTATTTAATCTTTATTGACCACAATACTTAATACTTATAATACCTTAATCTACAAATGGCGAGTTTAATGCTTTATGCATTCTCTGGCAGCTAACCATTAGGCCAAACAGAAACACACGATGAGCGGTATTATAAATATAGAAAAAAAAAACATAAATAAAATAAAAAAATGACTACAAGAATATACAAGAATACTAAATAAAAATAATAATAATAATAATACATATTATACAAAACATACAATGAATGTTGACACTAACTGTAAATTTATATTTTACGAGTAACCGCCCTCGCTTTGCTTCAGTTTTCTTTATTTTTTACACCTTGGGTTACATTATTGGAGTTTTATTAAGGATCCCTAATTTTTTTGAAAATCTAATATAGCCTATGTTACTCGGGGATAGTGTAGCTTTCCAACAGTGTAAGAATTTTTCAAATCGGTTCAGTAGTTTCGGAGCCTATTCAATGCAAACAATCAAATCTTTCCTCTTTATTATTAGTATAGATAAATTATTAATGGTAACATTTAAATTTTAAACATAATATTATTCTTTGATCGAAATTAATACGAAAATAAATTAAATATCATTAATTTAAAATGTTAAAAATGGTACTCACTGTCACGTGAACTTAAACGCCATTTTGAAGATATGACGTCATTGTCTTTATTTTATAACCAAATTCAACGAACTTCAATAGACCGCTAGTATTGAATATTGGTTAGTGACGTCACGTGAGGTTTTTGGTGGGAAATTTGATATTGACTTTTGTTTATCAATTTTTGATTTTAAATTGAACATTATTATTTTTATACATAATATTATTTTCGTGAACATTAAGGTTTTACCTATAAAAAAAATGAATCTTAAAATTAGTCAACATTGCTTTTACAGTGGAACCTCGATTGTTCGGCCCTATGTTATACGGATTCGCGATTATCCGGATATAAACCTTGATGAAATAAGTTACGTCAAATGACAGTTACCAAATACTTTAACCAATGCAATGCAATGGTTGCCATGCCGGATCCCTGCGCAAAGGGTTTTGGGTTCAATTCCCAGCGAGGCGGAAATTTGAATGATGAGTTTGAATTTCTGTTCTCGGTCTGGGTGTGAGTGTTTTTGTCTTTGTGTGTTGTCCATGGCACGTACGACACAGGAAATCCTAGTGTGGGGCTATGAGTGTGAAGCGTTATTTATTTATTTATCTACAGTAAGATTCGTATGTTATTGTTGTAGGTTTCCCCCGCTCGTCAGACTTGCAGTGTCACAGACGGTCGCACACCGGCGAGAAACCGTGCATTTGTGGAGTTTGTGGGAAAGGTAACACTAATGTTGAACGCACATATATCTGCATCATACGCGCCGAATGCGCCAATTTTAAACCGACTTCAAAAAAAGGAGGAGGTTTTCAATTGGACTGTATTTTTTTTACGTTTGTTATCTCAGAACTTTCGACTGGGTGAACCGATTTTGATGATTCATTTTTTAATCGAAAGCTGGTGTTTGTCATGGTCCCACTTAAATTTGAGCGAGATTTGACAATGGCATCCATGAGATCGTATAAGTCTTAAAGCATTTAGTATGAGCGCGACAAATAGACGAATAACTCAACATCATGCTAACCGATGTCGATGATTCTTTTTTATTGTTATTGAAAAGGCCTACCAAAGGAGGTAGGCCATGATCTGAAATAAGATATTCCATGTTTTCTTCGCGGCAAAGCGACAGAAAATACTGGAATGTATATATATTTTTTATAGTTTGAAGGCAGACGAAAAAGCATACGGACCACCTGATGGTAAGTGGTTACCGTCGCCTATGGACATGAGCAATACCAGAGGAATCGCCAATGCAATACCGGCCCTGAAGGAGAACTCTTTTTACACCTTTTTATACAATGATATTATATACAAGATATGCCAAGATGGCGCTGAAATTATGTCAGTCGAATTTAGACAAGTGTAGCGATTTTAATTCAGACAGTTGACAGCTGCCTCTGAGTGAGGCCGTATAGCTGTCTTTTTCACTATTATGGTTTTAGTAGTGCCATCCCTTTTACATAATTTACCAATGTAATAGTGATTGATGTAGTGAAACAAAAGATAAACGTGTGTGTGTTGTAGCTCGGTCGGAACAGATTTTTTGGTTGATTTGTAAGGGCATAACGTATCTATAGTTTAATATCATTATTTTTATATGTATTGTCGGCAGCATTCTCTCGCAGTAACAAGCTGTCGCGTCACATGCGTGTACACACGGGCATCAAGCCGTACAAGTGTTCGTACTGCGACAAGGCGTTCTCGCAGAGCAACGACTTGAATCTCCACGTACGGAGACACACGGGAGACAAGCCGTATGTGTGTGAACTCTGCGGGGATCGATTTATACAGGTATGTTGGGTTGTCTATTGATTTCTGTGTGAATTTTAACTAAGTTGTGTAGAAGTATTATAACACTTTTACAATTACGCCATCTATCCATTAGCCTTTACAAGCTGGCTTGATATAAAATGATCAAAAGAGTCAAGCTGGCCACACACGGTCGCGCCATTTGGCGTGAATCCAAATGACTTAAGTCAAATGGATGCCAAACATGATTCACATTCACGGTCACTCCAATTCTCTTTCATTTGCGCGTTTGACCGAATCGAAAGACGACATGAGTTCTGATTCAGAAGAAGAACTTTTACTTTGTGCAGCTGCTGTTTGGCATCATACTTATAATCAGCCGAAAACCGAAAAAAATGGTGCAAAGAATGGCTAAAAAAGAGATAACTTCACACATTTCAATTTGCTAAATGCTAAATGCTAAATTATCTTTGGAGCCAAGTGATTGGGGAATTACCTGAGAATGGAGGAGCCTACATATTTAAAATTACTGGAACTCATTTATTAATATTAATGATACGCGTCCGGAAGCCATTTTGTTCCACAAAATTAAACAATAACTTTTGGCACTGTCTCGTTCGACGTCTCGGCGCGAAATGAACAAAAAATGGATGTGGGTTTGCGCATTCACGATCCGTCGGCGCCATGGCGCGATTGGAAATCCAGAGTTTTATATCACGCCAACTGATATCAAAATTTGGCTGTATATCACGCCATTTGACGCGATGGCGTGACCGTGAGTGGCCAGCTTTAGGTTGCATACATTGAAGCACTATTACTAGCGTATAGAACAGACGCCCCGAACATCGAGTTGGGGGAATGCAATGCAGCCAGGTGGCTTCATTTATTTACTCACTCGCTTGTCACTCGTCTGCGCTCATTGTGGCCGCATGCCAAAATTGTTTAGTAACAAATTGAAAAAATGCCGTCATGCGTGATAAGAACCTGTCACAATTGCACGTAAAAAAAAGAAAAAAGAAAATGGTTATTACTTATCATCTGTATGAAAACAAAATATTAACGTATATCAACTAAAACTAATTTATTTCAATTATTGAGTAATGTTCCCGCCATTTTTGAATGAAAAAATCATGAGGCGGGCTTATACACTTGGCAAGCCGTAAGCGTGTTAATGGACAAATAAATAAGCCCGATAAGAATGACTAAAGTACCTACTCTTTGGTAAATAATAAATTAAGTGTATGACATTAATCAGTGAATTCAATTAAACATTAAATCAAACATTTGGCAGAGCTAAAGATTTGGAGTCGTTGACTATTTGTCGTGTTTCGGCAAGTGTCACAAAGTTACTCTATGGCAAGTGAGTAAATCGCCTTCTAAAGTTTGAAAAAAGAACGCGTCATCGCGGTTTCGGCACACACATTTTGTTCGAGATGTCTGTTCTATGTCATTATACTTCAATGGTTGCATATCTAACTCTTCAAAACACGATTCAAAACCTTTCCGCAATGTTTATTATAATATTATAGAATGTTTGCGTTATTATCAAAGTTAAATGCTATCGGTATACGTAAGGTATGATTAAATATTATCGAGGGTTTTTAAATCATGAATTTCATACCTAATTCTCTTGCTGTATGTACATGAGATAACGCGTAGCTTGGTGTACTAATTCCAGGGTACCGCGCTTCATAACCATCGTCGTGCCCATGGCCATTTCCCCGTCACACGTGTGATCAGTGGCGGTCCGCAGACAATATCGACGGCCAACGCCACTGAAAGCCTTCCGTACGCCACACTTACACTTACCCCCGACTGACACGTGGCCGGTGCCAAACCGGCACCAAACGCACTAACCTCCGATATATCTACCCACGACACAATAGCCCCCTTCACATCAAACGGTAATACACTAGCCCATAACACATTATCTCCTGACGTTGAGGAATCGGTACCTGAGGCACTAACCGACACACTAACCCCCGATACATCTACCCGCGACTCACTAGCCCCCTTCGCAACGACCCACAATACAGTAGTCGATAAAACAGCTCCCGACACATTAGCTCACGTCTCATCAACCCGTAATACACTTGCTCATAGCAAATCAGCCGACGCACTAACCGATGGCACGTCATTCCCTAATACAATAGCTCCCGTCACAACTCGCAATACACTAACCCTCGTCACATCAGCTCTCGACACACCAACACATAAAATATCAACCTTCAACTCACTACCTCCCGCCCCAATCCGCAAAACTGGTGGACTTTCACGCTTTACATACATCTGCCAAAAACAAAACTATACCACTCTAGCCCCTAACACCATTCGCAACATACTAGCTCATGGCACGTTAATAATCGACACACTAGCCCCCAAATCTCTACTCCAACTAGCACTGGAACTATTTTACTGGACAGTCAGCACTGGACAGATTACGATACAGACAGGAATTTCTATAGACTTTTTGATAGATTCGATTTTCGCTAAGATTATAATATGCAAACATTCGAATTATTGTTATCGATGGTGCGTAGAGTAATGTCGATTTTCTATTTGGGAATGGGTATAAGAAAGAAAGAGATAATAAAATCCATGGAAGTAAAATGTGGATGACCTGGAATGAGATGTTCTCGAAATTATTTATGCAAAACCTTGTAAACTCTTTCGCTTCTAAAATAAGCAGATACACACCATCACGCTATTTTAGAAATAATTCATAATGCATTTGTTTTAAAATGTATCCGCGGGTTTCAAATTTTATACCTGTCTCTTTCGCGACACAGCATTGTTACGAAAACTGTCAAGTGTCAAGTCTGACAGTCAATGACATGTCATTTTCCCCTCGAAACATCTTTAACAATCTTGCTTCAAATCTTGTGTTTCTCAGTGCCGTTTTCATGCGAAAATCCAGTTTGATTTCAAGGTAAATCACAATGCAAATCACATAATTTCATTTTATGAAGTACCTTTTTATTCTGTATTCAAAATAAATGAGACCGTTTTGCATTAATGCATGGACAAATACACTGGGCCGCAAAAACTCCGGGTCGCTTATAAAAAGTGTGATGAAAGTTTCTAACTTTCATCACACTTACTAGTGAAACTGTAGTATGTTATAGATGACTGACTTATACATAAAAGAAAATACATAACACGTTTGTAAACTGTATAATTTTATTTAAGTACTAAAAATACAAAAAAAAACACTTTAACTTTTGACAACAAAAATATACAACACAGTTAATCTGAAAAATGAAAGCTTTTCTGTAAATTTAATATCTTGTATTTCCTCCACTAGCCCGTATCGCTTCATTAAGACGATGTGGCATGCTGTAAATTAAATTTCTAATACGGTTTTGGTCTATGTTTGACCATTCTTCTACTAGCGCACTTCTTAACTCACGTAAGTTAGCTGCAGCTGGAGAGCGTTGTTTAACGTATCTCCCGAGCTCGTCCCATAAATGCTCTATGGGATTTAAGTCTGGGCTGCGAGCTGGCCACTCCATGAGGGTGATACCGACGTCTTGAATATACGCGTTGACCAAATGTGCTGTATGTGGTCGCGCATTATCTTCCATAAAAATGGAATTTGCGCCCATATTCACCAAGAAAGGACCAGCATGCTCATTTAAAATCTCCTCTACATATCTGGGAGCTGTCAAAGAACCGTTTTCTATAATTACTAACTCCGTACGATCCTCTGAAGATATCCCAGCCCAAACCATTATTGATCCTCCACCGAATGACACCTTTTCCTCAAAACACGCTTAACGATAACGTTCATTTGGTCGCCCTTGTACTCTTCGTCTCCCATCGTGTGTGAATAAACAAAATCTTGACTCATCGGAAAACATAACGTCGTAGCTCACTTACACGACACCGCTCCCACCCAACCAAAGTATGAGAATTCAAATATAAACTTAAAATCGTGCCCTGTAGGTGCACTTTACAGTAACAACAAAAATTAGCAGCCCGCGCGCGGAAAGCAAGCTTACCGCAGCCTTGCCACTCAATAGTTGCATCTACAGAGCACGATTTAAAGTTTATATTTGAATTCTCATACTTTGGTTGGGTGGGAGCGGTGTCGTATAGATGAGCTACGACCTATAACCCTGGACCAATCTTCATCTGTCCATCGGACGTGTTCTCGAGCAAACCGCAACCTGGCAACTCGATGTTCTCTGAGCAATTTAAGGCCATTTTCTGGCCTATAAGGGTTTATATCAGCTTTCCGAAGTCGCCGCCGGATCGTGTCAGAGCTTACATTGTTGTGGTGAATTTCTTAAAGGCTTGGCCTGCCATTCCCTGGTCTCCTGATGTTCATGCCGGTCTCTTGAAATCGCTGGTGTACTCTTTGGACCGTGGATAAAGATACACCTACTGTTCTAGCAGTACTCCGCTGACTCCTTCTTTCTTGTACCATGGTGATAATTCGTGTACATTTTTCAGTAGATAACGACATGATGGTGCATGGTTGATGCACAAAATACTGTGACCAGCCAAAAAAAAAAAACTGTTTATGATGACAGCTCGGTTTGAAAACAAACCGAGAAAATTTTCTATTCCAAAAATTTGAATTTTGATATTTTTCAAAAATCAGAATTACTTTTTTTGAAGCAGTAACTTGTTCAAATGCAACCTCTTTTGATATGTATAATAAGCGTCACAAATCTGCCTATAACATATTATTTATACGAGGGATCTATGTAAATAACTTTGGGAGATATCGCGGTTTTTCTAAATGACCCGTTATTTTTGCTGTCCAGTGTACATCGCAATAAATATTTAATTGTAAAATTTAAGTCTATATGATGTAATCTAACTATAGAGTATAGAAAAGTTTCGTAATCTGTAACAATCTTGAACTCTAAACCATGCCAGCAGTTTCCCTTTGAAAACTTCTACTACTGAAAAATCTTTTTGAAATATGAATAGATTTCTAAGAAACTGTAAAGCTGTTTAGTATTTTGTGTGTAATGTTCTATAACATAGTCCGAATACTTAACTCTTGGCTCTTTTTTTACACAAATAAGTTAATGCTTATCCACAATCCCACCCGATAAGTGGAGATGTAACTCAACTAACTCCACTCACACTAAAAGCTTAAGGACGGGTTGCTTAACCCAAAGATGCTCTAAGATATTCTGGTGGTCTTCTCGTAGTCCTACTGTTCAAATATTTGTAACTTACCCTCCATATATAAATAATATCATAGCGACCCGCTCTTTGACATGGTGTTTTATGTGTTTAAGAGAAATGTTATTCCAGTTGTTCATGTATTTCCATTTACAAGACTTATTTAAATCAGTTCTATTAAATGTAACGTGTAAAAACGTGGACGGTGTTAATGATTTCAAAATGATATTAAAAACCAATTATTTTGTACTAAAAATTTACACTACTCTTCCTATACCTTTTAAACGGTGAGAAGTGGAGAATTGTCACCAATGTAATGTATAGTAGGATGGAAAAATCTTCTGCGTCAATAAATGTTTGTATTTATAGCTAAGAATGAGTTATTAGTAGTTAGTATTAGTAGTAGTAGACCGTTTGTTAGCTCTTGGAATATTATCGTCATAGCAAGGTAGCTAAATGTAACCTATGTTCCGACTGTGCTAATTCGGAACTTGTATATAAGCAAGCAATGTAGAAAACTTAGATAGCATAATGAATCACACTTTATAAATAACTAGTAAATCACCCTAGCTTCGCTTCGGGAAAAATAGTAAAACAAAATATTATATAGCCTATGTCACCCGGGGATAGTGTAGCTTCCCGACAGTGAAAGAATTTTTCAAATCGGTTCGGTAGTTTCGGAGCCTATTCAATGCAAACAAACAATCAAATCTTTCCTCTATAATATTAGTATAGATTATCTGAAGATAACAATTATTATACTTAGATGTTACATCCTCAATATTTAAAAAAACCATGTAGTTGTCTTTCGAGATACAGCATCGTCACACATTTTGGAATGATTATGAAAACAAAATAAAAATAAAGTGTCGTTTATTTAGCCTATGTTGTTAGAAACACTCACACATCCCTATTGTATATATCCATTCCTAAACGTCATTCGCTTCATGTGCCGCATATTATTCAGGTTGAAACTTACACTTCATTTAGAGGTAAGTTATTTCAACTATAAATTATACAGTAAAAGAAACAATCACGCCATAAACGCACGTTGTACACGATTACATTTTATCGAATACTAGGAAATCGTCCTCCCTTCACTTCGGGAAAAATAGTATCTAATAAAAAAATATAATATAGCCTATGTCACCCGGGGATAGTGGAGCTTCCCAACAGTGAAAGAATTTTTCAAATCGGTTCGGTAGTTTCGGAGCCTATTCAATGCAAACAATCAAATCTTTCCTCTTTATAATATTAGTATAGATGATCTGTACTTATAATATTAATAACAGCTGTTGATACCTCTAACTGTATGTATATCCAGATTAAATACATTAGGACCACAGGTGTTTGAGTTGATTATTTTATCTTGAGACAGTGAATGATTTGTACCTCAACCACAGAACACATATTATGTGTTCCAGCGTAACATGTAAGCTTTAATGTAACAAGTTACCTCTAAAAATTATAATTGTAATGGTCAGGGTCACCAATATTTGGCCTTTAATCAATCAGTCAATCAATCAATCAATCAATTTATTGTGGACTATAGGTGATACAATTTTAGTTGTAATATAATTATAATAGTATGGGCCATTTGGAAAGTTTTGTCTGAAGCCGAAATAAAATACTTTACTAAATCGCTTACTGTCACACGATGAAACACTCATTTGATATTTAAAATAAATAGTTACACTTAAAGTAATACATATTAAACAATATAATATTATATTAGAATTATACATACTGCCCAAAATACACACCTGTTTGCTCACTTAGTATAGCACTGACAACAGTTATATACATATTGCGACTGTTGTGACATGTCAGGATTCTGTGTTAGTGTGTAGTTTGTGACTGTCCGTAATATATTGTATTGTACTGTAATATTTGCTTAATTATGATACGCATACTATAGTATAAATACACATGTATTCATTCTTCTACTAAGAGTATGTATGGCTTAAGATTCAATAGTAATGTTTAGTAATTGTATTATCAATATCTATGGGATGACACGATAACGACATCTTGTGTATATATTAGTGTGTATAAACGCAAAATTATTCGTGTGCGTGCGAGAGGCATACATTTTAACATACATCGTAATTTGTGTTAAGTTAAACACATATTAAAAGTGCGATGTGGCAGCACCACTAGTAATAAGGTGTGTCCTTGTCGTGTTTTTCAATGTTGAAGTAGCCATAGGTGGTATTTGGTAGACAAACGCCTTCTAGTCTGTTTTTATTTTCACGGGGAAATTAATGTGAAATGTTAATTAAATGTTACCGGTTTTTTGATGGAAGTTGTTAGCGATTTGATTCATTTGAATTTCTGGGTCTGCTTAAATTGAATAATTAGTGTTAGTTAAAAGTACAACACTTTTACTTTTAATTAACACGCTATTAATTTTTAGCACAAATATTATATTTATTCTATTAGAATTGCCAAAAACTAACGAAACGACATGACAAAACTTTCGTGGGAATAAAATATAGACTTTATTTGTGGCATTTGCATAAATTGTATTACTGGATGACTATTTGTCGAGTATTTGGGTTGATTTTTGCAAGACTATAACTTCATTTTGCATTTCTTTTTTACTTAAAAGAATTAGTGTAATGTACTTCATGATTTTGTTTGCAACTTTATCTAATACTAAAGTATACGTACTTATGATATCGGTATATTTATGATAGACATTATCATTTCTAAGACTTAATGGGTAATTCTTATTTGTTGAGTAGTCGAATATACTCGAGTATAGTTCTATATCTAAGAAGTTCTGTACTTATAGATTATCACAACAGTAAAATACATAAATTTACTGTGAAATAACTCGTAAGTAATTTAGTCCTTGGGAAGATTTCATAGTAGAAGTAGCTACCTATATAGGTTATGTTTCATTTTCACGTACCGGTTACAAATAGAATCGATTTTCAATTGAATAATATAATATCGAGTATTATTCAATATTGATACCAAAAGCTTGCTGATTTTAGGCATCCAAATAATATGTAGCATAAGTTATTAGACTATTATAACTATGTAATTTCTCATATATTACTAAACATCTTAAATGCAACTAAGTACTACTGTCTATACACGTATTAACTGTCATTACAAAGTTGAGGTAGAAATAACCAAATCTATTTAATTCTTCTTTCGATTTTTGTCCTGGAATTGTCTATACATTTGTGCGTAAAGAGTTGCCACGAATTCGCTGGACTTATTCAAATTCAAAATTTATTTATTTCAGATTTACTTTCATCTCTGCATTATACAGTTAGACAATGTCCGAGGCTTGTTAAAGTGAGATATTCGATACTGTGTCAAAGTGCTCTCTAATAGGTCAAATCTTTTAAATAATTTATATATTTTTCAAATTTCTAATATATGAATATATTGATCCTTGGAGTATTTGCTATAATTATGATTCAAAACACCAGGAGTAACATTAAAATCATAATTATAAAGATAAGGAAAAGACCACACAATAAATGGTGGTTTAGGTTTATTGTTATATGAATTTTGTAAATAACTTAATATAAAATTAAAATGAAGTATAAATTAAGATTTTATACAATCTAAGTCAAGTAGGTATGTCATATATTTTATTAAACGTAGGAAAATGTGAATTGCAATTATAACTTAATACCTAACTTATCGTCTACTACTGTACTTCGTTTATAACGAATGTTCAAAATAGTACTTGATTGTACTTAGCAGTACTTGACCTATACTGAAAATTCGCGTAAGTTTTTTTTAAATATAGTTATTATAGTAATACGTATGGAATTAAACATTAGTGGTAAACGCGAATAGTTATATTAGATTTAAATCGTATGTTCAGTTTGTAAATATATTTATGAGTAACATGTATTTGTATCAGTTCTTTGTAATAAAAAAGCAATCAATTGGTGTTTTATGAACTTCGTATTTCCTTAGTAAACAATTATTACTCACCTATAAATGTCTATGACAGAATAATTCAAACAGAAGTGACTGCCTGGTTTATCAGTAATAGGGAATGTTATGTCTTAATGGAGGTATGCGCTGGTGTCGCTAGATGGCGCTTTGCGTAATCTAGTTCTATCTATTCGATCTCAGTCTATTATTCGATTTTAGTCTAGTTCATTCACTAGTTATTCAGTTACAAGTCTTTACTTGGGAGCTCGGAGCGGACGGTTGTATCCCTACAGGGTTGTGCCTACTTACAGTGATTATTATAATTATATTACAAGATTCGTTTATTATAAATAAGTATGCTTGAGGTTCGTTGAACATAACATTGGCTACCAGGATTGAGAACGACCAGTGGATTAAATTCGATTCGCTATTGAAAAACCGAAATACTAAGGTAAATAATGTAGTTAAAAAATAAATAATATCAGCGTGTGAACGTGCGTGATTGTGTGATCGCGTAGATACGAGCCACAAGCACAAATGTAAGTACCTGGGATATTATAAAAATCTAAACTTTTACAGCGGTCATTATTACAATGTAAAAGTCTTAACTTTTATAAGTTTACAGCAAACAATTAAATCTACGTACACCTACGCACTGTGGGGCTAGCCGGAAAGCGGTAAGCCGTCTGGCGACGAAAAGGAGGAAGTACTCAATGCGACACGTATATTTGTTTTGAAGCGAAAACTACTTTAGCATCTTTGTGATTTGGAAGTCGATGAAACGAAAAAGCGACAGTCAAAAGAGACAGACACAATACTTCATAAGATTTAACGTGGGAGAAAATGAGATAGGAAGCATTATACAGTGTTTCTTATGTTCGTGGTTCTCTTTGTGTTACTTTAAAAAGTGCTAAATTGTATTCATAGATGGCAAAAGGAACAAGATAGAAGATTCGTTTTATTGTTGGATAGATGGCGCTAGCTGCTCATTTTACTCGTCATATTATGCTCATTCTTCATATGCTGCTTATTTTACTCTTCATATTATTAAGAGATGGCGTTAGTTACCACTGTTTTCTTTGCATCACTATGATCATTACTAAAACCTACAATTAGCATCTTCCCGAAATTTTACATTCGTCTTATTATCTTGAAAGCTTTTGAAGGTTTTTACCACGTGTGAATTGCACACATTGTTTTTTTTGATGTATTATCACGCAGCAATCGGGACAGGGTGGTCCGATTTTGATGATTTTTTAATGATGTCTTGAAGTTGGTCCCATTTTTTTAATGAAAATATTATTTCTATCCGAAAAGATAGGTACGAAAACTGGGGATGGTTGATTGTTCAACCACGGAATTTTTACCCCTTTCATTAACTTATTATTAATTTTCATAACAACCAAAATTTTAAGAAATAATTACCTTTTAACAGAAAATTAAAACAACGAAAAAAATGTGAAAAGCGAAAAATAAAATAAACCATTAATTATTATAAATTAAGATCCTAAATTAATTATTCGCTTATCAGTTTTTTTTTCGTTGGTATATTTTTTGTTGAAAAGTAATTACAGTCTAAAAGTAAATGAAATAACTTTTTTTGTTACTTTTTTGTTTCTTTATGAGACTTTTCGTCTTCCTTCCTTTTATTTGTTGCTTTACGTTTTCTGTTTTCTTTATCTATAAAAAGTTCATTTTTTGTATGTTTTGCCATTCTAAGCTTGTTAAAACGAAAGAATTCTTATTGGTATGTTTTATATTTCTGCTGATTGGAATTTTCGGTATTACTACAGAAGACATACCTAATAGTACATGTGTTATTCAAGTTTCTTTTAACGTGATTTGTTGCTTTTCAGGTCTTTTATTATTTGAATTTTGATGTGAACAACTTGGTACTGGAACTAATTCATTAGAAGCAATAGACATTTTATTTGTATTTGAGACATCGTCGGTGGGCGTCATGGCTCAATCGTCAGTTTCAAAGTCATAAGTATCAATTCTGTCTATTTCTATGTCATACGAGTAAGTATAATCGCAAAAGCGCTGTTGGTTGTCAGAATGTTTACTGTTTTGTCGGCATGACATCATTTTTTGTGATATCATCGTGTATAAAATCATCGTCAAGATACCCCTGTGGTCTTGTTGCGAACCGGAAATATTCATGAACTATGCTTTCCTTTCAAGTGATTTTCCAATGTTATTGTTTCGTAGTCGACGTATCACGGATGGTCCAACAATTTGTTGGAACTGGCTGTAACTTGTATGAGGATCTGTTGAAACATTTTCAGTATTAGTTAACTATACTAGTCGTGTTCCCAAACTCTTCGAATAGTCAACGGCATCTGGATTCCAAGGAACAATCCCGCAAGCATGAAAGCCGTTTTTCACAATGTTTGGGTGAATGTGATGGCTAACAATTTTCTCCAAATAGGACTTTTTACGTTTGGGTATAATGAAATCAGTATTATGTCTAAACTTTGACACAGTTGAGACAATTGTAAAGTTGTGTGGGAATTATGTCCGTCCAGAAACAATATTACCTACTGAAATGTGTATCATTTTTATCGAGATATGGATGTAGGACATTTTTTATGTAACTGTATAATTTAAAATTTTAACAAAAATAATCGACTTCAATGAAGGAAATCTTTTCCAATAACAATAATAAAAGAATCATTGAAATCGGTTGGCGTGAACGTGATATTGTGTAATTTGTCCATTTGTCGCGCACATAGGTACTTAACGCAAATTTAAGACTTATATGATTTTCTCATGGATGCCATTGTCAGATCTCGCTCCTATTGGGACCACATGACAAGCACCAGCTTTCATAAGCTTAATAAGGAGTGATTAAAGTAACCGTTAAGTACCGTTTATACGTACCTACTAAGTAGTTAAGTAGATAATTAAGTTTTAAGTGAATAATACATAATAATTTAGTAAAACTCTTCTTCACAACCTACTTAATTACTGAAGCACTTTACTAAATTTTTACTAAAAAGTGCCTGTTCAAACGTGTTAAGTGATAAACCCCACCCACCTACTAAACCACCTCCTAAAATAGAAAAATTTCTAAATTACTTGTAGTGCGTACTAAAATACTTAACTACTAAATTGTCCGTTTACTCGCATTAATTTAGTTAAAATTTAGTTAACTATTTAATACGTGTAAACGGAACATTAGTGACTCTGAGTTGGGGGAAGCGACATTGAGCTAACTTTACAGGAGAGCAGTTTAAAGTTGGAATTTTTAGAAAAGTTGTTGTAATATACCCTAAACAGGATCTACTTGACAGCGTCACTGCAACGGTTGAATCTTCGCGCCAGCATGTTGCCGCGCACTGCTAGAGCTCTGCGTTTGCGCTCCATGTCATCGTGGTCGTAAAGGTTCTCCTTCAATATATGCCCCAAATATTTGAACCTGACTACACGCTCCACCGAAGTCCCATCCAGGATAACAGGAGGCACCCTTTCCGGACCTTTCCCCGCTTTAAATATCATGAACTGTGTTTTCTTAACGTTGTATCTGAGTCCGTGACTACTACCGTAACGTTCACAGATGCCAAGCATCCTCCTTAGCCCCTTGATCGAGGGTATAGATGTAAATCAACCGATTTAAAACGTTTAAAACCAAATTTTGCCGTTTTAAACCCCAAATAAACCGTTTTAAACGGTTGAAGACTCACCTACAAAAATAGAAGAACTGTGTTTTACGGTTCATTATGGGTAATTTTTGCTCACCTGACGTCATGTTTTGTTTTAATTTGGTTTATAGAAAATCAATAGAAATGCCCTACCTACAGTACCTACTACACGAAAAGTTGAGTACGTAGGTATACCTACCTATACTTACGATTACACACACTAGAATAGAAGAATTTTTGAATAGACTTAGTTGGAAGTTCGAAGAGAAGTGCGAGAGTGTGAGTTTGGTTTAAAACCGAAAAAAATGGTTGAATTCGGTTTTAAACGGTTTTTTTCGTTTTAAACGGGTTGGTTTAATTGGTTTTAAACCGGCCTTACATCTATAATCGAGGGGCTCAGGAGTACCATGTCATTTGCATAGTTGAAATTATTCATACACGTGTTGCCAATATGACATTGACTTTCGTACTCCTGAGCTCCTCGATCAGATCGTTCATATACAAGGTGAAAAGATCCGGAGATGTTAGCCCCCCTTGACGCACGCCACACTCTAACCTGTATTCGCTAGACGTGGCGTCGCCCCATCTCACAAAATTCATTTGGTTTTCATACCAGGATCTCAACACATCCACGGTACAGGTTGATACCCCGGTTTCGGTCAGTTTCTTCCACAGTAAATTATAATTTACCAGGTCAAAAGCCCGACTTGAATATAGAAAACACGCATATACCCTTATTAACGTAATGGTAAACTGTAGATTTCAAACTAAAAATCACAGAGTCTGGTGAGAGACCGGGACGAAAACCAAACTGCGCGTCACTCATTTCGTTTCAATTCCGGAAAAATTAACCTCTCTAATACTTTACCCAGAACAGTACCCAGTGAAATCGGTCTGTAATTATTCAGATTGGAAAGATACCCAGTTTTATTTTTCGCCACTGGAAAAACTACCGTCTTCATTAGGTCCGTAGGTAAGTAACCAGAGTTTACACAAATGGTATAGAATTTGGCTAAAACTCTGAATAATTCAGGCCCCCCATGAATGATGTGTCCAATACTCAAACCGTCTCAACCCGGCGACTTACCCCTTTTCATTTTCACCACTTTAGCAACGTCATTGGATGTGAAACTTATCACACCGTCATCAGCGGGAGTGTTGCTCCTGGGTGCAACACTGCCACGTAGTCCGTCGTCAGGGGGGGGGGGGGGGGGTGACTTTGAAGTGATGCGAGAACAACTCGGCCACACGAGATGGTTCATGGACCCCGTTAACACTTGCTGGTATATTAGCTTTGTAATTGAGACATTTACTTGCTTTCCAAAATTGTACGAAATTCTGCCCTACCTGATGTGCAGCCAAAAAATTCATTCTTATTTGGTCCTCGTTGTTCTGGCACCACTTCAACTTGTTTTTGAACATTTTACGGCTCTCCAACATGTCATTGTATGTGACACCGGACTTTGATTTCCCACTTAGCATCCAACAATTATAATGAAGCCTTGCAATTTGATGACTCTCTGACATGGTAGTTCCACCCTAAGACATGTTTCTGGTTATTTTTCCGTGCACCACGCCTAGAAGTTATTTTAGCAGCTTTCTGTAAAATACATTCATCTAATAAGTGTAAATGTTTGTCGCATAAACGATACGTACGGCTAGAGATCTCTGCGTTACGTAGCTTGTCATTACAATATTCATAATAACATTTAACTTGATTTAAATCCCTGTTACCCCACATAATACCCTCCAGATTACAATTTGAGTTACTTAAGCAACCTTTTTTCATAACTAGATTCAATTCACAACCATTAAATAAAGGGCAGTGGTCCGACCAATTCTTCATCCACGTAGGCTGATATCACCGTTTTACGTGCCGCAACTGTACCGTGATACAGTGATCTAACCAATGTGTTGTGCCTTTGCCATAATTTCCGTGAGTGTATGTATTTTTAGGCGTTTATTCCCACTTGTCCTGTTGAGTAGTCCTGTTAACAGAACTAGTGGGAAAAAAATTCCACTAGTTCTGTTAATATGTGTAACAGGACTAGATGCAAAAAAAATCCCACTAGCTCTGTGTGACCTTATTTCCGTGTATGAACATATAATTATGTATGTATGTATGCATGTGATTTTAATAACATAACCTGCGGTCGCGGTCGCGTTTTACTAGAAAATGGGTTTGAATACCTCTCGATATATCAAAACCTTCAAAGCCTATGGAGATGTGCAAGCTTTAAAAAAAAAAAAACAAATAGTAATAATAATAATATATTAATAATATTACATCTATTTTTATTCTGTATTCTAGGATGAAGAGGAAATAATGAAACGTGTGGAACATAAAGTAACTTGCATTCCGGTTAAAAACAAAGAAATTATGTCAGTGCCAGCAGGGTATAAGAAAACAGTAGCTGCTTTAAAAGATACAGGATTACATTTCATTAAAGACTGGCCTAGCTTCGAACAATTGAAATCTTCGATATAATGAAGACGAAACAAATGCAGTTAAGTACAGAAAAAAATGAAAATGAAAATGAGCTACTTAAATGTCATTGTAAATGCAGTAGAAGTATTAAATTGTATTTAAAACTCAATTTCGTCTCCAAAATGACGTCATTTCTTTTGACGATTGTCATTTGTATAAAAATATTAGGGTAAGCACGCATTGCAAATTTTACTACCGCGATTTTTTTCTGACGATTTTTAAATCGAAATTAAAAATAATAATAATTAGAAATTAATTAGAAATTAATTTTTTTTTTCGCAAGTGCGTGCAGCTTCAAACAATTTCCATATCCCATAGAATTTTGCGGAAAAAATCGCGTTAATGCGTGTTAAGCCTTAACGAAGTTTTTCTAAAAACAAAGGTAAACTGATGTCACCGTTGATCAGTTGCATTTGTGACACTCTGATCATCGCATCATTCGATCATTTACTGAAATTTTTAATTTGGATGGCTTTGACAGAAAAAAATGATGCGTCTTGTTCTAAGATTTTTAGAAACTGTAAAATAGTTGCCGGTCTGGTTTTGAATGAGCCATTAATGGCTCGATGCCAGCCTTCGACAGCATTCGTTGTGCGATGACGTCGACCAAATGCAGTCCACGACTTGGTCCGACTAGGCGTCATCCAGAAACACATATACTTCATAAATTTATCCAAATTACATCTCTCATTAAAGTCGAGCACTTGGGACTGTATATATTCCCAGCCCTCCATAACTCGTTCTTCGGGCAAAAGTGGAAGAACGCAGCACAAACCAACAATTCTTTTTTTGCGCTTGTCTTTAATGCCTAGTTGTTTCGCTTTTCTCCAAAGGGTGTTCGTAAAATGGTAAAAACAACCTTGATGCTTGGCACTGGGGAAAACTTCATTAATGGCCTGAATAGCGGCTTCCTCAAAATCTGTAATAAAAACTGATGGATTCCATTCTGGGATTTGTGCTTTTATTAGACGAAACAATGTGGCGTACGCTTTTTTAGTCTTGTGGCTAAGAAGTGCATAAATTAAAGGCATTACACTAATACTATTTTCAGAGCTACCCATATCTGCGTGTACTGTGTAGACTTCTGTAAATGGTACAGGACAAATTTTAAGGCCGCCCGCACTTTGGATACGAATTCATCTCGTACGTATACTTACGATCGTGGTCGTACGAATTGAGTGCGCACAGTGGATACGTTTTTCTCCGTCAAATAGGTAGTTTTGTAGTGACAACACATTTGTAAAGTCTTCTTTTGTTGGAGCGCGATGAATAATCTGTATGTTCACGATAATTCTCTTATAACACGGAGACTGCGGTGGCGTCGTCGCTGTCGTAGAACCGAATGGGTGCGAGAAATATATTTAAAAAGACACGATTTTGGTGAATTTCATCATATTATGAAGAACTTATATAATGACCACACACTGTTTCATGTTTAAGTACGTATGAAAAAAGAAAATTCATTAATTTATGTCCGTAAACATAGTTAATGAATTTTTCTACATCCATATTTTAAGTTTCGACGTACGAATGTGTTTTAAAATCCCAACAAGTTCGGATTGTGTTCGGACGTCGGATGTACACGTACGTATACGCACGACTAACTCGCACCCAGTGTGCGCGCTCCCATAGTACTTGGAAGGTCGGGATCGTTCGTGCGTGTTCGTACGTGTACTTACGAGTAAAATTCGTACGAAAACGTGTCCAAAGTGCGCATGGCCTTAAAGTACCGTCAGCGAAGAAAATATTTCTTTCACGCAGTAAAGATCTTGCTTGCTTAGAGCTAAAAACTAAAATACGAACGCTCTCATCCTCATCGTTGTAATCTGCTAACAAGAATTCCAAAAACATCGCAGGTAGGTACTTCTACTGCATTCACAGTGTCATTTAAGTAGCTCATTTTCTGTACTTTATTGCATTTGTTTCATCTTCTGTATATCGAAGATTTCAATTGTTCGAAGCTAGGCAAGTCTTTAACGAGATGTAATCCTGTGTCTTTTAAAACAGCTACTGTTTTCTTGTAACCTGCTGGCACTGTTTCACTCCCTGTTATCATTTCGTCTACACGATCGTGAATTATCACGGACATCATTTCTTTGTTTTTATCTGGAATGCAAGTTACTTTGTGTTGCACACGTTTCACTATTTCCATTTCGTCCTAGAATACAAAATAAAAATAAAGTATTATTGCATATTTTTACTAACATCAACTTGATAAAGTATTAGATACTACTTTATAACTTACCTCTGAACAGGTAACTGATCCAGTGCATTTGGTTTTTTTAAAGCTTGCACATCTCCATAGGCTTTGAAGGTTTTGATATCTCGAGAGGTAATATTCAAACCCATTTTCTACTAAAACGCGTCCTCGACCGCGAGGTATGATATTAAAATCACCCATATTTTTACTATTTTCTTAATTTTTTCCTTTTGCAATCTGAGTCTGACAATGTCAGTTGAACAAAGGAAAATATGAAGTTTACGAAAATTACAATAAATAGACTCATAGTGGCCAATACTCGACGATTGATAGCAAACTATACATAATTATAATTATGTACATACACGGAAATAAAGTCACACAGAGCTAGTGGGATTTTTTTTGCCCCTAGTCCTGTTACTCATATTAACAGAACTAGTGGGATTTTTTTTTCCCACTAGTCCTGTTAACAGAACTAGTGGGAATTTTTTTCCCACTAGTGCTGTCAACGGAACTACTCAACAGGACAAGTGGGAATAAACGTTTTTAGGCACTAGTTCACTATCAATACAAATTAACGAGTGGTCCAAACAAAATGAAAACAATTCTTTGCCAAAACGCGACTGCGGATGTGCATTGTAATCTCCCAAAATATAAAAACTAGCTTCACGGCTACAGTCATCGATTACTGCTTCAATTTTACCCAGGCAGTTAATAAAATCAGTCATACTTACTTCGCTCCCGTCATCATATTGTAAGTAAACGCATAAGACAAGAATTAAGCGGCCATCCAAACCAATTTGCACTGCAGCTATTCTGTCACTAGGGTAGTCAACTACAGTCATGTTAGGAAATGTAGCTTTTCGACAGATGATTTCATTCAAAACATTCAAAAGTCCTGACTGATTTCATTAACGAAACCTATGCCTAGACCTTATCTCGGCTCGCATTCTTTTTAATAGATACACAACCATAGGAAGTGTTGTAACATCACTGGCAGAAAATGTGAACATTACTGTTAGCGAGGTTTTACTTGGGGCATGCTCACCTTCGTAGGCTGCGGGCACGAGATTTGCGACGGGCGGCGCGATGGCGGTTGCGGGGCGGCGGCGATTTGAAGCGATGGAATCAACAGTATGGCGTACTATGGGACCGGGCACGAGACCCGCGATTTCGAGCGGCGCGATGCGCGATGCACGGGCGGTGCGGGGCGATGCGCGGCGGCGCGGAAGAGATGGGAACAAACTAGATTGATAGTACATATAATTGTATTGAATTATAATTTTAAAGTAATGGAAATTTATAATGAAGAACTTATTTCGTGTATTCATCAAAAGCTGCTATATGGGACATTAAAAACTTGCACCATATAAATATTCTCTAAATATTCTCCAAAATATAATCAAAATGTACTCATTCTCGTATAGTTTTAATATTTTTTGAATGTCAATTTTCTACTCTTTATAACTAATTATAAAGAGTAGAAAATTAGCCTAAATTACTTCTTCCTTTATTTATTGGATCAACACCATTTCTTGGTAATAATAATTCAGCTCTCATCAGGATACTAGGCTCCAATAATTCTCTTCGACGTAAACTCATGTTTTTCATAATGATGTTTGGCACAAAATGAAACATGTAGGTACCTCCATTTGTATGAAAACCAAGCGTCACTTTTTTCCGAAAGTTACTTTACGCCATCGCTTCAACAATAAAAGTATAAATAAACAGATTATAATATTATCATTCTTCACAACACTACTTTGGCGCGATTGACCGACCGTTTTCTCATGCCCCGCAAGACACCGCTGCTAATCGCGCCGCGCCGCGCCGCACCGCAACCGCCATCGCGCCGCTCGTCGCAGATCTCGTGCCCGCAGCCGTAGACGTTACTGTCCCTTTTTGGGGCAATAACTTTGGTATTTTTAGGGTTAAATATAAATCCTGTTTCATCACCATTAAAAACCCTTGATGGGTCCACCACTTTCTTTTCTGTTTTGCTAACGTTCTAAGGTTAGCTTTTAATTAGCAGTACCTAGCGTCAATAGTTCTAACTAGCAGTAGTTACAGCTTCCGATTGCCTTAAAGTAAATGATGGATTGTATGTATTAATTAGTTAAGTAGATAACTAAGTTTTAATTGAATAATTTTTAGTGCGCGTCCAAACGTAACAATTTAGTAAAGCTTAAATCTACTTAACTAAAGTTTAAATCTACTTAACTACTTAACACATGTAAACCAGCGCTCGATGTCTTTGTAAAAAGGATTTGTACCATCCTTTTCCGGGGCGATTATCTATGAAAGAGTTTTCCCTTGGATTCCTTATAGAAACTCTTTAATACTATCTAGTACGTCTTCTGTTTTTCGAGGAAACCCCCCTGCTGCTTAAGATCAACCACTCTTCAAGCTGCATTTCTTCATTATCTGCCAGAACAGTGCTACGCCCTGGTCTTGTTTTAATAAAGTTATTACTTAATCTAATGCAAATGGTAGCTCTAGGCACATTCAATCTGTTGGCAGCCATTTTCTTCGACTTTCCATTCGCACTGCCTTCAATGCATTTTGGATATCGGCTTCTTTATATTTTTTCGCGCCGCTATTTCGTCAATGCGGTTTCTCTCTTTGTTGACTTCGGTCATCGATGTTAAAATTGTAATACGTGCTCTTAGTAAAACGTAAGTTTTCAAGTAAATAAATTATTATTTTCTTTATTTTTTCGACAGTTTTCGATGATTTATTTTTTGGTCGAAGTTTTGATATTTTTGGCATGTTGTTGTTGATATATTATGAAGTTGGTATCTGATAGTTAAAAGAAAGGCAAATTATATTTAGACATAGGTAACTCTAAGTAGGTTAACTGATTGTTACGAGTATATTAAACTACTAACCCAGTAGCCTAGTTAGTAGCGACCCTGTCTGCGATGCGACGGGTCCTGGTTTCGATTCCCGGCTGGGGCAGATATTTATGTGACAGATAAATATCTGTATTCGGGTTATGACTGTTATTGTAAAGTATCGTTCATGCCACCCGCGACACAGGTAAAACTAAAAACTTACTGTGGGGGTATGAGTGTGTAAGCGTTCATTATATTTTTAGTTTATTTAGCTTATTAATATTTGAAAACCAATTATGAGTTTCTCTTACAAGAAACTCTAATTGGCGTGGTAATACCTAATTCAGCCGCTTTTTCCGCGCATAAATGCAAAGAGTGGCTAACACATTTGTCAATAATTGAATCAGGCAGTTCTCTTTTTAATATATCTTCACCGAATTATGTTTATCAACATTTGCTCCATCAACGCCGGTTCCGATCATATTTTCAATTTTTAAGCCATAGTTTTTAAGTTGATTTGCAATTGCAAATTCTTCAGCTTCAACACTTTGCGTCACATTCTATTAACTTTATCAGTGTATAAAAAATTGTGACAACTTGCCTTGTCTCTTGTGAAAAAAAGCGCACCATAATGACCATAATAAATATATTTTTTTGTGTTGAGAGATTAGTGCTATCATCGATAACGATTGAATACGGAAAATCTCCTATTTCATCATTCATTGAAGTATAATGTCATAGAACAGACATCTCGAACAAAATGTGTCCCGCCCGGGAGGTTCCATTTTCAAAATTGAGCCCCGGTTCTCCTTTCAAAATCGAACGAATCCATTGAAGATTGAAGCCACGTGGCGCCAATGCATTGGGACATACATGGTGTTCGCGGTTTCGGTTCTATACGCTAGTAATAATACTTCAACGTATTTTATCACTTAAATCTTTAAGCATTGATGGCCCAAGCATTGAAGTACTATTACTAGGGCCCAAGCACATTTTTTATTAACATTGAACACTTAGTACGATAAATCTTGAGGTTTTTTAGAACATCTGATGGAGGATCCAACTGAGGGTATATACGTATATACGTATAGAGAGTATATACGTATTAATCAAAATTGTCTACTTTTAACAAAGAACAGCGCTTGGCGATAAAGGCAGCAATTTTCAACTCGGCGATTTTTGTTTTTTTTTCCGGCAAAACTGGTTTATACATTTCAGAGATAGATTTCAATGTCTTTGCTGATAAAGCCCGCCAAAATTATGACGGTGTAACGTTCCAAAAACTTTATAGTACCTTTACCTGAATGCCAATCTTCGAAGACGTATCTGAAGACAGATGACGTAACATTGGATGACTTTTTTCGACCAATTACAGGCCGGATTGAAGTTGACCTTCAAAATTGTAGGATGTCTTACTTAGACTTGTTATGTCCTAATTTGTTAAGTTATTAAAATTTTTCTATTAATAAATATTTTTTTCCTGGTGGTAAAAAATTTATTGAAATAACACATTTTATTAAGAAGTTATTCAAAATTATCATTATGTAAGGAAAACTGATGTTGTTATAATGCAATGAAAGTGGTAATGAAATCAAACAATATTATTTACTTACTGTTGTCAGTCACCCCACGATTGAGTTGTTGCGTAGTGTAGTGTTATATCGGCTTTTTATAATTGTATGCAAATTACATTGTTTAAAAATATGTTTTGCTGTTTTATTACGGCACAAAAGTATGACTCAGTCACTCCTTCATAGCTAATACCCCACCAAACCATCACTGAAGTCGGATAGTGCCCACGTTGCACTCTGTCGACTAATTGGGAATCTTCCTTAGAACTTTGAGCATAAATATGGTAATTTTGTTTGTTAAAATGTTGCTCAATTGTAAAAAAATTCTCATCCGCAAACAAAATTTTTCTGTGACCTCCCTTTACGTACCGCTTCAGTAGTTGTTTCGGTTTTACCACCCTATTCTTTTTTAAATTATCAGTTAAGAAATGACCACTACGTCTTTTATAGGCTGCAAGTTCTAAGTTATCTTTTAAAATACGCGACATGGTTCTAGGTGCTATCTTCATCTCTCGAGATAAAATCTTTTGCTATTGGACAGGGTTTCTTTGAATTCTTTCCCTTACTGCTTTGACTACCTTTTTCGTACGAACACTACGTGGACGGCCCGATCTTTTTCTGTCACAAACAGAGGAGGTCTCATTGTACCTACCTATCAATAGCCCGATGGACAAACATTTTACTAATACCCAGCGTATGGAGAGTTTTAAAAATTGCATTTGGCTCCATACCTACTTTGTGTAATGCAATCACAGCGATTCGGTTCTCTTTATCACCCCACTCCGTTTTAATATCGCAAAATATGTACCTATATTGTACAATGTATTGGCGTCAAAATGAGAAAACTCAATGAGCAATCATATAAAAATGATAGATTCCAAATTCAAATGTAATATTTTGTTCATTTTTAATTGTAACAGTATTTATGGCCGAACTAAGTATATAGTTCGCACGCGAGCTCCGACGGTTCACAAATTCACGTTTATATGTTTGCCGTCCACTGCTAGATATAGACCTTTCTTAAAATTAAACAATATTAGTAGATATAAACAAAAAAACGTATTTTTATTTGCAACATATTTTTATTTGTAAGATTGTACAAACAAGACATCATTTGGGTCTGCATCGATGATTCCTGCACTGTAACGTATACAATACAAGTAGCATTAGATACTTATTTCATATTTTTATTTACAGAATACAAGTCAACTTAGGTATATGTAGGTAGGCATGAAACATGAAAAACGAAATATTTATCGAATCAAACTGGTCTAATAGTGATTGAAGTGACTATGATTATCCGGGCTCTATCGAAATCCGCGGCACGTCGTGCAGTGATTATATAGATACTACTCGTATAATTTGCCATAATAAACGACAATTTATTAATTTAGTTTTTGATTTACAGCAGACGTCTGATTGTATCACGTCACGGCAACATGTCATTTTAGTATTTTCGTAAATATGGCAAATCAACTGTTTGGATTAGCGATGTAATGCATTGGGTGATTGGGTGTTTTTAGTTCCGTATCGAGCGAGTGAGACCGCAGAAATCCCCTTTCTTTGGCTTCAACACTTTCATGTGTGTCTTACCTTGTTTGTTGGACCTGACTCGTTTTGTCATAATAGTAATCATAATCATAATCGTTTGAATTTGTTAACATGACACAACTGTGTTAAAACTAACTATAGACGAATCATGGAGGATAGAGGTAACCTGTATACTCCGTGAGTCGAACTAATAATCCACAGGACCAAATTGACATTTATAGCGTTAACAGTTTTTGATGAAAAATAAATAGTGTCGTGAAAAATCGATTCTGATGTAAATTTTCGATAAATTATGATTCGAAATGTCATTACTAGCATAGGGACTCTAAATATTAGCTACGCGAGAAAGATAGGCATAAAAAAGTGGTTAAAATAAATCATAAATTTCCTGTAAAACTGTCACAAAATCTACATGATGATTTCTTTTTCTCTTTCTTGGTTAGCAAAGCATCGGTGATACCTTTGGTGTCGCTGATGTCCATGGGTGATGATAGCCACTTACCATCAGGTGGTTAGTAAGCTCGTTTGTCGTGTCGTGTCGTAAGCTGTGTTGTTTATGAAAAATGTTCATAAAAATAACCTGTTCATGGTTATTTCATTACATGTGTAAGAATAGCAAAAATCTCAGAAACCTTTACCTTGGTTTTATATTTTTTAACTCTTGTGTGGTGGTAGTATGGTTTGTAGTGTGACTTGGGATTCTAGAAAAAAGTTTGTGTATTAGCTTGTTTAGCGAAAAAAATTGTCTTGCTGGGGACCACTAATAGTAATTATCTCCCGTTCTTCAATGCCAAGGTAGGTAACTAAGATAATAATAAGATAAATAACTAACTCAAATTTAATTTGTTAGATGCCTTGATCTTGTTCATCGATCGTGTTTATTTGTTTTTTATTTTTATTTTGTATACAGTCACTTCGTATTTAGGAAGGCTTTGCGTACTTAAGATGCTTTCAGAGACTTGGTGGTCCGCGGAGCAAAGGTTAACAACTGATTTGAATTATTTTTATTGTAATCATTGAAGTATTATTACTAGCGTATACAACCGACACCGCGAACATCATGTATGTCCCAATGCATTGGCGTCATTGCATTGGCGATTTTGAAAGGAGAACCGGGGCTCAATTTTGAAAATCTAATCTCCCGGGCGGGACACACATTTTGTTCGAGATGTCTGTTCTATGACATTATACTTCAATGATTGTAATTCATTATATTACTTTATATCTGGTGAATATATTATTATTTAGTTACTGACGCAATGTGTTCTACTTTTACTTAATAAAAGGATCCAATCCTATCTGATCGTTGCAGAGTTGAATCGATCCGCCCTTCGGATCGCATGGTGACGATCACCCGATCCAAAAATCGATTGGGTTGTATGTCCTTGGTCCGATCTTCGAAAATATCAGCGCATCCCTACTCTTTTGCGTTTACTAGAAAGCAGTAAGCTCGTCTAAGTTTTTTCGAAGGCAACATCGTAAAGATTATTTAGTACTTACTACTTAACTACCTACCTATGCTCAAAAATCTCATCAGAGATTGACAAAATATTCCTACTTACCACAGATTTGCAATCACTCCCAACACACTAAAACAGAGAGTATAAAGATATATTAACCTATTAGCGGATACCCGGCGTGTGCTACTACGTAAAAAAATGTATGAAAAAGTAGAAAATCGAAAAACTTGAAGCTAGTTTTTTAGTGGTCTCATGTCTCAACATTGCCTTGTTCGCTCATTCGCATTATCTTTCAAATGAGACCAGTTTGAGGCACATCGGATGGATGGTTTCAGTCAATATAGGACATCCGTACAAACATTCTTTTGTTTTATATAATTAAATTTTCAGTGATATTGTATGCATATTACCAATAATTAACGCACTTTATTTTCAGTTGTTTTATGATCTCATTTTGTTTACTTATTCTCGCACTATTGATTTTATATTTTAAAAGGTAATATTCGATAATATGCAATATTTTGATAAATTTGTATAGATTACTTACGGTTGTAAAACATGAATCAGAATTACTTAATGTCATAGACATACTTCAATGATTGTAATTCATTATATTACTTTATATCTGGTGAATATATTATTATTGAGTTACTGACGCAATGTGTTCTACTTTTACTTAATAAAAGGATCCAATCCTATCTGATCTTTGCAGAGTTGAATCGATCCGCCCTTCGGATCGCATGGTGACGATCACCCGATCCAAAAATCGATTGGGTTGTATGTCCTTGGTCCGATCTTCGAAAATATCAGCGCATCCCTACTCTTTTGCGTTTACTAGAAAGCAGTAAGCTCGTCTAAGTTTTTTCGAAGGCAACATCGTAAAGATTATTTAGTACTTACTACTTAACTACCTACCTATGCTCAAAAATCTCATCAGAGATTGACAAAATATTCCTACTTACCACAGATTTGCAATCATTCCCAACACACTAAAACAGAGAGTATAAAGATATATTAACCTATTAGCGGATACCCGGCGTGTGCTACTACGTAAAAAAATGTATGAAAAAGTAGAAAATCGAAAAATTTGAAGCTAGTTTTTTAGTGGTCTCATGTCTCAACATTGCCTTGTTCGCTCATTCGCATTATCTTTCAAATGAGACCAGTTTGAGGCACATCGGTTGGATGGTTTCAGTCAATATAGGACATCCGTACAAACATTCTTTTGTTTTATATAATTAAATTATCAGTGATATTGTATGCATATTACCAATAATTAACGCACTTTATTTTCAGTTGTTTTATGATCTCATTTTGTTTACTTATTCCCGCACTATTGATTTTATATTTTAAAAGGTAATATTCGATAATATGCAATATTTTGATAAATTTGTATGGTCTAAATTAATATTAAATTCAGGTACGAAATAAAATTGTAATTGCTTTAGATAATGAGTTAAGTTCCTGGCTGATATATAAAAGAAAATTGTCATACGTTGTCAACAGAGAAAATAATAGAATGTAGTAGATTTTGAAAGCAAAAGGACTGAATTACAAAGCATTGCATCTGCATATAAACAAAATTGTGATTTTTCAAATCGTCAAACAAGAAGGATGCATCAATTGGCTACCTCTTCGTACCGTCTTTCTAAAGTGCAGGGACTAGGTATAAAATTTTATAATAAAGTCCCAAAACAAATACGTGACTTACCAGTGGAATCTTTTAAGAAACGTGTAAAGGCTCAGCTCTTAGGCAAGGGCTACTATAGCATAAATGAATATTTAAATGACAAGGATGCTTGGAAATGACTAGCTAGGCAACCAGTTCTGCACAGGTTAGAGAATACCTATTTTTGTAATAGATATAAGTTTTATTTTTAAAAGATGTGCTGAGGAGTTTCTTTACGGCTTTTCTTCTCCTCCATGACAAAGCACCTTTCCGAAAAGCTGGTAGATTAAAAAAAATGACGTGCATAAGAGTATCAGTGATACCTACATGAATAAAAGATTATTTCATTTCATTTCATTTCATTGAAAAATACGTAAAAATAAGTATCTTTAATTTATCCCAATCCCTGGCTATTTTCACAATGTAAAATGATTTTTTAATGTTTGAGCAAACTAGTGAACTAATTTACCTGGGCGACGCAACCAGTTCCTTCGCACTGTTATAAAATAAACAAGCTTTAGTTTAAAAACGAAATACACGTTTTAACCTATAACACAAAAAAATATGTGACTGCTGTTAAGAAGTTCCTTCGCCTGCAGCCACGCTAATGCCTGGTTTACGTTATTCCAGTCAAGTGATTAAATCCAGCGCTGGATTGCTACTGTAATAATTTAAATCGATACTGGAATGCACTGAATCCAGTGAGCATTCCAGTCCAGTAACTGGATTGGTGGTCTACTTTTGAATGCAGTGCAATCAATCCAGTGCAACTGGAATAATGTAGACGGTCAATCCAGTGCCGTTTGATAAATTTTCTTCTTGAAATCAATATCGCAGCTTCTATAATAAATGACTGGAATAATATAGACGACACAATCCAGTCCAGAAGTGGACTGGATTGATTCGCTGGATTACTGGACTGAAATAATGTAAACCGGGCATTATATTATGTATTTCAACTCCTCAGGATAAAAGGAAGTAAATAGGTCTAATTAGGCTTGCAATTTGACACGAACAGGGCTAATTGACAACCTACAGTCAGAAATATGTACAGTCGGCAAAAGAATTAGGTGTGCAGGGCGTGAAACAAAAACGTTCGGTAATGTTTAATACAATATTACTGAATATTTGTATGGCACTGTAGCGACTACACGTACACCAATTCGTAGCTGCTCCCGCGCACGTACGCCCCAGCAGGTATGCCATTTGTAATTTAATTTAACGTGTTCTGTTTTTTCATTGGTCGTTCTTATCTCTAAAAATGTGTATAAATACCCTGTAATTTTGTAAATAAATTCATTCTACTTGCAACCTTCTGAAGAGTCTCATTACGCTCACCGACAGCAGTTCCATCCACTAAATTGGTGACCCCGTCGTCGACGTCGACGTAGACGAATAAGACGTGATATGAACACGCAACGCTCTCCGACAGCAGTTCCATCCACTAAAGAACCTTACGTATATAGGTGACATTTTATATTGATTATAACACAAACTTTTTGTACCGAACGTGTTTGTTTCATGCCCTGCTTACCTAATTCCTTTGCCGATTGGACATACATAGCATATACCTAGCCTTGCCATAAATACTGAAACAAAGAAAAACATTTTTTTCTATTGCAAATAACATTTATTACTTTTACTGTGTGTTAGTTTAATACATAAATATAAAACAATTTAAAATATAAAAAGTTTATTCGAAGTGGTCTCCGTTGGCTGCAATACAGTCCTTTAAACGTTGAGGTCAGTTATCAATAGAAGCACTCACTCTTTCCATGGGAAAATTCTTCACTGCCAATCGTACGGATTGTTTTAGGGACTCCAAATTATCATAGCGTTTAGAGCAAGCTGTACTCTCTAAAACTGACCATAAATCATAATCCAGCGGATTAAGATCGAGACTAGACGACGGCCAGTCTTCAGCTCTAATAAAGTCCGAAACGTTCGTTTCCAACCAAGACTGCGTAGACCGAGCTTTATGACCCGGCGCCGAGTCTTGCTGGAAGGACCATTCTTGGTTATTGAACATGATGTTGTTAAGGGGCTTCACTACCTTCTCAAGAATCTTTATACACTTGTGCTGATGTTTTGATACCTTTTTCACAAAAGTATGGCTCAATCACTCCTTCATAGCTAATAGACCACCAAATCATCACTGAAGTCTGATAGTGCCCACGTTGCACTCTGTCGACTAATTGGGAAGCTTCCTTAGAGCTTTGAGCATAAATACGGTCATTTTGTTTGTTAAAATGTTGCTCAATTGTAAAAAAAATTCTCTTCCGTAAACAAAATTTTTCTGTGACCTCCCTTTGCGTACCGCTTCAGAAGTTGTTTCGAACCACCCTATTTTTTTTTAAATTATCAGTTAAGAAATGACTAGTACGTCTCTTAAAGGCTGCAAGTCCTAAGTTATCTTTTAAAATACGTGACATGATTCTAGGTGCTATCTTCATCTCCCGTGATAAAATCTTTTGCTTTCGAACAGGATTTCTTCGAATTCTTTCCCTTAATGCTTTGACCACGTTTTTCATACGAACACTACGTGGACAGCTAGATCTTTTCTGTCACAAACAGAGGAGGTCTCATTGTATCTATTAATAGCCCGGTACACAAACATTTTACTAATACCAAGCGTATGGAGAGTTTTAAAAATTGCATTTGACTCCATACCTACTTTGTATAATGCAATCGCAGCGATTCGGTTCTCTTTATCACCCCACTTCATTTTAATATCGCAAAATATTGTACAATGTATTGGCGCCAAAATGAGAAAACTCAATGAACAATCATATAAAAATGATAGATTCCAAATTCAGATGTAATATTTTGTTTATTTTTAATTTTACCAGTATTTATGGCCAGACTAAGTAAACACCTATACCTATAAAGGTAACCAACATTATTATCCAGCTTAATTGGCAATGGACACAGTGCATATAGGTAAGTAGTTTGAAGGATCGATGGAGAGGAAATATCTTCGAGTAGATACAGTAAGGAGCAGAGGACTCAGACCAGGACTGGTAACCCGAAGACATGTATACTGAAAAAAATACATTATAGTGCCGAAAGCTGTCAGTTTTCGCGATTCAGTCTAAAGTGCGTTTCAACTAAATCTGCACTTGGCTATAATGTTGGTAGCATTGCAATAGGAGTATAAAAATTAAAAATTTTTTTTTTTTTTTTTTTTCGGGGGGGAAAATGCATTACGCATACCACTCGGGCGCAGGGGGTACCCGAGTGGTTATGTGGGACTCCCGTATAGGCTAATGAGACCCACGGTATACCCACTAAAACCCCCCCCATCTTCCGCCTCGCCGCCTTGTGACGGGGTCACGGGAACGCTTTCGCACACATCCGCGACCCCGCCAGCGGCAGCCGCCCACAAGCGGCTCCATCGCGAAAGCCCGAAGGCCCTCCACGGTGGGCGCACCAGATGGTAGGGTGCGCCTCCCTCCTCGGCCTCCACCAGTACTGTAGCAAACTCCCCCTGAGTCTGCTACTAGGAGGCCATGGATACCAGATGACTGGTACCCGGTGGAGGATCAGGTCTGTGGTTCCTCCACCGACCACACCTCGGCCGCAGAGGATAGGGCAAGCGGCGCACCGTAATACCGACATGCCTCTTCCTCTGCGGCCCCACCAATGCCGTTTCGGAGGAACGACCCCGCCAGCTCGCAGGGGGTAGGGAGAGTGGCGCACCGTAATACCAACACGCCTCTCCCCCTGCGATCCCTCCACGGCCGCAGAAGATAGGGAGAACGGTGCACCCTATCTTCCACGGTCCCACCTCCAAGCGCATCCGCAGCGGACTTGTTCAGCCCGCTGGGAGCGCCCTCCTCGGGCCAGCCGGCAGCCCAAACAGGCCGGCCCTGGTTGCCTCTTGGTTCACCGTGGGTGACCAGTCCACGGTTACTAAGCCCCCCCGCCACGACAAGGCGAGCAACCCCCGGGGGGGATACAACGTGCTCCTAAGGGTTAAGCAGTAACTTCTTGCTGTTATTCAAACCATTAAATTGGTAATTTTTCATTATAGGTTCAATGCTGAAATTTGTATTTTTTTTATTTTCATCTTCATACAAATTAAATACTTCACCTAATGTGAAATCTCTTTACGCAAGCTGGCAACGTCGCATTATGATTGATATGAAACTTTGACATGAGTAAACTTTTCTTGACGTTAACAATTATTTCTCATCGATTCTACTGTCTGTGCGACCAGTGATAATAGTAAGACCAAATAGGTAATAATACTGGTTCATAAAGTTTTACGATGTTGGTTTATTTTAAAGCCCATTTAGACGAAGAGTTTCAATCACGTTTCGATTCTAGAAATGGTACGCTACTATCACGACCTGTAATCGCCTTAACATTATCGTATCAAAATGTTTACATACAGGAAACGAGTATCGTACAAATCGGTTGGAAGAGTTTTGAGTTCGAGATTTGTCATTGAAGTTTAGTATATTATCAGTATCCCACTGCGGTCTGCGAGGCAATTATCGCTAAAGAGCGAGAGGTGTAAATGTAAGAAATATTTTTTTATATTCTTTCGATAGTGGTACTATTTTCGAGACGAGAAACTCTCCGTCTTAATGGTACTTTATTGACTGGTTGATTCATTAATAACATGACATTTAAAATTAAACAGGTATAGTTTGAATGATTATGACTGCACTGAACGGCAACATAGCACAAATAAAGACACTTTTCAATGTGCAACCAAATTAAATGGAATTAAAAATAACTTAAAAACTAAGCTTTATAATGCTATAGAATCAATTGGCAAAGTTTCTGCACATCCTCAGGAACACGTTGTATTATCGTTATTACGTTTGATGAACTTGATAACAACCCTTTTATTATCTCCCCATAATGGTTTTTGAAATTTTAAAAACACTTATTTCAATGTTACCAAAATAACAGGTAACTGCAGATTAATGGTGAACGCACATAATATCCGCACCGTACGCGTCGAACGCGCCGCATTTGTATGAAATCATGAGAGCCGGATGCGGATGACATTATAATATAATACGGTGCGGACATAATGTGCGTTCACCATTAGTTGAAACGTACTATAGCTATACAATAAAATTTTTGTCTCCATCATTAAGTGACAATAGAGTATAACGGTCTGCGTAATGATTTTATTATCGGAAAGATTTTTACCAGATAAATATATTACGAAAATGGCTTGAGTTTTATGAGTTTTAATGGCATAAATATGTAACAATAAGTTCCAGTGCGGTCACTATTATAGAAAAGAAAAACAATAGGCAATGTTGATTATGGAGTAAAATTAAATTAATAAAGAATAGCACGAGCCGGCTTCGTATTAACGAAATTGTTTATACCTTAGACGAGCAATGGTCTCCAGTACACTGAAATAAAATAAGACAATTAATGATTTCAAATTCAATGAGTAGGTACCTAAATAATAATGAAACATTTATGCAGTCAATAACAGCATCAAAATGAATCAAATTCACGCACAATCTTCGCTAAGATTTTATTCAATGACGACATTATTTTAATATACACCAAATCTCTCTTCCATTGGATCGAACCGAATGTGCCGAATGCATAGTTTTAATGGTTTAAATCCATCTTCATAATATTGCCTTTCAAATGAAACCGGTTTGGGCCACATCGGTTGGATGGTTTCAAAGTCTAAAACGGATATTGCCACAAATAATTATCGTATTTTATCTATTTATTTACTAACTTGTAAAGCAAAAGCTTTGGACGGGCCTTTTTACGACAATTACGTGGACGGAGATTATTAAATTTGGAACAGTTACAGATATAAAATTTGGAACAGTTAAATATTGCATAGCGAGGGAGTGCAGAAAACTAATATTGTTGTTTATTATGCATTAGAAACATAAAATTAATAAAATAAACATAACACACACAGCACACTGCCATGCATTTGACACATACACGTATGTTACATTAAAATGTTAATGTGAAGTAATCCTCTATCACTAACGCTCGAATTTCAACCGCAGGGTCTCTAGTAAGTAATTAAGATATATAAATTGAAAATGGCCTGCACGTCGCCGAGTTTAATTTTGAACGACTCCCTCCTCGTCTTATATCTTCTCTGTCATCACCCCATCTCGCCTCATTTCACATCACCCTGCTCTTCTCTGTAATAAATAAGATTTGGCTAAAAAACTGACTATACCGATAATGTTATTGGCTTTGTCTACTTACATTTGCAAGGCATTTATGGCCAACACACTGGAACAGTACTTGTATTTATTAATTAGGTATATTAATTTTATTTCTTATAAGATAACACAGGTATATAGATATAGGTTAGGTAAACGCAAGATAAGATTCTCAAAACAAAACCAAAATGCTTAAATGAACTAAAAACTAGTTTTAGCCGAACATAATAGGATATAACTAAGTTTAATCAACGGTGAGTGGCTGCAGCTAGTTCTAGCCGGTATTTATGAAGGTTAAACCTAGTTCTAACCGAAGATACGAGTAAGTGGGATAGAATTAATTTTAGCCAAATGTGACCGGCTGTGCCTAGTTCTAGCCGGCTAGAACTAGTCGTAACTACACTTCGGCTTTTAGCCGTAACGTAGACAAAAAAGATTTATTGTTTTTTTAATCAATCATAATTTTTCCAGCCGAAAAACACATACAGTGTGTACGAAAAGAACGTGACCGACAAATTATTGAAATTTTGGAATGAAGTTTATAAAAATTAATATTAGGCTGAATAGACCAATCCTTTTTGCTTGTTAAAAAAACTTAAATTTTTCTTGTCAAAAGTATTATTTTTTACAATGAGTGCCACTTACACTTCCAACATTGAAGTTAAGTTTCGTTGTACTCATCCGAAAGGAGAAAGGATCCAAAATATTGTGACCAGGCCACCCACTGTACGAATAAAAAAATAATTAAAAAAACAAAATTGCAACTGCGTTCTTTTCATATCTCGTATCGTATTCGTCCTCCAAATCTTAAATCCCAATATTCATTTCTTCGTTGCTATTAGGGCATAGAGTTGGAGGCGTTGAAGCGTGATATGAGTAATGTCGATTGGTCTCCAGTTCAGTCGGTGGTCGTGGTCCACCTGCTTAGTTCACCTGGGTGGACCACGAGTACTTTATCTTGCTGGTCGTCCATTTAAATGATGTTCTCTATGGTACTAATGTTAATGACAAAATGGAGAGGCTTTTATTTAATTATGGAAATATATAACAAGTACGATACCATTAGGCGAGTTAAGCTGAAACGAGCGCCCGCACCTTGGCTAACCTCCGAAATCAGAGAGCTTATGGGTCGCACAGACAAAGCTAAACGCAAGTAAAAATTGTGCCCATCTGAAGTAAATCTTATCCGATTAAAATATTTTCGCAGTCGTTTGTGTCGAGATGCTAATAGGCGCTACTTTCACAATTCTTAAAGTGGTCGAAATTTTACTGAGGCTTGGAAACTCCTTCGATCTGTCGTGGTCGTGGCATAGGTATCTAAGATGGCAGATATTGATGTTAATGACCTGAATACATTTTTCACATCTTCTAATACAGTCTTAAAACCTGATGCTAAATAAAATACTTTCTTCTTTATCAAAGGCGGCTGAAAGAAATAATTCTTCCTCATTTCACTTATCACAGATAACTGAAGGAGAAGTTGAAACTATTGTTAACGATGGGTTGTGTTTGAGAATGTTTATTCCAATACTACCTTCACTTCTCCCTATCCTCATTCTTCACCCACATTTTCAACGCCTTTATATCGTCCTTTTGTTTTCCGCATGATTGGAAGCGGGAAACAGTAATTCCGTTGCCAAAAACTTTCTTTCCGTCGTCTTCATCTCACTTTCGTCTTATTTTTATTTTACCCTTCCTCTCCAAATTCTCAAACACATCGTCCACCGATAAATTTCAAAATTTTTAACATCTACATATTTTCTATCTCCATATAAGTCAGGATTCTAATCAGGACACAGTACAGTCACTGCTTTCTTAAAAGTGTCTGAAGATATCCGGCTGGCTATCGATAATAAATGCCTCACCTTGTTAATTCTGTTAGATTTCAGTAGTGCGCTCACCGCAGTAGATCCTCCTTGCGTTCCTCACTTCTCTTCACCGACCATCATGTGGTTCAATTCATATCTTTGGGGCCGTTCGCAGCGTGTCCGTTTTAATGACGATCTGTCTGTGTAGTTGGACATAGTTGAGGGCGTTCCTCAAGATGGCATCTTATCTCCTCTATTGTTTTCAATTTTTATTAACTCCATCTCAAATGTAATTTCTTCCAAATTCCATCTTTACGCTGACGATCAGCAGCTGTATTGCCATTTCCTAGTCCTGGACACGAAAGGCATTAGATGCAATGAATTCTGATTTAAACCGCATAAATCACAAGCTCTTATAATCGGTAATAGGTACCAACGCAGCTTACCGTCGCGTCTGTTTGACTAAACGGTATTCAAATAACAAATAAAATTTATTGAAACTGCGAAAAACTTGGGAGTGATTTTTGATCAGAATCTGTCATAGAGAGCCCATATTGCCGAGGTCAGCCGGAAAGTAAATTTCTCTTTACATTTGCTGAAATCCCTCAAGTGTTCTTGAAAACAAAAATCTCTTTAGCCTTTATTATTATCCTACGAGTATAATCGACTATGCTAATGTCTGCTGCTTGGATGCTACAGAGTAGCTTATGAATAAACTTAAGCGCTTGAACAATTATTTGATTCATTTTCGGACATAAAAAATTCGATCGTGTATCTCAATTTCGCAAGGATCTCAAGGCTCCCTATTCGCCTTCGCAGAAACACCCGGATATTGTGTTGTTTTTTCATTATCCTACATAACCCTACCTTTCCTGTGTACCTTTGCAACAGATTTTCCTTTTCTAATTCTCCTGGTGAACTGGTTTCCTTCTCATAAGTTTAGTTCCTATTCTTATTTCTTCTCCGTCCAAGCAGTTAGGCTGTTATTCTTTACTATCACTTCGCTCTGGATAAGAACATTTGAAGAAAAAGGGTCTGAATAAATCATTAGACATCACTATAAGGCGTTTAATTGAAAATTAAGTGAAATAAGAAAGAATTCGTTGCCGAAACGCATATTGAAGAAGTCGGTTTAAAAAGGCTGTATTGGGCGTGCGAAAACAATGACCTATTAGGACAAGATATTTTTTCCCAATGAAGCTTCATTTTGAACATCCGATTACTTGCCTCGATTTCGGACTACGGCTGACAGCAGAATGGTGGTACGAACCGTAAACCACCCATTAACGGCGAGTCCCTGGGGATGTTTCACAAAAAAATATTTCGGTTTGCAATTGTGCATTGGTACTTTGGATTCTCAGAAAATGCATTTTTGCTGTCGGCTAAGATGATGTTTCCACGTCACAACTATTTCTGGTTTCTAAAGAGTTTAACGACCCTAAACACCGAAGTCGGCTTTGCACCACTTCAAAGGTGGAACATGGTATCGACGTGGTGGATTGGTCCTCACTCCCCTGATGCCAATCCAATTGAAATTTTTTGTTCGTAGATGAAGGTTAAAGGAAGGGCAAAAGATACAGTAAACGTAGCTGAACTTACCTATTCGTGAACTGAAAACTGCGTGGTCTTTAGCCCGCAGCTATGCTAAAAAATTCACGGAAAGTATGCCACGAAGATGGCAAGCGATTATGGACAATAGTGTAGATTGGATGCCATATTAATATTAAAGCATCCAACAGCAATAAAACAACTAATTGATAACAAATTTTATCGTTCGATATTTCTAACGGTTTCATTAAAATTTGCCAGTCACGCTCTTTTCGTACATAGTGTAGTTACCTACACATGAATAGTAACGTAAGTATCTCACCTCTGATTCACATTGACTGCCCATACACTACAATCCAAAAAATATAATTCATTATTATTTATCTTGCACTGTATCGATAAACTTTCAATTTAAAGTTATTGAATCCTAGGTACCTACTCACATTTGACATGCAATTGTACAATTTTCCGTCACACTGCGAAAAAATATACGTTAATTACTAATAATTGCATACAGGGTTATTGGTTAATAAAATAAAATAATAATTAAACAATCAACAATAGTCGCTATCGGGTTTCTAATGACTATTTTACACCGTTAGATTTAAAACCATGACTAAAATTTACCCTTGTGAATGGCACACATACTTCTGTGAATATGATAGGTATGTACCTAAGTATTATTGATTCTTACCTTTGCCTGACAGTCGTCTCCATTGCACTGTAATGATATTTAGTATTACTACTTTGTTTTATAAATACAGACAGATAAAATTAAGTCAAAGAGTATTTTAATAAACAATTTTAGTCGAGGCCTGTATCAAACAATGGAAAACTAAATGTTAAAAGTGATGATAGATGAAGAATGAAGATGGATGGGTAATGAAAAATCATGAACATAAATCTTATCAAATTAGGTACAATCGACTTTTGTTTCAGCCTGCTGTTATTGCTCGTGCTTACAATTTCTTCCTCATCCATTAAATGGCTACTTGAACACACAACATAAATGAGACGAATAAACACTGCAAAGCTAAGATCGATATTCGATATTCGTGTTTTCGCATCAAGTCACAACACTCGAAGCGATATATTTTTTAACCGACTTCAAAAAAAGGAGGAGGTTCTCAATTCGACTGTATTTTTTATGTTTGGGACCTCAGAACTTTGGAGTGGGTGAGCTGATTTGGATGATTATTTTTTTAATCGAAAGCTGGTGCTTGTCGTGTGGTCCCACATAAAGGAGAACCCCAATTTTCGGCCTTGAACCATATGTAATCTGTGCTAGAACATCGGACTAGACAAGTGTAAACTATATACCAAAAAAATCGTCTTATTTATAAGATAAACATATTTAAATCTCAGCTTCAGCTGCTCTTGCCAAATGAACTAAATAATGCAAAAAAGTTTTCACAGTATTTACCTCATCACATACGATTTTATAATCGATTGAATCGATTGATATTGATCGATTGATGGAACATAATAATATATTTTATGTATTATTTATTGATTATAATTATAATATTAATTTATTTTTTACATATTTTCGTATTCCATATAAATCAAAACTATGTAATATATTATAATTACCATTTAATCGTTACGCTAATTTTATTAAATTACATTTCGAATATTTTGACATCGATTAATCGATTGACAACAAAGATGATGTAATCCCTAATAATGTCATTTAGGTAACCATAGTATTTATAAATAACACCACTGTATTGTCATATTTCTTATCGATCTTTCATCTTTCTACGCGTGTTTTGTATATTTTTACTATCAAATATTTTCAGCGTATTTGGATACCTATTTACTATTGAAACTCATCGACACGCACACAGTGATTTTAATTTTCTATTGTATTCGCTTTCGTACTTGTGTTTTGGTGAATGTGTTTCGCAGTTTCGCTACAATTTCTTGCAATATGGACTCCTTAATCGCCTGTTTTGTGACTGACAAAGGTTCAGAATAAGTCCTGAACACTGGATAACGTACCCTATACATCTTTAGAAGATCAGGAAGTTGCTGTGGCCATACTTACAATGAGTATAATATGGTATCTTGATTGGGCAAGGTACTAACGAAATATAGCGCCTCCTGCACAACTACACGAAATATTAATATATTATAATAATAACTAATAAAATCTCTTGAAATATGCAATAGCTTTTATTATACAACCTTTTTATGACATTAATTTTGAGTGAAAACCATTGAAGTAGTAGATAGTATAATAGACACCCGCCAACTTAGTTTTAGCCATTAAACTCGTAGTTTAAGTGTTAGTATTTGTGAAAAACTTTCATATTTATTACGTTTGTAATGATTACTCGTAGGTGTTTGGTTTATAGTAAGTGTAACATACATATTAAATAGCACTGTGACACGAGTATGACATAATCATAACCTATAATTAAGGTGATTCATTCTAGGATTTCCTTAGTTGGCCATTGCTGGCAGCCGTGAAAATTGGAGAAATTGAACCTTTTGCAATAATCTAATTAACAGCCAATTTCCAGTCTTGTCTACTTAGGCCTGAGTTTCTATGGAAACTGGGGTTCTTCTTTGAGTAAGATCTGACAATGGAATCCATGTCAAAAGCATATAAGTCTTAAATTTGCATTAAGTATGTGCGCGATAAATGGACGAATAACTCAATATCGCGCCAACCGATTTCAATGATTCTTTTTTACTGAATGCACTTCATTTGAAGTCGGTTGTTTTTTTGTTAAAATGCTAGATTATTAGCATAAAACAGATGCCTACATGAGTGCAAGTAGCTTCTATTTCGGATCCTAGACCATGTATCATGTATGTAGTGACAAGATAGTGACGCTGACGACCCAGCAACCTATTTCTCGGAGCCCGCACGCAAACAATACTTATGCTTTTATAATTTCAACGTTTGATGTTTTCTTACCTTTGCACTGCACATTTCGTCAGACTGTAAAAACGAAAAGATAATATTTATTATCTAAGTATTCTAATTTACAAGTTAAGTCATCAAACCTATTTGAAATCTATTACAGATATTTTATAGATAACAGTGCGTTCACCATCTTAGACTTCATCGCCACTTACTACCAGGTGGGATCGTTGTCAAGCATTAACTTATTTCATGTAAAAAAAGACTATACGTGAGCTTAATGAGGTCTTCTTCGAGATTGTACGGTCAAGCGCGTACATTGCACTTCATTTGCATTGCAACATCATCATTTTATTAAATTCAATAGATTTGTAACAAGTTATATTCAGTACGTTTTCGGTCATCAAGAGCACCGCGCGTTACTCATATTTCATAAACCATTATTAGCACCATTTTATATTAAGTTCAGTTTAATACAGTAAAATTATTTCTTATTTCAACTTTTATTTCATAATCTCACAATATTAGTTACGGCCAGGCCGTACATTGGTCCTTCGAGCTTTCCGTAAAGCGGGATCCTTGTACACGTGATTCTGTATACCAGTCTATAGATCTACGGTTCGGTAGAAGAGACTGACACGTGCAGTTCGCTGTTGCTCAATCAAGAAGAGCGGTGGCGGCTATCCAGTATCTTGCTGTACGATCAAGAAGTGCAGTGAGGAGCGCCTGAGCATCAAGGGTTTGGGCGAGTGCAGCAGACAAGTAAGATCTGTCCATTTTATTATATTGACCAAGAAAATGTCTTCAGTTAGCGACATCCAGGCAAATCAGGTGCAGCTGGTGTCAGCTATTGAAAACGTATATATCAATTTCAAGAAAGATGGTGCTAGTAGGAAAACTCCTGAATATGTCAAGAAAAGGTTGGACTTACTTGACAGCTACTGGTTCCAGTACGAAGCCAATCATTCTAAGTTGATGGCGATGGAGCTGGACGCAAACATGCGTGAGCTCATTATAAAGGATCTGGAGCAAACTAACGAAAGGTATGTTAGCATTAAGGCTCATATCCAAAGTTGTCTGGCCGCAGCGGAGGAGAGATCACAATCTCCGTTAATAAGACCGCCTGCGTTTACGCCGAAGCCCCAGGTCAATCCACAGCCGAGTTTTAGCGCAACAACATCTCATTCCTCGATTGCCACAGCAAGCAGGACCGAGGACATGCTTCGAAAGCAGCACAGTAATTTTAAGGCCTTCCATCGCACAGTGACAGGTATTCGGCTAGATACCATTAGCGAAAGATGGGAGTTTGAAGACCTGCTCCGCACCGTCCAGTCACGCTGGTCCGCTATAGACTCGTTGCACTGGGAGCTGGACAGCCTGCTGGACGGGTCCAATGAGGAGTACGAAAGTGCTTATTCTTCCTATGAAAGTAAGTACCAGGCCATTAAGAAGGCCATCAACCAAAAAATGTGGTCGGTAGCCCACATGGAGAAATCTACGCCTCAGTTAGAAATACCTACATTCAGTGGGAATTACAACACCTGGGTATCATTTAAGGATTTATTTAATGAAACTATTCATAAAAATAATGCCATGTCCAGCGCTCAGAAAATGCAGTACCTCAAGTCCAAGGTAAGAGGGGAAGCTGAACGACTGATACAACATTTAAATGTCAGTTCTGATAATTATGCGATCTGCTGGGACATCTTAAACCAGAGGTATAATAATAATAGATTAATTTTTCAATCTTATATGAATACTTTTATGAATATTCCTCTAATGCAACAGCAAACAGCCTCTCTAATAAAACGAATGCATGACACTACGCAAGAGTGCCTTAATGCGATCAAAAATTTAGGGGTAGATATTAGTTCTTGGGATCCTATCATCGTATATATTTTATCACAAAAATTAGATACTGCTTCATTTACCGATTACATGGAGTCGACTAAAAGTCCGAGAGATTTGCCATGTCTTAAAGAATTTTTAAGTTTTTTAGAAACTAAATTTACATCATTAGAGTCGTCGCGTAGGAAGCAAGATAACCCTTCGCAAAAAATTCCAGTTAGTCATAAAAATAGTTTTAATAGTAATCTTAAGCCTAATGTTCATAAAACATCCTTTACTAGTAGTAAAATCATTCCTCCAGTATCGATTAATAAAAATAATGTAGTTTCTAAATTTAGGTGTCCGATGTGTAGTAGTAATGATCACGGAATTTATTATTGCCAACAATTTTTAGAATTGACACCTGAGAAGAGGCTAATAACAATTAATAAATTAAATCTTTGCGTAAGTTGTTTGTCAAATCATCAAGGAAAGAAATGTAGTTCGGATAAAACTTGTCGCGAATGTAATAAGAATCATAATCGTTTATTACACGAGGCGTTTGCGCAACCGAATTACACGCGCTTAGCAACGGAAGTAGGTCACGGCGGTGAGGGCACGAACGCGCGAGGGGGTAGCTTAGTTGATACATGTGAATATGCCACCTCAGGGAAACGTGTCCAGCGTAGCTCACACGTGTCAGTTCAGGATGATCTGTACGAAGTCCTACTTCCTACTGCAATGATTAAGGTTCAAGCCGCGGATGGGTCATTCTATGTCATGCGTGCCCTGCTTGACCAAGCTTCTCAGACGTCCCTGGTCACAGAGCACGCAGCCCAACTGTTAAAAATCCCTAGACAGAATTGTAACGGAGTGGTCTCAGGTATTGGCGATAAGGCAAGCAATAGTAAGGGGATGGTTACTCTAACCTGTTCCTCCATTGTTAGTGATTTTAGTTTTGAAACCGATGCCCTCGTCATGAAACAGCTTGTTAAAAACCTTCCAACTTATACATTTACAAAACCTGATTGGTCATACTTAGAGCATATTAAATTAGCGGATCCCGAGTTTTATAGGAGCCGCCCGGTAGATATCTTATTAGGTGCCGACATATATTCTAATGTTTTAATGGACGGAATATGTAGAGTAAATACAACCTTACCGACCGCACAACAGACGCGGCTCGGGTGGATTTTGAGTGGCAACACAAAAACTTTTCATTGTAATGTTATATTGCACAATATTCAGGATATTCAAAAGTTTTGGGAAATCGAGGATATTTCGGAACAAGCTGATCTGTCCTCAGAAGATAAAAAATGTATTGAGTTTTATCATTCTACTACTGTTAGACGGAATGACGGCAGGTACGAAGTTAGACTACCAATGAAGTCCGACTACAAAGAAAAATTAGGTTATTCTAAGTCAAAATCAGTAGCTCAATTTTATAAGTTAGAACAAAAACTCGCGTCGAATCCATCAATTGCGAGTGATTATAAGTTATTTATTAATGAATATTTGTCGCTTGGTCATATGACACCCTCGGTCGACGACTGTAATACAGTACTCAAATGTTATTTACCTCATCATTGTGTCACCCGAAGCGACTCCACGACAACTAAACTACGTGTTGTTTTTAATGCATCAAGCAAAACGTCATCAGGCTTAAGTTTAAATGACGTCATGCTTCGGGGACCAAACTTGCAACAAGACTTACAATGCCTTCTTATTAAGTGGCGGCAATATAAATACGCATTTACTGCCGACATTGAAAAGATGTTTAGGCAAATATGGGTCAATAAGGACGATCAATATTTACAAATGATTGTGTGGAGAGATAATAAACAACAAAAATTAATGGAGTATCTTTTAGCTACAATTACCTATGGGACCAAAGCGGCGCCTTTTCTTGCCATGATGACGCTCAAACAATTAGCGCATGACGAGAAAATGAACTATAAAGATAGTTCAGCGCCCACGGTCTTAGAAGAATGTTTTTATATGGACGACCTCATCCATGGGGCCCATTCAGTACAGTCGGCCAGACAGTTACAAACTGACATGATTTCACTGTTAAAATCGGGAGGATTCCACTTAAGAAAATGGAAATCTAACTCGTCAGAACTGCTGGAACATGTCAACGCGTCTGTACTGCAAGAAGAGCATTTTGATTTCAAGCAAGCGGAGTCAACTAAAGCTCTGGGCCTCGGATGGAATCCACAAAGTGACTTTTTCACGTTGAAGGCAAATATACCACCTTCATCGAAACTTACGAAGAGGTCGCTTCTGTCAGACATATCTAAGATCTTTGATCCCTTAGGCTGGCTCTCTCCACTTACTATTAAACTTAAGATACTATTTCAAGATGTATGGAGACTTAAAATAGAATGGGATGAACCCGTACCACACGACATCTCGGAGGAATGGTATAAAATAAAACAAGATATTGATACTGTCAGCCAATTTCAAGTACCAAGGTGGCTGCAAACTCTAGAGAATGATCAGGTGGAATTACATGGCTTTTGTGACGCAAGCACAAAAGCTTACGGTTGCGTAGTTTATTGTAAAATAAAAAGATTTGATAGCACTTCAGTAGTCATAGTAGCTGGAAAAACAAAATTAGTACCTCTTAGTAAAACTTGTTCACTTCCGCGCTTAGAATTATGCGGCGCAGTTTTACTGTCAAAATTAATGACAAAAATTAAGAATTGTCTCGTAAATTATAAGGTTACTATTTATGGGTGGGTAGATTCAATGGTAGTGCTAGGATGGCTAAATGGACAAGCAGACAGATGGAAGCCCTTCGTCGCGAACCGTGTGAAGCAAGTCACAGCGTCGATGCCGTCTGACTGCTGGCGATATGTAGCATCCAAAGAGAACCCGGCTGACTGTGCAAGCCGAGGTCTCACGGCCTCCCAACTTTTAGAGCATAAGCTGTGGTGGCTGGGACCAGCCTGGCTACCAACCTATGTACCCGAAAATAATCAACAGGATTATAATACTGATCAGGATTTGAAAAAGGTTAAGCAAGTTAATGTAGTTTTAAGTAGCAATGAAATTATTAAGCAGTTGATAGAAAAGCATAGCTCATTAAGTAAAGCAGTTAGAATTTTAGCGTGGGTATTAAGATTTACGGCAAGAAATAGAAAGTTAGGTTATTTAGGCGTCCAAGAGTTAAGTAGGGCTAAGAATTTAATAATAAAAAGTTGTCAGGCAGAAAATTTTATACAAGATATAAATAGTTTAAAAGCAGGAAAGGGTGTTAGTAAGGATAGTAAAATATTTAATTTAAATCCCGTGTTAGATGAAAACGGTATCTTACGGGTTGGTGGCAGATTAAGGAATGCGAACATAGATCCTGAGATGAAGCATCCTGTCATCATCCCTAGTAACACAAGATTAGCGGATCTCATCATCGACCAAGCACATGAGCTTACTTACCATGGGGGAGCGCGATTAACCACCGCGTTCATTAGGCGTAAATATTGGCTTATTGGTGGTAATAATGCTACTAAAAAACGGCTTCGCTTGTGTGTTAGATGCAGGAGACAGAATCCTGACCTTCAGTATCAATTAATGGGGGACCTACCTTCAGCAAGATCTAATCCATCGCGTCCATTCTATCATTGTGGTGTAGATTTCACAGGCCACGTCACTGTCAAGGCCAGCAAGGGCCGAGGCATTAAGACCACAAAAGGATACATAGCAGTATTCGTGTGTATGGCAACCAAGGCTGTACACTTGGAACTGGTTTCCGACCTAACAGCGTCAGCTTTTCTAGCAGCCTTACGTAGAATGGCTGCCAGAAGAGGTGTTCCAGGTCATATGTATAGTGATCAAGGGAAAAATTTTATTGGGGCAAACAACGTATTAAAACAACAGCTATCAGAGATCCTAGAAACGTTCAATGATGAGCTCAGGGCAGAGGTAGCTAGCTTAGGAATAGAATGGCATTTTAACTGTCCATCTTGGCCATCAGCTGGTGGAATCTGGGAGTCCGCAGTGAAGTCCCTGAAACACCATCTGAAAAGAGTTATAGGTGAACAAAACCTAACTTACGAAGAGTTCACTACGCTACTCAGTCAGCTAGAAGGATGCTTGAATTCGCGTCCGCTCTGTCCTCTAACCGAAGACCCCGATGACTTAAATTTTTTAACTCCATCCCATTTTTTAGCTAGTGGTCCTCTAATGACGTTATACGATACGGAGACAGATCTTAGAACTAGGTGGCATCTTGTTCAAAAAATATATAATGATATATGGAATAGGTGGCGCGATGAATATCTCACCTTGCTTACAGCAAGAAGTAAGTGGAGGGAATCTAAAACTAATATTAAATTAGGTGATGTTGTCATTATTAAGGATGACAACCTTCCGCCGGGGAAGTGGGCCTTAGGTCGCGTAACAGAGCTGCACCCAGGTAACGACGGATATGTAAGAGTTGTAACGTTAAAAACTAAAAATGGTTTATTAAAACGGCCGGTTGTTAAATTATGTAGGCTACCGGTGAATGACGATTCAGGACTAAAAACAAATGAAAATAAAACTCCAACACAATAAAATTTAGTTCAACCCATTTAGTTTAGTTCATCAAAAATGGTAAATCTTATAACTTTGCCACTACGGCTAATTCCTTATTATTATTTTTCATTATAATTTCGTTAGGTTACTGCTCTCATAATATAACATCGTTACAAGGTAATAATAGTCTTTATTTTGATCGCATTAAGGACATGCAAATAATTAGACATAAATAGCGATTGGTTGTTTATTATGACACTCGACCTTATTTAGAAGGCAATAAGGCTATCACAAAATATTAAGTACTCAGACGATTTATGTGAAAAGATTCAAACGCGATCACATTGCAACGAGGTCCTATTGCAGGTGCGTCACTAGGTCAGTGAATTGCAATACTATAATCACCTGTTAATGTATCATAATGTAAACAATGGCACACGTCAAAGACGTGGGTTAACTCATGGGGCAGGGTATAAAGCCAACAGTTTATTCGGTGTCCTAGACGATCGTTTTGCTCAAAAGTATCAGAACCTTTTAGCTTCCCTCTGAAAGAACCAGACCTTGATCGTCGATACAGAATTCAAACTGCTAAAGCGCACTGAGAACGTTATTGAAGAAAGTCAGGAGTTAATTCAGAAATTTAGCCTGAAAAACGTTCAAAAAACCCATCTCGGTCCCTGGAGATTTGTCGCTACCAGTTAAGAAGTCTGGCGGCCTCGGCACACCCTTCTATAGTGATTTCCAAGTGTAGTGATTTAAATCAAATAAGTGTAACTGAGTTTCATAATAGTGCAGTGAAAAGTGAGTTCACGTTTTAATGTACCGGAGTTGGACTCTTTTACATTTTAAGTTTATTTTAAGATAATATTGTCTATCACCTTGTAAATCATTCTCATCTCATCTACCTCATCTTTCCCGCCCGGGAATATGTACGGTCAAGCGCGTACATTGCACTTCATTTGCATTGCAACATCATCATTTTATTAAATTCAATAGATTTGTAACAAGTTATATTCAGTACGTTTTCGGTCATTAAGAGCACCGCGCGTTACTCATATTTCATAACCATTATTATAATCATTTTATATTAAGTTCAGTTTAATACAGTATTTTTATTTCCTATTTCAACTTTTATTTCATAATCTCACAATATTAGTTACGGCCAGGCCGTACAGAGATAATTTGTACAAGATGTTGGATAGCTTTTAAATATTATAATATCACGGTGACCATCACTGTTATTTTACTTTCATTTTAAACTAGCACTCTGCCCGCGACTTTGCTCATGTTTTCCGGGATATTAACCCTCAAGCGGGCGCGCAGTCTTTTGTAACGGCAGCGGTCGCGCGTAATCGAAAAGACCTATGGAATATATTATAGGAATAAAACACTAATTAACAAATATCATGTTTTTTTTATATTCAGATACATTATTATTGTATTTAAACTCAAATTATTAAAAACAAGTAACTTAAACTGAGAAAAAAAGCAATAATAAAATCAAATAACTAAACTCAAATATTCTTTGAACCAAAACACTATTTAGGAACACAAAACCTTCTTATAATTTATATAGGTTCGTATTAAAAAACAATAAACTGACAAAATAAGAATAAAAATTAGTCTATACTAACATAATAAAGCTTAAGAGTTTGTTTGTTTGTTTGTTTGTTTGGTTGAATGCGCTAATCTTAGGAGCTGCTGGTTTGAATTGAAAAAATATTTTTTGTTGGATAGTTCATTTATCGAGGAAGGTTTTATACTCGTAATTTATTTATTTATTTATTTGGTTTACCAACAATTGTTACACGATTACATGACAATGAACAAATTTGAATAATCTTAAACTACGTGCACAACCTATTACAGGCAAAGTTAAAAAGTTAATAAATTATATTTAAGGCACAATGGGTGACTGAAATGTGAGTATACTGATTAGGTATCCTAAAGAACTTATGGAATAGCAAAATTTCAAATGTCATCAAAAACAAAGACAAAAAACGAGCCACAGGATCATGGCAACGAGACTATTAACAATTAAATCTCAAATCTTAGGCAAAGGTAGATGAGATAATAATACTGTAGATGAGTACTCAATAATATAATATCACACTGCGACCAATAGGAGCGAAGCATCAATGGAAAATGATGCGAAAACGGGAAAAATATTTCTTTTTGAAAGCTTTCGGTGCGTGCGCTGCGTAAACGGTTTAAGTTACACAAAAATCATGTATGATGGAATTGTTCTGGAGAGGGAAAGGGAGGGGGAGGTGAGGGGAGGGGGACGGAGAGAAAGAGAGAGAAAGGAAGAGAGAAAGGAAGAGGTAGAGGGAATTCAATGAGGCAGAAGAAACATCCATCCACATACTCTGTGACTGCCCTGCCATAAGTCACTGCAGAAGTCGCATCTTAAGAGGCCACCTAATCCCACCCAGTCGAGTAAGAGATCTGGAACCTAGGAACATCCTACCGTTCGTCCGAGTAGTAGGACTTGAAGACCAGTAACAAAGCTTAATTCAATAATATTGGTTGATAGACGAAGAAATAATAAATCGCGTTGAGCGTCGCGCGTAACATTTTCGACGACAGGCGCGCGGTGTGCTTTCGACGCCTGCGCCGCGATTGAATCAGTAGCGATTTTTGGAGAAAGGGGAGCGCACAGAGCGGAGGTAAACTGTTTATTTCGTACACAGTGACATAACGACAGGCTACTAGGAATGAGAAATGCATGTGACGAGTAATAACAATATTATGAACAAAAATGTAATGACCGCGGTCGATTCGACGCCGCGCGCCCGCTTGAGGGAGACCCTATATTTTATCCCAGATCGTTGTCTACCTGCGTGCTTCATTTGCGTTAAACGTAACAAATTAAATTATAATTTTTACATTTATAATATTAGTAGGATGTAGATAGTATGTGTGTTTTTTGCATTCCTTATATTGTACGAATTAATAAGATTAATAAGATACTTACATCGCCATATTCATCGAATGAAACATTCTGAAATAGTTTTTGTTTTATTGAGAGGAAGAATTCATTGAGAGGACCTTAATAATTTGTAATTTTTTATTCGTCTAAACCTTTAATGTCGTGGCGCTTCCTTTATGGCAACGTTTTACTCGTATTAGCGGAGACCATTCATCATTGGCTCGTTTACAAGTATTGCCAGAAAATTCAAAATACTACACAGCAGCTTTGTCGAGGAAGAATATAAATCGAACTCCAACTTCAAATGACAGTGTTACTTATTTTCTTCTTTAGAAATCTCTCTTCGTCAGTTTGTTTTGAAAATCAGAACTTTTGTGTTCATCCACTAACATTAAATACTTACCGCTAATGCCAACACAGTCCTATACGAATAAAACATGACGTCGAATCGGCTTCAATATATTTTACGTATGGTGTAATTTCAAGCCTGGCTGCTTTAATTCCTAATTAGTGCAGTTAACTAAGACAGCAAACATCATGTAGCATATAATAACCAAAGTAATAGAATGTTTCAAGTCATACTTAGTTTCAAGTGTCGCTGCAAATTTTTATTTCATTCGTGGACCAATTCAAATAAAACAAAATGTTAACTCAAACATCCTACAATAGGTACATCAGTGAAAACCGCATTTAAATCTGTTGAGCCGTTTCTGAGATAATCCAAAACGAACGCACAGAAAAACAGACAAAAATCACAGTTTTGTTATACCTATATGTATTGATTTATAGACATATTAAGATGCTTCCTAATTTCAATGTTTGATGTTTACTAACCGCTATAAGGCAGCTGTGGTGTTTCTGTAAAAACGAAAAGATATTTTTTTATTATCTACGTATTCAAGTAGGTTACAAATTAAGTCATCAAAATTATTTGAAACATGTTAATTTTATAAATTAGGTACTAGTAACCGCCCTTGCTTCGCTTCGGTTTTCATATAGAACCCTTATTTTTTTAAATAAAATACAGCCTATGTTACTCAGAAACAATAGAGCCTCCTATTGGTGAAATAATTTTTGATAACGGTTTAGTTGTTTTAGAGTTTATACATTACAAACAAATAAAAATCAAAAAATCAAAACTTTCCATATAAATTTTATAGACTACACTTGAATATTTATAATTATTATAAATGCGGTCTTCGATATAATTTGTACAAGATGTTGGATAGCTTTTAAATATTATAATATCACGGTGACCTTCACTGTTATTTTACTTTCATTTTAAACTAGCACTCTGTCCGCGACTTTGCTCATGTTTTCCGGGATATTAAGAACCCTGTATCTTATTACAGATCATGCGTGCTAAATTTCATGAAAAACCGTTCAGTAGTTTTTACATGAAAGTGTAACACTTTATTCGTTCCACTAATATTACAATTTTCACATTTCAATTAGTAGGATATAAATACGAGTATGTGTTTTTTTTGCATTCCATAGATTGTACGAATCAATAAGATTAATGACTTTACTTACTCGGCGAGCATAGGTATGTTGAAATGTAGTAGAAAGCTGAAATTGTTTTTGTTTAATTTTATTAATCGCTCAGATGATGTACTAAGTACTAAGGCCTACCTTAATGTTTTGTAATTTTTATATCCGTCTAAAGCGAGGGAAAGTATTGAAATTAGCTCTAACTAGTATACGCAGTGTTATCTTTGAGTTTAATGAGCAATAAGCACTGCTTGCAGAATACCTGCTAAGAAACGCCAGAAGGCTTGAAGATGTCTACCATCAATCGTAGGGACAAAAGTTGACCCTTTCCTTAGAGTATTGGAGTGTCCCTTTCTTAAATTAATCATTAGCTCATTTACAAGTATTGCATGAATATGAATTCAAAATACTATACAGCAGCTTTGTCGAGAAAGAATACAACACGAGCCTAACCAAATTGAAACGACAGTGTTATTTAACTTCTCGTCGTCGTCATTAATCTCTATTCGCCAGTTTGCTAAAGCTTGCTTGAATCGCAAGCAAGTCTGCACTTCGCTATTATGTTGGTAGCATTGAAATAGGATTTGCCGAATTAAAAATCTATACTAGGTAATATTATAAAGTTTATACTAGGTTATATTATTAAGCAAGCTACAGTGCTTGAATTGCACTGTAGTATGAAATTGAGAATCTGTATCACCTGTCACCCAACATTAAATTCTTACCGCCAATGCAAACACAATGCAATACGAATAAAACATGACGTTGAATAGGCTTCAATTTTACGTATGGTATTTCAATCTTGGCTGCATTAACTTCTAACTATACTTGTGCTTCGTTCTCGAGATTAGTATCCTCAATAATTAAATAATCATTATACTTTTATATCGCCCGAGTAATCAATGTTCAATGTTAAACGTATGGTGTAATTTCAAGCCTAGTTGCTTTAATTTCTAATTATACTCGTACATGTGCTACGTTCTCGAGATTAGTATCGTAAAAAATGGTATAACAATTAATTTTGTTTCTAATGTTAGACATTATTATTCAGGCTTCATCATACACCTAGGTGTAAGTAGTAAGTAGTAAGTAAGTAGTAAGTCTACTTCGCTTGAAGATTATTGGGCATAGGGTCGACCTCCATCTCCACCCTCTCCGTCTGCCTGTCTTTTGTCAATCCTGGAATAAAAAGTACAATGTAAAGTATTGCATGAGCAAATGTAAAAAAAAAAACAGATTTTAGCTATAGTCTTACCGAGATGAGACGGCGGCACTATTATAAGTGGCGGGGTTCCTTCAATATTATCGTTATCGCTAGTAGATTAAAAAAATGACGTGCATAAGAGTATCAGTGATACCTACATGAATAAAGATTATTTCATTTCATTTCAAATACATAAACAATTAATTAAAAATTCATTGCAATTCATTGTATAATAACTTTTATCAGAATAATAGTGTGCGGTTTCTGTTGCGGAGTATTGGGGGAAAATAATATAAAAATTAACATCTTGACTGCTAACCATTGACTCAAAGAAGAAGAAGAATTGATAAAGACATACCTTTGTGACTCCCTAGACGGACCAGGGGTAGCCTCGTGGTCGTCGTGGTGGCGGGACGTGGTCGCGATTTCGGCACTAAACATAAAAACATTTACATTTCAAACACATAACCCTTCTTGTTTGGCTTCACTAATGGCCGGTTTCTAAAGCCTCCAGTTAAATGATGATGATGTTCAACAGCTGTTGAATCAATAAAGTTAAACTTAACTTACATGTTCGATAACTGCCACTGGGATCTGTTAACTATCGTGTGTTGGACTGAACTTAGTATATTGTAAACTTTAAATCGCAAAAAAACAATGTGTACTGGCTATGAAGCCCACTTGGCCGTGAATGGCGTTCGCCTCGTAGTCGTGTTGCGGGGCGCGCCGCCTCCTGTTCCCGCACACCACAACAACTTAAAGAAATATCACATCATAGTTAGGCGATTTACACACGGCACCGCGCACCGCCGCGGTCGAGCGGTACGGTGTACGTGTGTTAGGCATCAACGGATTTAATAGACCCCAATGCGACATGAGATCCGTTTCGCCGCCTACCGCGGCGGTGCGCGGTGCCGTGTGTTAATCGTCTTATGGAATGGATAACCGCTGCAAAATGGTCAGTTAATTTTAGTCAACTTTGAACGCAGTTTATGTATTATCGCAGTGTTCAGAGACGCTTTTTCGGCTCGTCAGCGTTAATCAATAGATAAACTCCCGGAAAAAGGACCTCGGAAACCGGCCTTATGTAATAAATGGAAGACAAAAGTCACAGAAATTGATTAATCCATTTTAAAAACACGTACCTTTTTGAAAATTTCAAAGCGCGCGCGCTGCGCGGCTTCTTCGCTGGGACTTTAGGCATGCTGACAGGCAAGAAAAGCTAAAAGCGGAAAAAAAACCATACATGCAGCAACAAAAAGCATGCAGTACCAAAACCAAACGAGTTCGGTTAGTAGTATCGAATCAGGAAATTTTGTATTACATATTAATATTTGAACGAAGTTCCTTATCGCGCGTTGCGAAAGGGGGCTAGACGGAAAAAATTAGGAGGAAAAAAGTTGTAACGACACTTTTTGCCGTCGTTACAACTCGTGCGGCGTCGTTACAAGTCGGCGCATGTTTCTCTGTCTGTCTCTCTCTCTTTCTCTCTCTATCTCTATTATAGAAAGCAAGCCAGATGTTTTCGTTTCGTCTTTCTATTTATTAGTGAAGGAATTGTAATAAAATTTGATTTACCTTCTCTTTATTTTATAATGATTTCTGTAATATTTTCTTAGAAAAATTTATTATTATGCTCATTGTATTTCATACATTACAAGATTGACATGTTATGACAGTGTAGTAAATTTAGTAATGTCTTTGTAATATTTTCTAAATTTCCATAGATTATATTGTTTTCTTGTTATCTTATGTAGATTATATCTAAAATTTAGCTTTATTGTATTACATTTAATTAATTTTTAATTAATAATTAATCGAAAGGAACTTCGTTCCATCCGGGTGTCCCTTGACACCTCTAATTTTTTTAAGTAATTGTTAGTTTTAAAATAAATAAAAAACCAATAAAATAAAATATATCACAAGACCTTTTAAAAAATAATGACGAAAATCGAAATTTTACTAAAATATGATATAATCAACTTCAAAAAAAAATTTGGTACAAAATAATTAAAAACAATCCCTAACATGGTATTTTTACCTGGGTGTCGGTAATTGTTTGCTTAAATTAACGATTCTCCAAAATTAAGCAATTAAATAACTAATAAAATATTTAAAATCCATTTCTTGTATTTTTTGCTAAATATACTTTGTACTTTAAAATCATCTGGTCGAATCACCTACTAATTAATACTACATTATTTTTTGTATGCCGAAAGCACTATACGGATCATCCGGATACAGCGTGTAATCAGCCTTAGGACACCGCCAACCGTCATTTCGCGAGCATTACGTTCAAAGTTTTTCAGAAATCGAAATTATTGCCTTTTTAATTGTAATTTGCTACTTTTTTGTATAGTTCCGTCAGATGGTTTTCTAATCTAACTTCTAAATAGCATTTACTAGGAAAATACAGTCAAAATGATCAAAATTGAAGGCAATCATTTCGATGTTTCGCGCCAAAATGTATCTGCCGTATATTGCAGGTATCGAAAAAAAGTCAAATCTTATGCTTCATGCTGGAATTTTTATATCTACGTGTTAGTTATTTACTTACCGTGATAAACACAATATTATCAACACAATTTAACAAGGAAATCACTGAATATTCACCTAAAACACTGAGAGCACCAACGACGCGACTAGACGCTCAAGTGACACTCAATGACAAGTTTTGGTTTTTTAATTTCTTCATTTCTTCCTATGGCCTTCAATATACGACTGGACCAATATGGCGGCAAATTTAATGTAGAAACGAGATACAAAATACAAACTATGCCCTAGAGCGATAAAGACGAGTATATTTACCTTGCCAGACCGCGGGGCGCCGCGGGGACGATGTTAACTACAGGTTGACACGGGCATTTGGCGTGGCAGCGCCATGTCACGTCCTGGTTGACACGGGCAATTGAGACTGAGATGCAATGTTAACCTTAACCACCAGTTGACATGGACAATTTGGTATATTTTTTTTGTTATCTACTGGGGTACATGGGCAAGGTAGCGGATAATACCTTCCAGATTACAATATGAGTTACTTAAGCAACCTTTTTTCATAACTAGATTCAATTCACAACCAATAAGTAAAGGGCAGTGGTCCGACCAATACACTCCTTCATCCACGTAGGCTGATATCACCGTTTTACGTACCGCAACTGTACCGTGATACAGTGATCTAACCAATGTGTAGTGCCGTTGCCATCATTTACATGAGTGTATGTATTTTTAGGCACTAGTTCACTATCAATACAAATTAACGAGTGGTCCAAACAAAATGAAAACAATTCTTTGCCAAAAAGCGACTGCGGATGTGCATTGTAATCTCCCAAAATATAAACAGCTTCACGGCTACAATTACAGCTTACTGCTTCAATTTTACCCAGGCAGTCAATAAAATCAGTCATACTTACTTCGCTCCCGTCATTATATGGTAAGTAAACGCATAAGACAAGAATTAAGCAGCCATCCAAACCAATTTGCACGGTAGCTATTCTGTCACTAGGGCAGGCAACTACAGTCACGTTAGGAAATGTAGCTTTTCGACAGATGATTTCATTCAAAACATTCAAAAGTCCTGACTGATTTCATTAACGAAACCTAGGCCTATACCTTATCTCGGCTCGCATTCTTTTTAATGGATACATAACCATAGGAAGTGTTGTAACATCACTGGCAGAAAATGTGAACATTACTGTTAGCGAGGTTTTGATTGGGGCATGCTCACCTTCGTAGACGTTACTGTCCCTTTTTGGGGCAATAACTTTGGTATTTTTAGGCCCTTCGGAGCATAATGTACAAAACGCAAAATGAACACAACACGCAAAATGTACAAATCGCAAAATGTACAAAACGCAAAATGTACAAAACGCAGAATGAACACAACACGCAAAATGTACAAATCGCATAATGTGCAACAAGGACTAAGGCCTCTTTCACGATGACACGCAACTTTTTGAAAGGCTTCTCTTTTTGATATTAAGTAAGGTTGGAGACCGCCGATCCCTCATTAGAACAAGAGTATGTTCTGAGAGAATCTGAGATTTTCCAATCACCATTAAAAACCATTGATGGGTCCACCACTTTCTTTTCTGTTTTGCTAACCTTCTAAGGTTAGCTTTTAGTTAGCAGTACCTAGCGTCAATAGTTCTAACTAGCAGTAGTTACAGCTTCCGATTGCCTTAAAGTAAATGATGGATTGTATGTATTAAGTAGTTAAGTAGATAACTAAGTTTTAATTGAATAATTTTTAGTGCGCGTCCAAACGTAACAATTTAGTAAAGCTTAAATCTACTTAACTAAAGTTTAAATCTACTTAACTACTTAATACATGTAAACCAGCGCTCGATGTCTTTGTAAAAAGGATTTGTACCATCCTTTTCCGGGGCGATTATCTATGAAAGTATTTTCCCTTGGATTCCTTTTAGAAACTCTTTAATACTATCTAGTAAGTCTTCTGTTTTTCGAGGAAACCCCTTCTGCTGCTTAAGATCAACCACTCTTCAAGCTGCATTTCTTCATTATCTGCCAGAACAGTGCTACGCCCTGGTCTCGTTTTAATAAAGTTATTACTTAATCTAAAGCAAATGGTAGCTCTAGGCACATTCTATCTGTTGGCAGCCATTTTCTTCGACTTTCCATTCGCACTGCCTTCAATGCATTTTGGATATCGGCTTTATATTTTTTTGCGCCGCTATTTCGTCAATTCGGGCCCGCTCTTTGTTGACTTCGGTCATCGATGTTAAAATTGTAATACGTGCTCTTAGTAAAACGTAAGTTTTCAAGTAAATAAATTATTATTTTCTTTATTTTTTCGACAGTTTTCGATGATTTATTTTTTGGTCGAAGTTTTGATATTTTTGGCATGTTGTTGTTGATATATTATGAAGTTGGTATCTGATAGTTAAAAGAAAGGCAAATTATATTTAGACATAGGTAACTCTAAGTAGGTTAACTGATTGTTACGAGTATATTAAACTACTAACCCAGTAGCCTAGTTAGTAGCGACCCTGTCTGCGATGCGACGGGTCCTGGTTTCGATTCCCGGCTGGGGCAGATATTTATGTGACAGATAAATATCTCTATTCGGGTTATGACTGTTATTGTAAAGTATCGTTCATGCCACCCGCGACACAGGTAAAACTAAAAACTTACTGTGGGGGTATGAGTGTGTAAGCGTTCATTATATTTTTAGTTTATTTAGCTTATTAATATTTGAAAACCAAGTATGGGTTTCTCTTACAAGAAATTCTAATTGGCGTGGTAATACCTAATTCAGCCGCTTTTTCCGCGCATAAATGCAAACAGTGGCTAACACCTTTGTCAATAATTGGATCAGGCAGTTCTCTTTTTAATATATCTTCACCGAATTATGTTTATCAACATTTGCTCCATCAACGCGGGTTCCGATCATATTTTCAATTTTTAAGCCATAGTTTTTAAGTTGATTTGCAATTGCAAATTCTTCAGCTTCAACACTTTGCGTCACATTCTACTAACTTTATCAGTCTATAAAAAGTTGTGACAACTTGCCTTGTCTCTTGTGAAAAAAAGCGCACCATAATGACCATAATAAATATATTTTTTTGTGTTGAGAGATTAGTGCTATCATCGATAACGATTGAATACGGAAAATCTCCTATTTCATCATTCATTGAAGTATAATGTCATAGAACAGACATCTCGAACAAAATGTGTCCCGCCCGGGAGGTTCCATTTTCAAAATTGAGCCCCGGTTCTCCTTTCAAAATCCAAAATTATGACGGTGTAACGTTCCAAAAACTTTATAGTACCTTTAACTGAATGCCAATCTTCGAAGACGTATCTGAAGACAGATGACGTAACATTAGATGACTTTTTTCGACCAATTACAGGCCGGATTGAAGTTGACCTTCAAAATTGTAGGATGTCTTACTTAGACTAGTTATGTCCTAATATAATTTGTTAAGTTATTTAATTTTTTCTATTAATAAATATTTTTTTCTATACTTTTACATCTTTATTTTTCTCAATTATTAAGAAATAAAATAAAAATACGAAGAATCATAAAAAACCTAAAAATTCACCTAATTATATACCTAACACTCCTAAAAAATCCCATCTCACTTATTCCCTAAAGAACAATGGCGAACTCTCTACAACATTTTAGTTGAGATATAATTTTGACATTTAAGAGTGAAAATATTTCCAAAAATTCTGTATTCATTTCTGAGTTCAGTTCAATAAGAATTTTCATTTTTGTTTATGCAGAATTTGAGATATTAAAGTTTAAACATATTCAGATTATGTAAAATTCCGAGACTTTGAACAAAATTAATATTATGTCATCTGTCTCATAGGTTAGTTACTGACATTTTGTGAAATAAATTATGTAGGTACCTATCCATTCATAATTATTATATGACTCAATTACCCTGTATTCAATGAGCAGAAAAAGCAGAACATTTATTTTCTTAGTATTATTACAATAACGTATTACTATGTCTTCTGTGGTATTATTTTACTCTGCCATTCACACATATTACATTTCGCATTACATCTTATTATTACATACATACTTACATACATACATACATACATACTTACATTACATCTTATTTAAGATTAAGATCGGGACTAGACGACGGCCTGTCTTCAGCTCTGATGAAGTCCGAAACGTTCGTTTCCAACCAAGAATGCATAGACCGAGCTTTATGACCCGGCGCCGAGTCTTGCTGGAAGGACCATTCTTGGTGTAATGTAAACATGGTGTTGTTAAGGAGCTTCACTACCTTCTCAAGAATGGTATCTTGATACACTTGTGCCGATGTTTTGATACCTTTTTCACAAAAGTATGGCTCAGTCACTCCTTCATAGCTAATACCCCACCAAACCATCAATAAAGTCGGATAGTGCCCACGTTGCACTCTGTCGACTAATTGGGAAGCTTCCTTAGAACTTTGAGCATAAATATGGTAATTTTGTTTGTTAAAATGTTGCTCAACCGTAAAAATTTTCTCATCCGCAAACAAAATTTTTCTGTGACCTCCCTTTGCGAACCGCTTCACTAGTTGTGTCGGTTTTACAACCCTATTCTTTTTGAAATAATCACTTAAAAAATGACCAGTACGTCTTTTATAGGCTGCAAGTTCTAAGTTATCTTTTAAAATACACGACATGGTTCTAGGTGCTATCTTCATCTCTCGAGATAAAATCTTTTGCTATTGGACAGGGTTTCTTTGAATTCTTTCCCTTACTGCTTTGACTACCTTTTTCGTACGAACACTACGTGGACGGCCCGATCTTTTTCTGTCACAAACAGAGGAGGTCTCATTGTACCTACCTATCAATAGCCCGATGGACAAACATTTTACTAATACCCAGCGTATGGAGAGTTTTAAAAATTGCATTTGGCTCCATACCTACTTTGTGTAATGCAATCACAGCGATTCGGTTCTCTTTATCACCCCACTCCGTTTTAATATCGCAAAATATGCACCTATATTGTTCAATGTATTGGCGTCAAAATGAGAAAACTCAATGAACAATCATATAAAAATGATAGATTCCAAATTCAAATGTAATATTTTGTTTATTTTTAATTGTAACAGTATTTATGGCCGAACTAAGTATATAGTTCGCACGCGAGCTCCGACGGTTCACAAATTCACGTTTATATGTTTGCCGTCCACTGCTAGATATAGACCTTTCTTAAAATTAAACAATATTAGTAGATATAAACAAAAAAACGTATTTTTATTTGCAACATATTTTTATTTGTAAGATTGTACAAACAAGACATCATTAGGGTCTGCATCGATGATTCCTGCACTGTAACGTATACAATACAAGTAGCATTAGATACTTATTTCATATTTTTATTTATAGAATACAAGTCAACTTAGGTATATGTAGGTAGGAATGAAACATGAAAAACGAAATATTTATCGAATCAAACTGGTCTAATAGTGATTGAAGTGACTATGATTATCCGGGCTCTATTGAAATCCGCGGCACGTCGTGCAGTGATTATTGAATTTATAGATACTATAATTTGCCATAATATACGACATTAATTTAGTTTTTAATTTACAGCAGACGTCTGATTGTATCACGTCACGGCAACATGACTGAAGACAGAGAAGACAGGCTGAAGACAGATGACGTAACATTAGATGACTTTTTTCGACCAATTACAGGCCGGATTGAAGTTGACCTTCAAAATTGTAGGATGTCTTACTTAGACTAGTTATGTCCTAATATAATTTGTTAAGTTATTTAATTTTTTCTATTAATAAATATTTTTTTCTATACTTTTACATCTTTATTTTTCTCAATTATTAAGAAATAAAATAAAAATACGAAGAATCATAAAAAACCTAAAAATTCACCTAATTATATACCTAACACTTCTAAAAAATCCCATCTCACTTATTCCCTAAAGAACAATGGCGAACTCTCTACAAGATTTTAGTTGAGATATAATTTTGACATTTATGAGTGAAAATATTTCCAAAAATTCTGTATTCATTTCTGAGTTCAGTTCAATAAGAATTTTCATTTTTGTTTATGCAGAATTTGAGATATTAAAGTTTAAACATATTCAGATTATGTAAAATTCCGAGACTTTGAACAAAATTAATATTATGTCATCTGTCTCATAGGTTAGTTACTGACATTTTGTGAAATAAATTATGTAGGTACCTATCAATTCATAATTATTATATGACTCAATTACCCTGTATTCAATGAGCAGAAAAAGCAGAACATTTATTTTCTTAGTATTATTACAATAACGTATTACTATGTCTTCTGTGGTATTATTTTACTCTGCCATTCACACATATTACATTTCGCATTACATCTTATTATTACATACATACTTACATACATACATACATACATACTTACATTACATCTTATTTAAGATTAAGATCGGGACTAGACGACGGCCTGTCTTCAGCTCTGATGAAGTCCGAAACGTTCGTTTCCAACCAAGAATGCATAGACCGAGCTTTATGACCCGGCGCCGAGTCTTGCTGGAAGGACCATTCTTGGTGTAATGTAAACATGGTGTTGTTAAGGAGCTTCACTACCTTCTCAAGAATGGTATCTTGATACACTTGTGCCGATGTTTTGATACCTTTTTCACAAAAGTATGGCTCAGTCACTCCTTCATAGCTAATACCCCACCAAACCATCACTAAAGTCGGATAGTGCCCACGTTGCACTCTGTCGACTAATTGGGAAGCTTCCTTAGAACTTTGAGCATAAATATGGTAATTTTGTTTGTTAAAATGTTGCTCAACCGTAAAAATTTTCTCATCCGCAAACAAAATTTTTCTGTGACCTCCCTTTGCGAACCGCTTCACTAGTTGTGTCGGTTTTACAACCCTATTCTTTTTTAAAAAATCACTTAAGAAATGACCAGTACGTCTTTTATAGGCTGCAAGTTCTAAGTTATCTTTTAAAATACACGACATGGTTCTAGGTGCTATCTTCATCTCTCGAGATAAAATCTTTTGCTATTGGACAGGGTTTCTTTGAATTCTTTCCCTTACTGCTTTGACTACCTTTTTCGTACGAACACTACGTGGACGGCCCGATCTTTTTCTGTCACAAACAGAGGAGGTCTCATTGTACCTACCTATCAATAGCCCGATGGACAAACATTTTACTAATACCCAGCGTATGGAGAGTTTTAAAAATTGCATTTGGCTCCATACCTACTTTGTGTAATGCAATCACAGCGATTCGGTTCTCTTTATCACCCCACTCCGTTTTAATATCGCAAAATATGCACCTATATTGTTCAATGTATTGGCGTCAAAATGAGAAAACTCAATGAACAATCATATAAAAATGATAGATTCCAAATTCAAATGTAATATTTTGTTTATTTTTAATTGTAACAGTATTTATGGCCGAACTAAGTATATAGTTCGCACGCGAGCTCCGACGGTTCACAAATTCACGTTTATATGTTTGCCGTCCACTGCTAGATATAGACCTTTCTTAAAATTAAACAATATTAGTAGATATAAACAAAAAAACGTATTTTTATTTGCAACATATTTTTATTTGTAAGATTGTACAAACAAGACATCATTAGGGTCTGCATCGATGATTCCTGCACTGTAACGTATACAATACAAGTAGCATTAGATACTTATTTCATATTTTTATTTATAGAATACAAGTCAACTTAGGTATATGTAGGTAGGAATGAAACATGAAAAACGAAATATTTATCGAATCAAACTGGTCTAATAGTGATTGAAGTGACTATGATTATCCGGGCTCTATCGAAATCCGCGGCACGTCGTGCAGTGATTATTGAATTTATAGATACTATAATTTGCCATAATATACGACATTAATTTAGTTTTTAATTTACAGCAGACGTCTGATTGTATCACGTCACGGCAACATGTCATCTTAGTATTTTCGTAAATATGGCAAATTAACTGTTTGGATTAGCGATGTAATGCATTGGGTGATTGGGTGTTTTTAGTTCCGTATCGAGCGAGTGAGACCGCAGAAATCCCCTTTCTTTGGCTTCAACACTTTCATGTGTGTCTTACCTTGTTTGTTGGTCCTGACTCGTTTTATCATAATAGTAATCATAATCATAATCGTTTGAATTTGTTAACATGACACAACTGTGTTAAAACTAACTATAGACGAATCATGGAGGATAGAGGTAACCTGTATACTCCGTGAGTCGAACTAATAATCCACAAGACCAAATTGACATTTATAGCGTTAACAGTTTTTGATGAAAAATAAACAGTGTCGTGAAAAATCGATTCTGATGTAAATTTTGGATAAATTATGATTCGAAATGTCATTACTAGCATAGGGAATAGGGACTCTAAATATTAGCTAAGCGAGAAAGATAGGCATAAAAAAGTGGTTAAAATAAATCATAAAGAACAATGGCCAAAAATTATTTTTTATTTTTGTTAGCGTCTTAAAACGTCAGTTATACCGAAGCAATTCAATTATTTTTTTACGTATTTTAAAATTAATACCTATACCCGTATTACCCAGCGTAAAATAATTTTATTAATAAGTGATGAATTGACTATAATAACAATGATGTCAACAATGTCAATTTTCATTCGGGCACTCACTTCGATACATAGCTTGTATCAAGCAACATAAAGGGAGACTTCTGGCCAATATTACAGATAGAATTTCGTTATAAATGTTGGTAACAAATGTAATGATGTCAAATTTCCATTTCCGGTTGTCAATCAAAAAAAAGTCAGAATATTAAATAATGGTAAAAATTACATTCTCCCCTACTCTATGACTCAATGGTTATAAGAATTCAATCTCAAAATACTTTGGTTCTGGGGTGTGTCTGCTGAAAATTCTTATATATCTAAGCTCAGAAATTAAAGCGGCGATTTTTAGATTTTTTTTTATTTCAAGACGCTAAAGTTGAAAATGAAATAAAACGATGTATGGCAGTTGGGCATTGTTCTTTCCTGTAAGACTGTCACAAAATCTACATGATGATTTCTTTTTCTCTTTCTTGGTTAGCAAAGCATCGGTGATACCTTTGGTGTCGCTGATGTCCATGGGTGATGATAGCCACTTACCATCAGGTGGTTAGTAAGCTCGTTTGTCGTGTCGTATCGTAAGCTGTGTTGTTTATGAAAAATGTTCATAAAAATAACCTGTTCATGGTTATTTCATTAAATGTGTAAGAATAGCGAAAATCTCAGAAACCTTTACCTTGGTTTTATATTTTTTAAATCTTGTGTGGTGGTAGTATGGTTTGTGGTGTGACTTGGGATTCTAGAAAAAAGTTTGAGTATTAGCTTGTTTAGCGAAAAAAATTGTCTTGCTGGGGACCACTAATAGTAATTATCTCCCGTTCTTCAATGTCAAGGTAGGTAACTAAGATAATAATAAGATAAATAAATAACTCAAATTTAATTTGTTAGTTGCCTTGATCTTGTTCATCGATCGTGTTTATTTGTTTTTTATTTTTATTTTGTACTAGCAATTGCCCTCGCTTCGCTTCGGAAAGCAGTGATAGCCTAGCGGTTAGAACGTTGGTCTCCCGAACGCAGGGGCCCGAGTTAAAATCCTGGCACGCACCTCTAATTTTCATATATTGTGTGCGTATTACAATTTAATTATCACTTGCTTCGATGAAGGAAAACATACTGAGGAAACCTGCACACCAGAGAGTTCTCCATAATGTTCTCAAAGGTGTGTGAAGTCTACCAATCCGCACTTTCCAGCATGGTAGACTATGGCCTGTTCCCCTCACATTATTAGAGGAGACCCCGAGCCCAGCAGTGGGACAATTATGGGTTGTTGCTTTGCTTAGCTTTTGCTTTCGCTTCGAAAAAAATTTAAGATACTTTAGTTAACTTACAGAACATACTCTTAAAGCAGCATGATTGATCATTAGAACCGCATAACAATGAAAAGTCGTTACACAGATGCTATTAGGTTAGTTAGGTTTCACTAAATAGTTAATTTAGGTTCAATAACCCTAACTCGCACTGGGCTGGTTGCTTTTACTTATTATTATTATTTCATCATAATATTTACTTCACAGAAAATGAGAAAATTCAGCACTCTACACTTTATCACGATGTTCCCGAGGACATGCATTATAAGAGAACTACAACATCACTACTACGGAACTCTAAAAATCACGGAACACTTAGTTGTTACAAAGAACAATCCTAAGCTTGATTTAACACGCCGCAATACGTTTTGTTTAGTGGAGTTATGTATTTTATTATCAATTATTCAATTTGTTCAATGTCAACTCTACTTATAACTAAATTACGATTTTCAACCCCTTCCAGGGTGAAATAAAAAATACTAAATTTACGTTGGAGGCCATAATTCATGATTTAAAAAAAGTGAATATAAAAATAGACAATAAGTAAAAAAAAATACTTCTAGCTCTATCTTGCGAAATAGAAATAAAGTAAGAAATGCATGTATGCCTTATTTTGTGTGAAGAAAAGGTTTTTTTAAGTTTAAAATAAATTTAAAACTCGTTTTTCGGTTTTGGTATCATGCAAATGTCGATTTACAACTTGAAAAAATCATTTATTTCGAAATCACAGACAGGCACTTCAATTATATTTATGTGTATTTGAATTATTGTAAATTTGTAAAAAATAAGTACTACAGTGCCACGTTTTGGCTCCACCTTGCAAAATATTAAAAAAAAAACTAAGTTTACGTATGAACCTATGCTTTAATTTGTGCGAAGAAAAGATTTTTGTATAATATGTTTAAAAGAAATCAACTCATATTATATATTCTCGCTTTATTCAGGAATTAAAAAATTACCTATAATTTAAGTTGAAGACTCGATACCGTAGTAAAGTCCTGTTGAAATCCGTTCAGTGGCTTCAGAGATTTATGAAGACAAACAAACAGACAAACAAAAATTAAAAAGCTCATTTTTCGGTTTTGACATCGCGTAAGTAACGATTTACAACATGATAATTGCAGTTAATTCGAAATCACAGACAGACATGTATATATGTATGTATTAAAGGTGTATGTATCGAAGTCGTTGGCGTGAATCAACAAATACAGAGCCATCTAGTTGCCAAGATAGTAATCGATTATTTATTGGATATCGGTTACTCATACAGACTTAATTTGCGTTTTTCTACCACTTCCCAAGTGAAATTTATAAAATGCTGAAATTATATTGGAGGACATAGATACGCAAACAATATGCTCTTAATAACAAAATACAATAATAGATATCCACCCAGTAATAGGGATTTGAATTAATGAAAAAAATAACCTTTAAATGCATTTTATGGCCTTTCCATGCAATATAAGTAAAATCTAAGAAATATGTACATATAATTCTTTTTTTTCGGAAAATACGTTTTTAATAGTTTAAAACAAATCAGCCGATATTTTTTTATTTTTCCATACAAACCATCCCTAAGGAACCCTTTAGTATGGAACCTTAAAAAATTGCTTAGTTGACTTTGAAATATCCTAGTAAAAGTGTTGTTAAAATTCGTTCAGTGGTTTCGGAGATTAGCGGAGAGAAACAAACAGACAGACAGACAAAAATTTTAAAAACTCATTTTTCGGTGTTGGTATCGTGCAAGTAACGATTTGCAACTTGAAAAAATCATTTATCTCGAAATCACAGACAGACTCTTCAATTTTATTAATATGTATAGATACAGTCACTTCGTATTTAGGAAGGCTTTGCGTACTTAAGATGCTTTCAGAGACTTGGTGGTCCGCGGAGCAAAGGTTAACAACTGATTTGAATTATTTTTATTGTAATCATTGAAGTATTATTACTAGCGTATAGAACCGACACCGCGAACATCATGTATGTCCCAATGCATTGGCGCCATTGCATTGGCGATTTTGAAAGGAGAACCGGGGCTCAATTTTGAAAATCGAACCTCCCGGGCGGGACACACATTTTGTTTGAGATGTCTGTTCTATGACATTATACTTCAATGATTGTAATTCATTATATTACTTTATATCTGGTGAATATATTATTATTTAGTTACTGACGCAATGTGTTCTACTTTTACTTAATAAAAGGATCCAATCCTATCTGATCTTTGCAGAGTTGAATCGATCCGCCCTTCGGATCGCATGGTGACGATCACCCGATCCAAAAATCGATTGGGTTGTATGTCCTTGGTCCGATCTTCGAAAATATCAGCGCATCCCTACTCTTTTGCGTTTACTAGAAAGCAGTAAGCTCGTCTACGTTTTTTCGAAGGCAACATCGTAAAGATTATTTAGTACTTACTACTTAACTACCTACCTATGCTCAAAAATCTCATCAGAGATTGACAAAATATTTCTACTTACCACAGATTTGCAATCATCCCCATCACACTAAAACAGAGAGTATAAAGATATATTAACCTATTAGCGGATACCCGGCGTGTGCTACTACGTAAAAAAATGTATGAAAAAGTAGAAAATCGAAAAATTTGAAGCTAGTTTTTTAGTGGTCTCATGTCTCAACATTGCCTTGTTCGCTCATTCGCATTATCTTTCAAATGAGACCAGTTTGAGGCACATCGGTTGGATGGTTTCAGTCAATATAGGACATCCGTACAAACATTCTTTTGTTTTATATAATTAAATTATCAGTGATATTGTATGCATATTACCAATAATTAACGCACTTTATTTTCAGTTGTTTTATGATCTCATTTTGTTTACTTATTTCCGCACTATTGATTTTATATTTTAAAAGGTAATATTCGATAATATGCAATATTTTGATAAATTTGTATAGATTACTTACGGTTGTAAAACATGAATCTGAATTACACTGTAAAACATTAAATTATTTTTACAATTGTAAGCCTTATATTATTTAATAAATATATTTTACGTTTATTTCTAAATTAATATTAAATTCAGGTACGTAATAAAATTGTAATTGCTTTAGATAATGAGTTAAGTTCCTGGCTGATATATAAAAGAAAATTGTCATAGAATGTAGTAGATTTTGAAAGCAAAAGGACTGAATTACAAAGCATTGAAAAATACGTAAAAATAAGTATCTTTAATTTATCCCAATCCCTGGCTATTTTCACAATGTAAAATGATTTTTTAATGTTTGAGCAAACTAGTGAACTAATTTACCTGGGCGACGCAACCAGTTCCTTCGCACTGTTATAAAATAAAAAAGCTTTAGTTTAAAAACGAAATACACGTTTTAACCTATATCAGAAAAAAATATGTGACTGCTGTTAAGGAGTTCCCTCGCCTGCAGCCACGAATGCCTGGTTTACATTATTCCAGTCAAGTGATTAAATCCAGCGCTGGATTGCTACTGGAATAATTTAAACCGATACTGGAATGCACTGAATCCAGTGAGCATTCCAGTCCAGTAACTGGATTGGTGGTCTACTTTTGAATGCAGTGCGATCAATCCAGTGCAACTGGAATAATGTAGACGGCCAATCCAGTGCCGTTTGATAAATTTTCTTCTTGAAATCAATATCGCAGCTTCTATAATAAATGACTGGAATAATATAGACGACACAATCCAGTCCAGAAGTGGACTGGATTGATTCGCTGGATTACTGGACTGAAATAATGTAAACCGGGCATTATATTATGTATTTCAACTCCTCAGGATAAAAGGAAGTAAATAAGTCTAATTAGGCTTGCAATTTGACCCACACGAACAGGGCTAATTGACAACCTACAGTCAGAAATATTTACAGTCGGCAAAAGAATTAGGTGTGCAGGGCGTGAAACAAAAACGTTCGGTAATGTTTAATACAATATTACTGAATATTTGTATGGCACTGTAGCGACTACACGTACACCAATTCGTAGCTGCTCCCGCGCACGTACGCCCCAGCAGGTACGCCATTTGTAATTTAATTTAACGTGTTCTGTTTTTTCATTGGTCGTTCTTATCTCTAAAAATGTGTATAAATACCCTGTAATTTTGTAAATAAATTCATTCTACTTGCAACCTTCTGAAGAGTCTCATTACGTTACATTACATTAAATTGGTGACCCCGTCGTCGACATCGACGTAGACGAATAAGACGTGATATGAACACGCAACGCTCTCCGACAGAAGTTCCATCCACTAAAGAACCTTACGTATATAGGTGACATTTTATATTGATTATAACACAAACTTTTTGTACCGAACGTGTTTGTTTCATGCCCTGCTTACCTAATTCCTTTGCCGATTGGACATACATAGCATATACCTAGCCTTGCCATAAATACTGAAACAAAGAAAAACATTTTTTTCTATTGCAAATAACATTTATTACTTTTACTGTGTGGTAGTTTAATACATAAATATAAAACAATTTAAAATATAAAAAGTTTATTCGAAGTGGTCTCCGTTGGCTGCAATACAGTCCTTTAAACGTTGAGGTCAGTTATCAATAGAAGCACGCACTCTTTCCATGGGAAAATTCTTCACTGCCAATCGTACGGATTGTTTTTGGGACTCCAAATTATCATGGCGTTTAGAGCAAGCTGTACTCTCTAAAACTGACCATAAATCATAATCCAGCGGATTAAGATCGAGACTAGACGACGGCCAGTCTTCAGCTCTGATAAAGTCCGAAACGTTCGTTTCCAACTAAGACTGCGTAGACCGAGCTTTATGACCCGGCGCCGAGTCTTGCTGGAAGGACCATTCTTGGTTATTGAACATGATGTTGTTAAGGGGCTTCACTACCTTCTCAAGAATCTTTATACACTTGTGCCGATGTTTTGATACCTTTTTCACAAAAGTATGGCTCAATCACTCCTTCATAGCTAATAGACCACCAAATCATCACTAAAGTCTGATAGTGCCCACGTTGCACTCTGTCGACTAATTGGGAAGCTTCCTTAGAGCTTTGAGCATAAATACGGTCATTTTGTTTGTTAAAATGTTGCTCAATTGTAAAAAAAAATCTCTTCCGTAAACAAAATTTTTCTGTGACCTCCCTTTGCGTACCGCTTCAGGAGTTGTTTCGACCCACCCTATTTTTTTTTAAAATTATCAGTTAAGAAATGACTAGTACGTCTCTTAAAGGCTGCAAGTCCTAAGTTATCTTTTAAAATACGTGACATGATTCTAGGTGCTATCTTCATCTCCCGTGATAAAATCTTTTGCTTTCGGACAGGATTTCTTTGAATTCTTTCCCTTAATGCTTTGACCACGTTTTTCATACGAACACTACGTGGACAGCTAGATCTGTCACAAACAGAGGAGGTCTCATTGTATCTATTAATAGCCCGGTACACAAACATTTTACTAATACCAAGCGTATGGAGAGTTTTAAAAATTGCATTTGGCTCCATACCTACTTTGTGTAATGCAATCCCAGCGATTCGGTTCTCTTTATCACCCCACTTCATTTTAATATCGCAGAATATTGTACAATGTATTGGCGCCAAAATGAGAAAACTCAATGAACAATCATATAAAAATGATAGATTCCAAATTCAGATGTAATATTTTGTTTATTTTTAATTGTACCAGTATTTATGGCCAGACTAAGTAAACACCTATACCTATAAAGGTAACCAACATTATTATCCAGCTAAATTGGCAATGGACACAGTGTATTTAGATACATAGTTTGAAGGATCGATGGAGAGGAAAGATCTTCGAGTAGATACAGTAAGAAGCAGAGGACTCAGACCAAAAGGACTGCTAACCCGAAGACATGTATACTGAAAAAAATACATTATAGTGCCGAAAGCTGTCAGTTTTCGCGATTCAGTCTAAAGTGCGTTTCAACTAAATCTGCACTTATCTATAATGTTGGTAGCATTGCAATAGGAGTATAAAAATTAAAAATGTTACATAATGTAATGTTTTATATTATCTCGTAATATACAACGTGCTCCTGAGGATATGCAGTAACTTCTTCCTGTTATTCAGACCATTAAATTGGTAATTTTTCATTATAGGTTCAATGCTGAAATTTGTATTTTTTTATTTTCATTTTCATACAAATTAAATAATTCACCTAATGTGAAATCTCTTTACGCAAGCTGGCAAAGTCGCATTATGATTGATATGAAACTTTGACATGAGTAAACTTTTCTTGACGTTAATAATTATTTCTCATCGATTCTACTGTCTGTGCGACCAGTGATAATAGTAAGACCAAATAGGCAATAATACTGGTTCATGAAGTTTTACGATGTTGGTTTATTTTAAAGCCCATTTAGACGAAGAGTTTCAATCACGTTTCGGTTCTAGAAATGGTACGCTACTATCACGACCTGTAATCGCCATAACATTATCGTATCAAAATGTTTACATACAGGAAATAACTAAATTGTCACCTAAGATTATGTCATACGAGTATCGTACAAATCGGTTGGAATAGTTTTGAGTTCGAGATTTGTCATTGAAGTTTAGTATATTATCAGTATTCCACTGCGGTCTGCGAGGCAATTATCGCTAAAGAGCGAGAGGTGTAAATGTAAGAAATATTTTTTTATATTCTTTCGATAGTGGTACTATTTTCGAGACGAGGAACTCTGCGTCTAAATGGGCCTTTATTGACTGGTTGATTCATTAACAACATGACATTTAAAATTAAACAGGTAGGTATAGTTTGAATGATTAAGACTGCACTGAACGGCAACATAGCACAAATAAAGACACTTTTCAATGGTCAACCAAATTAAATGGAATTACAAATAACTAAAAAACTAAGCTTTATAATGCTATAGAATCAATTGGCAAAGTTTCTGCACATCCTCAGGAGCACGTTGTATTATCGTTATTACGTTTGATGAACTTGATAACAACCCTATTATTATCTCCCCATAATGGTTTTTGAAATTTTAAAAACACTTATTTCAATGTTACCAAAATAACAGGTAACTGCAGATTAATGGTGAACGCACATAATATCCGCACCGTACGCGTCGAACGCGCCGCATTTGTATGACATCATGAGAGCCCGATGCGGATGACATTATAATACGGTGCGGACATAATGTGCGTTCACCATTAGTTGAAACGTACTATAGCTATACAATAAAATTTTTGTCTACATCATTAAGTGACAATAGAGTATAAGGCCGCGCGCACTTTGGACACGAATTCATATCGTTCGTATACTTACGATCGTGGTCGTACGAATTGAGTCGCACAGTGAATACGTTTTTCTCCGTCAAATAGGTAGTTTTCTAGTGACAACGCATTTGTAAAGTTCTTTGGTTGGAGCGCGATGAAATAATCTGTATGTTCACGATAATTCTCTTGTAACACGGAGACTGCGGTGGCGTCGTCGCTGTCGTAGAACCGAATGGGTGCGAGAAATACAGTGGAATCCGTTTATAATGACATCGAAGGGAATTGACAAACACGTCATACTAAGCGGACGTCATACAAAGCATTTTTGTGAAAAAAAAACAACCTTCTTTTTTTACGTAAATAAATACTTATTTTAATAAAGACAGATAGCATATTCAATACAAATAAAAATTGCGCGTAATACATGCATGTATGTATGTATATTTTTCATTTTTTGAGAATCAAAACAAATACAAGCCACGTGCTGAACGTCGTCGGGAATCAACGAACATTGCCGAAGGTGTAAAGAATCATGTCGGTCACTAAACGGACAAAAAATAATTAAAATTGGGTCATAATAAGCGACATGTCACTGTAAGCGAAGTCATTATATCCGACTTTGTACAAAGAATTTTATTTGAAAACCAAACTTAGTTGTGTATTACGTCATAATAGGCGGTTGGTCACTATAGGCGGAGTCATAATAAACGGATTCTACTGTATATTTAAAAAGACACGAATTTGCTGAATTTCATGATATTATGGAAGACTTATATAATGAACACACACTGTTTCATGGTTATGTACGTATGAAAAAAGAAAATTCATTAATTTATGTCCGTAAACATAGTTCATGAATTTTTCTACATCAATTTTTTAAGTTTCGACGTACGAATGTGTTTTAAAATCCCAACAAGTTCGGATTGTGTTCGGACGTCGGATGTACACGTACGTATACGCACGACTAACTCGCGCCCAGTCTGCGCGCTCCCATAGTACTTGGAAGGTCGGGATCGTTCGTGCGTGTTCGTATGTGTACTTACGAGTAAAATGCCTAAGGCCATGCGCACTTTGGACACGTTTTCGTACGAATTTTACTCGTAAGTACACGTACGAACACGCACGAACGATCCCGACCTTCCAAGTACTATGGGAGCGCGCACACTAGGTGCGAGTTAGTCGTGCGTATACGTACGTGTACATCCGACGTCCGAACACAATCCGAACTTGTTGGGATTTTAAAACACATTCGTACGTCGAAACTTAAAAAATGGATGTAGAAAAATTCATTAACTATGTTTACGGACATAAATTAATGAATTTTCTTTTTTCATACGTACATAACCATGAAACAGTGTGTGGTCATTATATAAGTCTTCCATAATATGATGAAATTCACCAAAATCGTGTCTTTTTAAATATATTTCTCGCACCCATTCGATTCTACGACAGCGACGACGCCACCGCAGTCTCCGTGTTATAAGAGAATTATCGTGAACATACAGATTATTCATCGCGCTCCAACCAAACATTTGTAAAGAAGACTTTACAAATGCATTGTCACTAGAAAACTACTTATTTGACGGAGAAAAACGTATCCACTGTGCGCACTCAATTCGTACGACCGCGATCGTAAGTATACGTACGAGATGAATTCGTATCCAAAGTGCGGGCGGCCTAACGGTCTGCGTAAGGCCAAATTTTGCGTGTTGTGTTCATTCTGCGTTTTGTACATTTTGCGTTTTGTACATTTTGCGATTTGTACATTTTGCGTGTTGTGTTCATTTTGCGTTTTGTACATTTTGCTCCGAAGGGATGAAATTCACCAAAATCGTGTCTTTTTAAATATATTTCTCGCACCCATTCGATTCTACGACAGCGACGACGCCACCGCAGTCTCCGTGCTATAAGAGAATTATCGTGAACATACAGATTATTCCATCGCGCTTCAACCAAAGAACTTTACAAATGCGTTGTCACTAGAAAACTACCTATTTGACGGAGAAAAACGTATTCAGTGTGCGCACTCAATTCGTACGACCACGATCGTAAGTATACGTACGATATGAATTCGTGTCCAAAGTGCGCGCGGCCTTATGATTTTACTATCGGAAAGATTTTTACCAGATAAATATATTACGAAAATGGCTTGAGCTTTATGAGTTTTAATGGCATAAATATGTAACAATAAGTTCCAGTGCGGTCACTATTATAGAAAAGAAAAACAATAGGCAATGTTGATTATGGAGTAAAATTAAATTAATAAAGAATAGCACGAGCCGGCTTCCTACTAACGAAATTGTTTATACCTTAGACGAGCAATGGTCTCCAGTACACTGAAATAAAATAAGACAATTAATGATTTCAAATTCAATGAGTAGGTACCTAAATAATAATGAAATATTTATGGAGTCAAAAACAGCATCAAAATGAATCAAATTCACGCACAATCTTCGCTAAGATTTTATTCAATGACGACATTATTTTAAAACACCAAATCTCTCTTCCATTGGATCGAACCGAATGTGCCGAATGCATAGTTTTAATGGTTTAAATCCATCTTAGTAATATTGCCTTTCAAATGAAAACGGTTTGGGCCACATCGGTTGGATGGTTTCAAAGTCTTAAACGGATATTGCCACAAATAATTATCGTATTTTATCTATTTATTTTTTAACTTGTAAAGCAAAAGCTTTGTACGGGCCTTTTTACGACAATTACGTGGACGGAGATTATAAAATTTGGAACAGTTAAATATTGCATGGCGAGGGAGTGCAGAAAACTAATATTGTTGTTTATTATGCATTAGAAACATAAAATTAATAAAATAAACATAACACACACAGCACACTGCCATGCATTTGACACATACACGTATGTTACATTAAAATGTTAATGTGAAGTAATCCTCTATCACTAACGCTCGAATTTCAACCGCAGGGTCTCTAGTAAGTAAGTAAGATATATAAATTGAAAATGGCCTGCACGTCGCCGAGTTAAATTTTGAACGACTCCCTTCTCGTCTTATATCTTCTCTGTCATCACCCCATCTCGCCTCATTTCACATCACCCTGCTCTTCTCTGTAATAAATAAGATTTGGCTAAAAAAACTGACTATACCGATAATGTTATTGGCTTTGTCTACTTACATTTGCAACGCATTTATAGCCAACACACTGGAACAGTACTTGTATTTATTAATTAGGTATATTAATTTTATTTCTTATAAGATAACACAGGTATATACATAGATATAGGTTAGGTAAACGCAAGATAAGATTCTCAAAACAAAACCAAAATGCTTAAATGAACTAAAAACTAGTTTTAGCCGAACATAATAGGATACAACTAAGTTTAATCAACGGTGAGTGGCTGCAGCTAGTTCTAGCTGGTATTTATGAAGGTTAAACCTAGTTCTAACCGAAGATACGAGTAAGTGGGATAGAATTAATTTTAGCCAAATGTGACCGGCTGTGCCTAGTTCTAGCCGGCTAGAACTAGTTGTAACTACACTTCGGCTTTTAGCCGTAACGTAGACATAAAAGATTTATTGTTTTTTTTAATCAATCATAATTTTTCCAGCCGAAAAACGCATACAGTGTGTACGAAAAGAACGTAACCGGCAAATTATTGAAATTTTGGAATGAAGTTTATAAAAATTATTATTAGGCTGTATAGACCAATCCTTTTTGCTTGTTAAAAAAACTTAAATTTTTCTTGTCAAAAGTATTATTTTTTACAATGAGTGCCACTTACACTTCCAACATTGAAGTTAAGTTTCGTTGTACTCATCCGAAAGGAGAAAGGATCCAAAATATTGTGACCAGGCCACCCACTGTACGAATAAAAAAATAATTAAAAAAACAAAATTGCAACTGCGTTCTTTTCATATCTCGTATCGTATTCGTCCTCCAAATCTTAAATCCCAATATTCATTTCTTCGTTGCTATTAGGGCATAGAGTTGGAGGCGTTGAAGCGTGATATGAGTAATGTCGATTGGTCTCCAGTTCAGTCGGTGGTCGTGGTCCACCTGCTTAGTTCACCTGGGTGGACCACGGGTACTTTATCTTGCTGGTCGTCCATTTAAATGATGTTCTCTATGGTACTAATGTTAATGACAAAATGGAGAGGCTTTCATTTAATTTTGGAAATATATAACAAGTACGATGCGAGTTAAGCTGAAACGAGCGCCCGCACCTTGGCTAACCTCCGAAATCAGAGAGCTTATGGGTCGCAGAGACAAAGCTAAACGCAAGTAAAAATTGTGCCCATCTGAAGTAAATCCTATCCGATTAAAATATTTTCGCAGTCGTTTGTGTCGAGATGCTAATAGGCGCTACTTTCACAATTCTTAAAGTGGTCGAAATTCTACTGAGGCTTGGAAATTCCTTCGATCTGTTGTGGTCGTGGCATAGGTATCTAAGATGGCAGATATTGGTGTTAATGACCTGAATACATTTTTCACATCTTCTAATACAGTCTTAAAACCTGATGCTAAATAAAACACTTTCTTCTTTATCAAAGGCGGCTGAAAGAAATAATTCTTCCTCATTTCACTTATCACAGATAACTGAAGGAGAAGTTGAAACTATTGTTAACAATGGGTTGTGTTTGAGAATGTTTATTCGAATACTACCTTCACTTCTCCCTATCCTCATTCTTCACCCACATTTTCAACGCCTTTATATCGTCCTTTTGTTTTCCGCATGATTGGAAGCGGGAAACAGTAATTCTGTTGCCAAAAACCTTCTTTCCGTCGTCTTCATCTCACTTTCGTCTTATTTTTATTTTACCCTTCCTCTCCAAATTCTCGAATACATCGTCCACCGATAAATTTCAAAATTTTTAACATTTACATATTTTCTATCTCCATATAAGTCAGGATTCCAATCAGGACACAGTACAGTCACAGCTTTCTTAAAAGTGTCTGAAGATATCCGGCTGGCTATCGATAATAAATGCCTCACCTTGTTAATTCTGTTAGATTTCAGTAGTGCGCTCACCGCAGTAGATCCTCCTTGCGTTCCTCAAATCCTTAAACTTCTCTTCACCGACCATCATGTGGTTCAATTTATATCTTTGGGGCCGTTCGCAGCGTGTCCGTTTTAATGACGATCTGTCTGTGTAGTTGGACATAGTTGAGGGCGTTCCTCAAGGTGGCATCTTATCTCCTCTATTGTTTTCAATTTTTATTAACCATTTTTCTTAATAATTAAATTTAAACGTAATTTCTTCCAAATTCCATCTTTACGCTGACGATCAGCAGCTGTATTGCCATTTCCTAGTCCTGGACACGAAAGGCATTAGATGCAATGAATTCTGATTTAAACCGCATAAATCACAAGCTCTTATAATCGGTAATAGGTACCAACGCAGCTTACCGTCTGTTTGACTAAACGGTATTCAAATAAAATTTATTGAAACTGAGAAAATCTTGGGAGTAATTTTTGATCAGAATCTGTCATAGAGAGCCCATATTGCCGAGGTCAGCCGGAAAGTACATTTCTCTTTACATTTGCTGAAATCCCTCAAAAGTGTTCTTGAAAACAAAAATCTCTTTAGCCTTTATTATTATCCAACCTATAATCGACTATGCTAATGTCTGCTGCTTGGATGCTACAGAGTAGCTTATGAATAAATTTAAGCGCTTGAACAATTTGTCTATTTGATTCATTTTCGGACATAAAAAATTCGATCGTGTATCTCAATTTCGCAAGGATCTCAAGGCTCCCTATTCGCCTTCGCAGAAATACCCGGATATTGTGTTGTTTTTTCATTATCCTACATAACCCTACCTTTCCTGTGTACCTTTGCAAGAGATTTTCCTTTTCTAATTCTCCTGGTGAACCCTGCCGAACAAACCTCAAAACCCTTCTTAAGTTTCCTTCTCATAAGTTTAGTTCCTATTCTTATTTCTTCTCCGTCCAAGCAGTTAGGCTGTTATTCTTTACTATCACTTCGCTCTGGATAAGAACATTTGCAGAAAAAGGGTCTGAATAAATCATCAGACATCACTATAAGGCGTTTAATTGAAAATGAAGTGAAATAAGAAAGAATTCGTTGCCGAAACGCATATTGAAGAAGTCAGTTTAAAAAGGCTGTATTGGGCGTGCGAAAACAATGAACGATTAGGACAAGATATTTTTCCCCATCATTTTGAACATCCGATTACTTGACTCGATTTCGGACTACGGCTGACAACAGAATGGTGGTACGAACCGTAAACCACCCATTAACGGTGAGTCCCTGGGGATGTTTCATAAAAAATATTTCGGTTTGCAATTGTGTATTGGTACTTTGGATTCTCAGAAAATGCATTTTTGCTGTCGGCTAAGATGATGTTTCCACGTCACAACTATTTCTGGTTTCTAAAGAGTTTAACGACCCTAAACACCGAAGTTGGCTTTGCACCACTTTAAAGGTGGAAAATGGTATCGACGTGGTGGATTGGTCCTCACTCCCCTGATGCCAATCCAATTGAAATTTTTTGTTCGTAGATGAAGGTTAAAGGAAGGGCAAAAGATACAGTAAACGTAGCTGAACTTACCTATTCGTGAACTGAAAACTGCGTGGAGGTCTTTAGCCCGCAGCTATGCTAAAAAATTCACGGAAAGTATGCCACGAAGATGGCAAGCGATTATGGACAATAGTGTAGATTGGATGCCATATTAATATTAAAGCATCCAACAGCAATAAAATAACTAATTGATAACAAATTTTTTCTTCGATATTTCTAACGGTTTCATTAAAATTTGCCAGTCACGCTCTTTTCGTACATAGTGTAGTTACCTACACATGAATAGTAACGTAAGTATCTCACCTCTGATTCACATTGTCTGCCCATACACTACAATGCAAAAAATATAATTCATTATTATTTATCTTGCACTGTATCGATAAACTTTCAATTAAAAGTTATTGAATCCTAGGTACCTACTCACATTTGACCTGCAAATGTCCACTTTTCCGTCACACTGCGAAAAAATATACGTTAATTACTCATAATTGCATACAGGGTTATTGGTTAATGGTCACGATCCCGTCAAGGGGTAGTAGGATACGTCATGCACTACATAAAATCCAAATAAAGTTTTATCTAAAAGGACCGTTGTGGAGATAGTTATGTTCATTTTTAATGATTTTTCGAAAAGTAGGGGATAGGCCGCTTCAAAAGTATATAAAATGAAGGATAAACTTCCTTTTAGCCCATACCCCCGATTGATCTGAATTTTTGGTAAAACTATGTATTTCGACGCGCTGATAACCAATATCATAGGCAAAATACCCACGTATTTATGATAATTTTCAAGGGCACCTTGAAAGATCATTATTTTTAATTTTTGACGTCTACGAAACTCTTTTAAGTAAGCGTTCGCGTCTTTACTATACCCTCAAAATGTATGAGAATGATGTTTCCGCCGATAATGCATTTTGAAAGTAGCAAATGCCGTGAATGCTTACACAAAAAATGTTTTGTTTAAAATTTAGACTGTCTAGTAGAGATTAGAGCCTCTGCTTAGTCTTCTTAGGTAACCAGGTTGTTACTCATGTCAAATTAAAGACTTTATTTGGAAACTCAGCGACCATGGGTTAGCCGCGAAGTTAGCCGAATGACGTGCGATAATTCACAAACACTGAGTTTCGGTGTGCCTGAAAGTTTGGCCGAAACCGAACCTCAAACTTCGGTTGATCTCTAATTTTTATAAATAATTAAACAAACAACAATAGTCGCTATCGGGTTCCTCATGACTATTTTACACCGTTAGATTTAAAACCATGACTATAATTTACCCTTGTGAATGGCACACTCATACTTCTGTGAATATGGCAGGTATGTACCTAAGTATTATTGATTCTTACCTTTGCCTGACAGTCGTCTCCTTTGCACTGTAATGATATTTAGTATTACTACTTTGTTTTATAAATACAGACAGATAAAATTAAGTCAAAGAGTAATTTAATAAACAATTTTAGTCGAGGTCTATATCGAACAGTGGACGACTAAATGTTAAAAGGGATGATAGATGAATTAGGTACAATCGACTTTTGTTTCAGCCTGCTGTTATTGGTTGTGCTTACAATTTCTTCGTCATCCATTAAATGGCTACTTGGACACACAACATAAATGAGACGAATAAACACTGCAAAGCTAAGATCGATATTCGATATTCGTGTTTTCGCATCAAGTCACAACACTCGAAGCGATATATTTTTTAACCGACTTCAAAAAAAGGAGGAGGTTCTCAATTCAACTGTATTTTTTTATGTTTGGAACCTCAGAACTTTGGAGTGGGTGAACTGATTTGGATGATTCTTTTTTTAATCGAAAGCTGGTGCGTGACGTGTGGTCCCACATAAATTTGAGTGAGATCTGACAATGTAATCCATGTCAAAAACATATAAGTCTTAAATTTGCATTAAGTATGTGCGCGATAAATGGACGAATAACTCAATATCGCGCCAACCGATTTCAATGATTCTTTTTTACTGGATGCACTTCATTTGAAGTCGGTAATTTTTTTGTTAAAATGTTAGATTTTTAGCATAAAACAGATGCCTACATGGGTGCAAGTAGCTTCTATTTCGGGTCCTAGACCATATATCATGTATGTAGTGACAAGATAGTGACGCTGACGACCCAGCAACCTATTTCTCGGAGCCCGCGCGCAAACAATACCTATGCTTTTATAATTTCAACGTTTGATGTTTTCTTACCTTTGCACTGCACATTTCGTCAGACTGTAAAAATGAAAAGATAATATTTATTATCTAAGTATTCTAATTTACAAGTTAAGTCATTAAAACTATTTGAAATCTATTACAGATATTTTATAGATAACAGTGCGTTCACCATCTTAGACTTCATCGCCACTTACCACCAGGTGGGATCGTTGTCAAGCATTAACTTATTTCATGTAAAAAAAGACTATACTTGAGCTTAATGAGGTCTTCTTCGAGATAATTTGTACAAGATGTTGGATAGCTTTTAAATATTATAATATCACGGTGACCTTCACTGTTATTTTACTTTCATTTTAAACTAGCACTCTGCCCGCGACTTTGCTCATGTTTTCCGGGATATTAACCCTCAAGCGGGCGCGCAGTCATTTGTAACGGCAGCGGTCGCGCGTAATCGAAAAGACCTATGGAATATATTATAGGAATAAAACACTAATTAACAAATATCATGATTTTTTTATATTCAGATACATTATTATTGTATTTAAACTCAAATTGTTAAAAACAAGTAACTTAAACTGAGAAAAAAAGCAATAATAAAATCAAATAACTAAACTCAAATATTCTTTGGACCAAAACACTATTTAGGAACACAAAACCTTCTTATAATATTTAGGTTCGTAATAAAAAACAATAAACTGACAAAATAAGAATAAAAATTAGTCTATACTAACATTATAAAGCTTAAGAGTTTGTTTGTTTGTTTGGTTGAATGCGCTAATCTTAGGAGCTGCTGGTTTGAATTGAAAAAATATTTTTTGTTGGATAGTTCATTTATCGAGGAAGGCTTTATACTCGTAATTTATTTATTTATTTGGTTTACCAACAATTGTTACACGATTACATGACAATGAACAAATTTGAATAATCTTAAACTACGTGCACAACCTATTACAGGGAAACACCGCATGCAAAAAGTTAATAAATTATATTTAAGGCACAATGGGTGACTGAAATGTGAGTATACTGATTAGGTATCCTAAAGAACTTATGGAATAACAAAATTTCAAATGTCATCAAATTTAACAAAGACAAAAAACGAGCCACAGGATCATGGCAACGAGACTATTAACAATTAAATCTCAAATCTTAGGCAAAGGTTAACATACTGTAGATGAGTACTCAATAATATAATATCACACTGCGACCAATAGGAGCGAAGCATCAATGGAAAATGATGCGGAAACGGGAAAAATATTTCTTTTTGAGAGCTTTCGGTGCGTGCGCTGCGTAAACGGTTTAAGTTACACAAAAATCATGTATGATGGAATTGTTCTGGAGAGGGAAAGGGAGAGGGAGGTGAGGGGAGGGGGAGGTGAGGGGTGGGGGAGGGAGAGAAAGAGAGAGAAAGGAAGAGGTAGAGGGAATTCAATGAGGCAGAAGAAACATCCATCCACATACTCTGTGACTGCCCTGCCATAAGTCACTGCAGAAGTCGCATCTTAAGAGGCCACCTAATCCCACCCAGTCGAGTAAGAGATCTGGAACCTAGGAACATCTTACCGTTCGTCCGAGCAGTAGGACTTGAAGACCAGTAACAAAGCTTAATTCAATAATATTGGTTGATAGACGAAGAAATAATAAATCGCGTTGAGCGTCGCGCGTAACATTTTCGACGACAGGCGCGCGGTGTGCTTTCGACGCCTGCGCCGCGATTGAATCAGTAGCGATTTGTGGAGAAAGGGGAGCGCACAGAGCGGAGGTTAAGCCAATATCAGACGGTTCACTCGAGTGATTATTCACTCGAGTGAATGTTTCATTTTTCTTTCCCTTTATGTTCATACGGCTAATACGGAATGATAGAGAAAAGAACATTCACTATTCTTTTCATAATAATGTCATCGAATGAAGTCGTGCGTCTTGGAATAAGTTTGATTTGTAGGTACTAATTATTTAATCAAAGAGTTGACAAAAAAGAACCAAATGAAAACGTAGACGGTAGTAGGTGATAGTTTTTAAAGTTCTCTAAAAAAAACAAGATTTTGTCGCATGCGACGCAACACAGATAAAATAACAACATGACGTCCGTCGGTTCAGGACGCGAGATAGAATGGCCGAATGCGAATGAACATTCTCTCAGTGTTCAGACCGTTCATTTCTTGTTCATTCGGAGTGGGAGTGAAAGACGAAAAGTGCCAATATCCAACACTGTTGGATCGATTCACTAATGAATTCATTCGGCACTAATGGTTCATTCTGTGTTCAGATGTGTCACTTGGAGTGAAATGTGCAAAATGAAAGAAGAAAATGAACAAGAAATGACTCGTCTGATATCAGCTTTAACTGTTTATTTCGTACACAGTGACATAACGACAGGCTACTAGGAATGAGAAATGCATGTGACGAGTAATAACAATATTATGAACAAAAATGTAATGACCGCGGTCGATTCGACGCCGCGCACCCGCTTGAAAGGGACCCTATATTTTATTCCAGATCGTTGTCTACCTGCGTGCTTCATTTGCGTTAAACGTAACAAATTAAATTATAATATTTACATTTATAATATTAGTAGGATGTAGATAGTATGTGTGTTTTTTGCATTCCTTATATTGTACGAATTAATAAGATTAATGAGATACTTACATCGCCATATTCATCGAATGAAACATTCTGAAATAATTTTTGTTTTATTGAGAGGAAGAATTCATTGAGAGGACCTTAATAATTTGTAATTTTTTATTCGTCTAAACCTTTAATGTCAGAGAAAGTATTGAAATCTGCTCTAACTTCGTATGGAAGTTTGGTCTAACCACACCTAATTAAAATTTGTTTCGCCTTTTTCGTATGTTAAATTGATTGCAGTGTCAGCAATGTAAGGGAGCGCCAATTATGATTGAGTTCACGTTAGTAATTAATGAGCTATAAGCTTTAATTGCAGAAGATCTGCTAAGCAACATCAGAAGCCTTGAAGATGTGTCTACCTTCAAAGGCAATTGTAGGGACAAACTTGGAGACTTTCCTTGCAGTATTGGAGTGGCGCTTCCTTTATGGCAACGTTTTATTAGCGGAGACCATTCATCATTGGCTCGTTTACAAGTTTTGCCAGAAAATTTTGTCGAGGAACAATATAAATCGAACTCCAACTTCAAATGACAGTGTTACTTATTTTCTTCTTTAGAAATCTCTCTTCGTCAGTTTGTTTTGAAAATCAGAACTTTTGTGTTCATCCACTAACATTAAATTCTTACCGCTAATGCCAACACAGTCCTATACGAATAAAACATGACGTCGAATCGGCTTCAATATATTTTACGTATGGTGTAATTTCAAGCCTGGCTGCTTTAATTCCTAATTAGTGCAGTTAACTAAGACAGCAAACATCATTTAGCATATAATAACTTCATACAATAACCAAAGTAATACAATGTTTCAAGTCATACTTAGTTTCAAGTGTCGCTGCAAATTTTTATTTCATTCGTGGACCAATTCAAATAAAACAAAATGTTAACTCAAACATCCTACAATAGGTACATCAGTGAAAACCGCATTTAAATCTGTTGAGCCGTTTCTGAGATAATCCAAAACGAACGCACAGAAAAACAGACAAAAATCACAGTTTTTTATACCTATATGTATTGATTTATAGACATATTAAGATGCTTCCTAATTTCAATGTTTGATGTTTACTAACCCTTTTATGGCAGCTGTGTTCTTTCTGTAAAAACAAAAAGATATTTTTTTATTATCTACGTATTCAAGTAGGTTACAAGTTAAGTCATCAAAATTATTTGAAACATGTTAATTTTATAAATTAGGTACTAGTAAACGCCCTTGCTTTGCTTCGGTTTTTATATAGAACCCTTATTTTTTTAAATAAAATACAGCCTATGTTACTCAGAAACCATAGAGCCTCCTATTGGTGAAAGAATTTTTGATAACGGTTCAGTTGTTTTAGAGTTTATACATTACAAACAAATAAATATCAAAAAATCAAAACTTTCCATATAAATTTTATAGACTACACTTGAATATTTATAATTATAAATGCGGTCTTCGATATAATTTGTACAAGATGTTGGATAGCTTTTAAATATTATAATATCACGGTGACCTTCACTGTTATTTTACTTTCATTTTAAACTAGCACTCTGTCCGCGACTTTGCTCATGTTTTCCGGGATATTAAGGACCTTGTATCTTATTACAGATCATGGTCTACCTGCGTGCTAAATTTTATGAAAAACCGTTCAGTAGTTTTTACATGAAAGTGTAACACTTTATTCGTTCCACTACTATTACAATTTTCACATTTCAATGTAAGAGTATGTGTTTTTTTTGCATTCCGTAGATTGTACGAATCAATAAGATTAATGACTTTACTTACTCGGCGAGCATAGGTATGTTGAAATGTAGTAGAAAGCTGAAATTGTTTTTGTTTAATTTTATTAATCGCTCAGATGATGTACTAAGTACTAAGGCCTACCTTAATGTTTTGTAATTTTTATATCCGTCTAAAGCGAGGGAAAGTATTGAAATTAGCTCTAACTAGTATACGCAGTGTTATCTTTGAATTTAATGAGCAATAAGCACTGCTTGCAGAATACCTGCTAAGAAACGCCAGAAGGCTTGAAGATGTGTCTACCATCAATCGTAGGGACAAAAGTTGACCCTTTCCTTAGAGTATTGGAGTGTCCCTTTCTTAAATTAATCATTAGCTCATTTACAAGTATTGCATGAATATGAATTCAAAACACTATACAGCAGCTTTGTCGAGAAAGAATACAACACGAGCCTAACCAAATTGAAACGACAGTGTTATTTAACTTTCTTCTCGTCGTCGTCACTAATCTCTATTCGCCAGTTTGCTAGAGCTTGCTTGAATCGCAAGCAAGTCTGCACTTCGCTATTATGTTGGTAGCATTGAAATAGGATTTGCCGAATTAAAAATCTATACTAGGTAATATTATAAAGTTTATACTAGGTTATATTATTAAGCAAGCTACAGTGCTTGAATTGCACTGTAGTATGAAATTGAGAATCTGTATCACCTGTCACCCAACATTAAATTCTTACCGCCAATGCAAACACAATGCAATACGAATAAAGCATGACGTTGAATCGGCTTCAATTTTACGTATGGTATTTCAATCTTGGCTGCATTAATTTCTAATTATACTTGTGCTTCGTTCTCGAGATTAGTATCCTCAATAATTAAATAATCATTATACTTTTATATCGCCCGAGTAATCAATGTTCAATGTTAAGCTTATGGTGTAATTTCAAGCCTAGTTGCTTTAATTTCTAATTATACTCGTACATGTGCTGCGTTCTCGAGATTGGTATCGTAAATTCAATAATTATTACACTTGTAGCTTCACCCAACTCTACATTTTAGAGTAAATAAAAGTTTTTCTCGTGCTTTTTTTTATTTTTCCGTAGCTAGTAGCATATCCCCCAAAAGTGTCATTCACGTTTTAGCACTTTACCACTGCACTTATTTTTTAACAAAAAATTGGGTATGGCTGTGTCATTGACACGGCCGTGTGTTGTACATGAATACGTTTATGTAACGGGTTATATTTTTTAAATAATCAACCGCCCCAGCTGCAGATGTACTTGAACCGTCGTTGATCCGCTCGGCCGCATTCATTCTTCTAAGTTCCCGGCACTGCTTGAAGCCGGATTTATATTTGTCTGATGTGTCGTGTTGTGATGGGCTCAGACGAAATGGATAACGTTCACATCTGTAATGAACTGATGAACACAGTACTTTGAAGTACTTTCGTAGCTTTCAGAAAATTTACACATTTGCAATGTTTTTCGACAAATCGTCAGATTCTGGTTCGGATTTGGAACAAGATGTTAAGTTATTGTGCTGGTAAATCTTTTAAAAAAAGAAAGAAAGCGCGTGCACACTGCTCTGACGCCGCCGCTTTGCCACCTCCCTCGCCTCCTCCACCCCCGGCACTCTGTCGCGATCGGGATTGCTTCTGATGTGACACAACATATGCCATCACAACATATCACGTCAGGCTAATATAAATCTTACCATACTAGATGTATGAAACTGTATGAAACCCATACCATTCTGACGCATCACAACATGATACGTCAGACAAATATAAATCCGGGTTAACTCGGTCATATGATGTTTTATTGTTACCATTCGATTGTTCTTAAGAAGCCCTTCCCAACAGTATACGATCTCTGTATTTGGTTTTGGCTTTTCGATTATATATCTTTGACACTTTTTTATTTTGACGACAGCTGTCAAAAGTTATACTAATTGCAAATCTCGATACGTAGTAAAATAACTTCAAAATGCCGGACATCTATTGTTTTATGAAATAAAATAAATCGATACCAATTTTAGCATTAATAACATATCTAACCACGACCCTGCTTGGAGCTGTTCAATTAGTCTGATTTTAATGGGAGACGTCGTGTCAAGCATAATTTCTCTCCATTTTCTTGTTAAAAATTATAATCAAAAGACAAAAGTAATAACAAATAATTTACTTATAATAATTTATTTTAATTTACAAATAATAATTTACTAAACGCAAAATTAGTATAACACCACAGACATAATATATCAAGAATAGATGACACATGTACCTCGTATTGTATGAAAACCAAGCGTGTCACTTTGTTGACACATTGTTTTGTCACAAGAATATTTAGTGCTGGAAATTTCCCATCCTAGCGATACCAAATAGAAACTGATTCGATACCGTTTCTCGACAACGAATATTGATTCTCGAAATCGATTCTCGATTATAATTAGGTATATAGAAAATCGTATGATCGTTTGTAGGCGTAGAATATGTAAAACATAAAAAATGCCTTTGGTTGGTTAGCACCGTTCTTATCTAAGCTACCGCAAAAGTCTACATAGCTGTGAAATTTTTTCCGTCCCATTCAATTTTTCTTTTGATTGCTACTTCGTCAATTGTAAGACAACGATATAAGAGGCTTTTCGACTTGTTTCTTATAATTTTTAATGAATTCAATGATTCGGCTGTAAATGTGAGGGTGTGATAAGCATAAACCTAAAACTTTGCTATATATAAGCTTTGGTTGAGTAGTAGTGTAACGTTAATGCAAAACTCCGAAGTGCTTGTGAATATTTTGAGGTACTGACCACGCCAGCGTTCTTCAATTGCCTAAAGCTCTTTAGTAGTGACGTTTGTGATATTCAATAAATTTGATTGCTTATCGCTTATATAAGACTTCTTTTTTAAACAATCTAATAAAGCCACACTTAGTATTTTTAGAGCTACGACGATTCTGTTCCCTCAGCTTTTTCATTTCTAGGTTTTTTTTTTTATTTATATCATGAACACATACTCTTTTTCTCCGTGATCTTGATAAAGCATATAAAAGTAATAATTCTTCCACATCTGAATCAGTCACCTGAATCAGTGGCGACCAGCACTACCTTGCGGTAACTGCGCCCCAGCGCTGCGCAAATCTAGTCTTTTTTAGTATGACATGAAAAGAGCGCGGCGTTATAACGCGACGCTATTAGCGTTATAGCGTGGTGCTAAATACACATTCTATTTGGCGAAGTCTTTAACAGTGATGCGCATGACCGTCTTACACGCTGTCTCGAGCAAAAGTAAGTCAACTTCACACCGTCATGGCCGCGTTCTGTAACTTCGAATAATGTGACGTTTGGTGACAACGAAGAAGATGAAGTTACTTGTCATAATTGACAATTTATAATTTTTTTTCTCCTTAAAGTATATATAGCCACTGCGACCTGTTTATTCCCCGTGGACTATACTAAAAATTATATAAGATGCCATTAATGATAGCTGCCATTTATCAATATGAACCAACCTTGTACGGACGTCTTGGAGCGAAATGAAATAATAATTTAATTGACATGAATAGTTGGATGCTTACGGACAAAGGATATTGCCAAAATTTGTTAAAAATGACTATTCGTTTCCATTGTCGTTATTTATAAATCATATTGAACGTTATAATCTAGTAAAAATCCCATCACATCATAATTTATGCAAAATTGAATAAAAAAATAAGGCGTCTATTCAATGTTATATGAAGATGCCTAAAGGTCGTAGCACACATATCAACTCGGAAAGGGATCATCACCGGATCGTCTCGCCGTCAACCAAGCATCAACCAACCGACCAGCAGCTCCGAGTCGACTCGGCTACGGCTAGGCGACGCCGCGCTTACGGCTCGAATGACAGCAGTTCGCCGACGCAGCGGTAGTCGCGGCGCGGGGCGTGCACGAGGAAACGGAAAGTCGAAGGATAGCGTACGATGAGACGTAAGCGCGGGTACGGCAAGTCGTCCACGCACCGTACCGCGGTTCGTGAGCTTGTCTCGAGGCGAGGCGATTACGTTACGATTACGATAAGTGGGGAATTACAGTAGGGAGTTTCATACAAAGAATACTGAAATGCAAGAGTTGATACGTTTACGTTCCGTTTACGAGTTGATATGTGTGCAATGACCATTAACCTACATTGACGTTAAGTGATGTGTCGGCTTGAAACCGCTTATAAAACCAAACATAATCGATACATTACTATAATCGAAACTTAAAAATAAAAATGATTTTTTTATTTCTTTCTTTATGTTTAACAATTAAACAATTTAATTTCTTTCCTTTCCTAAGAACATGACCAAAAGTGTTTATTACGATAATCTCTAATCGCAGCCATTTGAACTAATTAGAATAGGGTTAGAATATTTATTATATTTTTTTTATGGAAATAGCCGGCAAACGAGTTGACGATCCACCTGATGGTATGTAAGTGGCTATCGTCGCACATGGACATCAGTAACACCAAAGGCATCACTGATGCGTTGCCGGCCAAGAAAGAGAGAAGAAAAAGAAAGAAAGAACTGGCTCTCAAGCCCCCAGCCGGAACACGACGAGTCGTTTGGCGGCTGACTCATGCTCAAGGGTGGTAGCTATCCAGGCGAACCCCATGGAGAAATAATAATAGAAATAATGGTATTAATTAACAATTAAAATCAATATTACTAATATAATCCCTCGAGGGGCTCTACCACCAGCGGGCCGGATTTAGTCGCCTTTTACGACACCCATCCGGCGTGGGATTGGGGTAAGTATTCTAAGCCGCCCCAATACGGCTAAAACATCAACCGAAACCCAAATTTCATACGCTGGATGAAAAATTGGTTTCTTTCGTGAAACGATTTTTTTGTACATCTCTAGTGTCACTGCGATGACAAACGACAAATATGGCTTCTTAGTTCGTGGCGACTTATAAGTTATAACTGCGTAGACCCACTGGTTGATCTAGGGGCAAATAAATGGTCGTATCGCGTTTAGTAAGGGAGGGTTTCCACTGTGAGCGGAACGGACTCCGTGCGAATTCCGTTAAACTCGCAATAGTAAGTAAATTACATAGAAGCGCTTCTATCGCCAAAGCGTGAACGGAACGAACTATGCAAGTATAAAGAATTACAAAATAGGTTGAGACATTAAACGAGTTTTCAAAGGAGTCTGTGCGGGCTCCGTAGGACTAGCAACGGTTTTCATAGAACTGCTTTCACCTTTATCCACCTTCATACCCATGCCTACTTGAAGACAAAGAAATCTTCTTTTTTAAAAGCCAATACATCTTTCTATGGTATTTCTGGTTTTAATGTGACATTTGTTATAATTTTCTTATAAAAAAGGTGTGAGTAGCACATTGCTGACTGTATATCCACTCTCGCCTAATATATTACCTTGTAATAATCCCGTATTAAGTCTTTGTTAAATAGCACTGCTGTTGTTAATGAAACTCATGTGTACTACCAGGCCATCGAGCTACTAAATCATAAAATTACAAGTTTGGTCCTGTGATAGCTTGGACGTTATTTGAAAACCACCTTTTTCTATTTCTATATACCTCTGAAGTTATCCTACAGGCTACAATGCTTGATGTAGGTACAATCTATACATCCAGTCACTCCAGGAAATTGAGTTATTTCATAAAAATATCGTCTGTTACAATACCACAATAATGAGAACCTACCTATTGCTTCATTATAACTTATCAGAAAAATATTATATTTTAAATAAAAAAATATCATTACTGTGTTAATTTCGGCTACAGTAGAAGGGAATTTAAATCTTTCATTTGGCTTGTTATCAATACAGTGACTCTAGCAATTATTCTTGAGACTGATTGCTGGCAGATATTCATTACATCTCCATCCAACTTCTGCAATATAAATAATAATAACCCTTCACACTCATATAGCTCCACACTAGGATTTTCTGCGTCGTGAGTGCTATAATACACAAAGACAAGAATAATAATCACCAAGAACTCAGACCAAGAACAGAAATTAAAACTCATAATTCAAATTTCTGCCTCGCTTCGAATTGGACTCAGAACCTTTGGCACGGAGATCAAATTTTCATAACCGGCCTCTGATAATAATTAAATTTAATAATCTTATTATACAGTTTTCAAGTTAATAAACTTGAAAACTGCCTGTAGTAAAGTACCGTAATGTCATCGGCATTATTATTTCCGGGGCAAATGGTATCCCTCTCTTTGTTGGTTTCATTAGGCCTGGCACCCAGTATGGGCAATATGAGCAAAGTGGTAGGTCATCGATAATAACATTGAATAATATAGGGCCGAGATGTGACTCCTGTGGAACACCAGACGATATGCTACACGAATAAGAATTAAAACCATTAACTACAACAAAGAATGAGTAATCAGACAAATAAGAACGAAGCTAATTCAAGAGCGTACCAGTAATACCATATGAATTAAGCTTTGTAAGGAAGATATTGTGAACAACTTTATCGAAAGCTTTGGCAAAATCGGTGTATATTGGGTTCACTTGCTTCTTTTCATCTACTACAATTAAGTCCTCAATGTATGCCAAATGCCAGGTTTGTATTTATTGACCGACCACTTAAAAAACATTCTACTCATCACAGGTGTATTCCTCAAAATGTTTTTGAATAATTAATGGTCATAGAAAGGATTCAAAGATTTTTGCCAAGCTGGACAGGATGGAAATTGGTCAATAGTTGCTCACAAGATGAATATCTCCCTATTTGTGAATTGGCACTACCTTTGCCGTCTTCCAAGCTGAAGGAAAAACGCCTGATTTGAGAGAAGCATTAAAATATAGTGAAATGGGGTGTCAAGATTATCAAAACATTTGCACATAAAGTATGGTGGAATGCAATCAGGTCCCGCACCTTTATTACGATAAAGAGAATTTAATGTTTTAAGAATTGCATCTCTACTAATATAAGTATTGGGATTTTTCAAAGAATCATTGTATGTATGGTCACTAGCATTAGTGTTATAAAGTGACATAATCTGAGAAGCAAACATATTGCAAATGTTTTTTCCTTCCGAACAATCGGATATGCCGTCCATAAATGTGGCTGGGTATGAACTGCTACCACCGCTTTCTTTCACAAATGAAGGTATCCTTAGGAATTAGGGTTAATTAAAATACTTTAGTTTACTTAGTTCAATGTAGACAATAATTTATTTAATTAATTATTTACAGCTTAAGGTATAATTTACATTCTATATAAAAAAATAACACATAAAAGTAAAATTAAAATAAATGTATATAACTAGGTCCCTGCGGCGCAGTACCTAAAATGCTGGCAGCATTCCCTCGCTGTATAGCACGCTGTGTAACACGCTGAGCAAGAAAGCTGGCAGCTCTAGGGTCGCTCGTCTTTTCGTTTAATTTTTTAGTTATTTCTCTAAAAAGATAGTGAGCGTCGGGACCCCACGGGCCTAATGTCTCAACACCGAAAGCTTTAAAAATATAACCTGACCCGAGATTTCCATACTTTAATTTTTTCGGCCGCTTCTGCTGCAGCACCTGCTCTGATTTTGCTACCATGAAGATGGGTCGGAGCCAGTGTATCTACGCAGGTAGCATCCCACACCAGCGATCGCCCCATACTCCATGACACAATTGACATACCGTCAGGTCTCATGCCATCATTTCGGAAAATGCCATTCGGCTCTAAAATTGATGGTTTATTTACTGTGACAAGAGACCTTCGGATAATGTCATTCAAAGCAGCGTGGCGGGAAAAGTGGCCTGCGCTTTTCTGGCAAGGGAGACCGTGGAGCCCCAAAGCATCTACTTCTGCACCGCAGGAGCAAATATGAGGCGTGCAAACCCGAACACCCAAACGAAGGCCAGCGGATGTACGCAGGATATCAGGATCTAAAAGAGTGCCAATGGGAGCAGATGGAAGTGCATGTAACCATTGACCTGACTCCCAGCTTGACAGAGCTTTTAGCCTGGCCCTGTCAATATCCGTCTTTGTATTCAATAAATCATTAAATGTATGATTGCAAAGCAAATCATCCCAAGCTCTTTGTTGTAAATTTAAATTTGATGGCGAATTTTGAGAAATCTTTTTCCAAGCATTCATGCCATCCTCCAAGCACTCAACATCATAGGTGTGATCATTATGATGCAGAATATTACCTATGAGTGTTGAAGTGCTATGGACTGATGACAAAAATGCTGGAAGAGAGACACTAGAAATTTTTCGAATACCAAGACCACTTGAATCCAGGAATTTTCTGATAAATTTAAATTTAGAATTTTCTCTAGCTCTAATTAAGTTATCAGTACTGTATAAAAGATTTAAAAATTTCCAAAATTGAGAACATCTTAGAAAATAAATGAACTTTGGTAAAAATAAACAATGTTTCCAAATAATAAAAGCAAAATGGTTGTTAATTTTCGAAAGGCTATCTGAATAAGAAGAAAATTTTAAAATAGAATTATCAATAAAATTAATAACACCGCCGTCGAAAATAGGACTACCTAAGAGATACAAAGAAGAATTGTTTCAACATTTTATGTCAGGTGCTTCGTTCACAATTTCTTTAATTATATTCGAAGAATCTTTTTAAGTAGAAGAAATGTAAATTTCACATTTGTTAAAATTTAACTGCAAGCCAATAGATTCAAAATCTTTTATAATTTTGGACAAATCTGAAAGTACATAATCAGCTTTACCTGCTAATGTTCCATCGTCTAAACTGGTAGTTCAATGGTAGTTCAATGTTGAGTATAATAATTTTGAATCTTTCAAATCTACTACATTCTATTATTTTTCTATCGCTTGACAACGTATGACAATTTTTCTTTTACATATCAGTCAGGCGCTTAACACACAATCTAAAGCAATAAAACTGTCTTTATTACGCACTTGTTCCGTTTTCGTAACCATTTTTCGTAACCAGCTACGAAAAGGGATTTTTTTTTCATTGTTTCGTAACTGGTTATCAAACAAGAAAAAATATTGCCGTTTTCATAACCGCTTTGGCAGTAGTTCCGAAAAAGGAATATTTGTTTCTTGTTTCATAACTGGTTATTAAACAAGAATGTTTTTTTCCGTTTTCATAACCATTTGTTAACTTACTACTTAACTTACTAGATTTCATTTTGAAAATCCTGAGGAGATAGTAGTACCGCAAAAATATCAATATATGTTAGCGGCAGACTATTATTATGAAAATGATAGAATCCTCGTGTTCCGCTCACCGATTGTAGAAAATGTCTTAATCCATTGTCATCATTTTATTATGGACTTTTTATTATGGACAATTGATTCTATAGCTTTTCCTAAACATGCCTTAAACGGGAACTAGAGCATTATAAAGCTTAGTTTTTAGCTAGACCCCCACATTTCGCTACATATCTCCTTTGGACTCTTGTTCGTAATTTCAGTCTCTTAGCCATCCTAAAAAAACTTTCACAGTAGTGATAAGAACAGCCTTTTATTTTTACTTCGGGATAGATCCGTTTTATCGCAGTAATTGCAACAGGAAATAAATACAGAACGTTGGGATATCAATAAAGAATTATGCGTACGTAAGAAATGAACGTAAAATATATTCATTTAGTAATAAGGCTTACACAAATGACCAGAAATATTTGAGATTTTTGGTGCCTTACCACGAACTCTAATAAACATGTCAAATTCAGGAGAGGTCAACTTATAGCTAAAACCTGACCATTTTTGTACCATGCCTGGTGACCTGCAGTGCCTCTATTTCTGTCCGGCATCTTAGTCTATGACATGCACGGTACTTAATTTGTTTTACTTATGTTCGGAAATAGAGCGTCTTATCAGTCTACCGGTTTTAATAATAATGTATTATGGAAGTTGTTAAAAGTTTAAAATTACAATCTCAATTTAAAATTTTGAGATTTGTTATAAACACTTAACTGTGATTTATTAAGCCTTAAGGTAGACTTTTCGTTTTCTAAAATTACCAAAACAATTATTCGCTAAGTGTTGTCTATAATTGTGAACGTAATCTTACACCACTTGACACAGTGACATGTCCAAATGTCTAATAAAATATGTGCTTAAAGACAGTCTTTGGTGAACTCATCCCGCTCGATCTCTTCCCGCGGAATGAGTTGTCCTAGTGCAATTTTTGAATCGAACAACTCATCCCGCTGATATATTTTACGTCTTGTACAGGAGAGATAATTTAAAATGCATAATAAAGGAGAATGCCCATTTAGTATGGAGAAATGTACTGACTTTAACATTTTTGTGTCTTGATAAAAATACCTTTATTTGATTATGTTATCTTAATAAATTACACATACTCACTTTAGTCAATGATAATATTAGGAAATAAGAGATTTTAAACAAAATTAATTTGTATTTAGGTTATAGTAAACTCACAGTAATATGGACTCTATGCAGGCGTATTAAAGTCGATTGCGTATGTAATGTCGATCTTTTAAGTTTCAAATTCATTTGACAGTCCCCAAACACCATGTAGTTTGTAATGTATTATAATCACAGAACACTATTACTCCTGGCTGATTATAATAATTTTCTATAAAAAAAATAATTCATTTCACAGTCCTCTTACGTCATCTAGTTTGTTGTCATGGATGTATTATACTATAACTGTTGTATCATAATTATAATCAAATCAATGCAACCTATTGGCCCGAAGGATCTTAAAAGATTCCTGATTGGCCCATATTCAAACATAAATGGCCCAATGGTTTTCTTTTGTAAAACGGAAGTAAAGTTACTTATTAATTTCAGAAAATTATTCCCAATAAGGATTTTTTAGGAAATAGGGTAAAATACTTGAAATATTTAAATTAAATTTTTTGTCCAAAAATCATTGTGACATAATTATTTTTTTAAGAGTACTGGCTATGGGCATTCTCCTTTTGATTTTTTCAAAATTTTCTAAACACTTCATGTGTTTATACGAGTATAAACAACATCATAGTTACATGAGTGCTGTCTGTATCCAAAGAATCGACTTGAATACCGGAGAGACCTGCACCATAGTCCTCATCCAGTATTGCTAAATATTTTTTTCCATGTCAGTCATTGCCGGGATGCTGCTGGGTCGTGCGGCATTGGCATTGTTGTAATGCCGCATATTTTCTCTTTATTTTTCCCTTGCTTTTCCTTTATTTTTATCTATATTTTCCATTTCACCACCAATTACAGCATTTAAATTTTGCGCTACGTTCGTCCACATTCTATGCGACACTTCTCGTGCAGTGACACTTGTTGTTGTGAATTTAAAAATTCCCATAAAATTTCTAGTTGCTCATATGAAACACGACGTGATGGAGCCATAGCGAATATCAGAATAAAAATGCTCAAATGCACCACCATCACAAAATAAATACATATTATGTATATACGAGATTCGCAATTTGTTAATATTCCTAAATATTATAGTGCTGTGTGATGATCTAAACATCCAAGACATGACTGTGTTATGTTGTTTTCTACCTTTGTCTGCCCTACAATATAGCTGAATTTTGACCACTATTTAGTTATTTTTTTTTACATTGACAGTTACTATCAACCTCGTCGTAGGCATCGCTGTCAATACTGGAAACGGTGCTGGAAAAGAGGTTATTGTCGATAGATTGGCTCCACCAGTTTTACTTCAGGTACTTGAGATAATAGTGGAGGAGTCAGCGTTGACAGAGACAGTAACTAATCCGCCACCTATCCAGCTTGCGACGACACAGGGAACTTCTTCTCATGTTAGAAGGCAAAGGCAGAGGGCTGCACCTATGTCTCGCGTTTATGCAAGAAGGGCCTTTGTATAATCGAGTCGCTTGAGGCAAGAGGCAACGCAAGAAATTGGCCCGAGCCTTCAAAACTTATTTAACGCATTTGAGGAATCAAACCGTTTGAGAGAGCAGTCAGTACTGTTGTTTCATTAAATCTAATATAACTATTTTAACCTAATTCATATGTATCTAATTGTTGTAGGTTGACCTCAAATGAGCAATGAGCTGGCGTCTAACAGTGATTCGTTCTTGTAACTCAGTATTTAGTGAACGGCTTGTGGGTGGTTGATGCCTCTGACTGATGGGACCTGTCATCTTAGATGGCAGGGGGTGGTTAAGCTTCTTGAGCTTCTTATATAATAACATTTCTTCTGATATGTCATCTCTTGCACGAGGACATTAGCTCTATTGTAAATGTTATAAAATACAACGCAGGAATTCACGATGAATGTTACTATAATAGGCTGGTAATGTGGCACCCTGTGCACAATTAGACATCTAAACCGTGCTTTAAGAAGCCCAATCATCCTTTGAATTGTGTTTGGGTCCTTATATGCACCTGAGTATAATATGCTTCAGGTGTATTTGGTACTGAATTCACAATTGGTGTCATCATCCCTTTGATTAAAGGATATCCAGAATCACCTGAAAAAGGATAATTTTTATAATTATTATATTCTATTTACTTTTTTGTTATGATAAGTCTTAATAAGAAAAAAAGGCTGTGCATGTAATCTCTACGCGCGATTGAAGTAAATATTCATTGACGTTGGTGCACGTATTACCAAAAAAAAATAAACTTTTTGATACCCCACTCGGGTATGTTTGTGGAATTCAGTAAATTCATCCTTTTCCCCATAACTACCCCTCCCATCTCCCTTCAAATAGCCAATTTTGTAATAAACAAATTAAACCCTTTCATTTGATACCTCACACGGTATGTTCGCTGAATTCAGTTGTTATGATGCACTGATGTTATGGGTCACCAATATAAAATCTTGATGCTTGAATGATACTACTGATATAACGACTGATAGTTTCATCAGAAGGTGATGTTGCGTTTGCAAACAAAGTTCGGATGTGTTGAGTCGTCTTTACTATTTCACTTTGACAATTACAAGAGAAGGTACCGGTATAATTTCATTTTAATAAAAATTAATTTAATAAAATGAAGACAATAAGTAAGTCGACAGAAACAAACACAATATATTTTTATTTATAATATTGTGCAGACACATAACACTAGATATTAGGCAGTTTGATAACTGGTTTTGCATCGATGCCCCGTACACTGTAAATAATATAAGCAGCATTAGATTTAGGTAGGTATTATGTATAACAGCACGTGAGAGCCAAAATAGCCTTATATAATTATTTTATAATAATATTGTGTTTTTAAAGTATTATAAAATAGTAAGAAATGATTATACATAGTTTGGCCGTAAATACTGTTACAAAAACTTCACTTTTTTTTTTGGAATTAATATATCTAAGCGCAAGTGGCTCCCTATACGCCTTCGCAGGAATGCTCATATTCTTTCTCTTCTCTACTATGTACTATTCAATCCATATTATCCTCCTTACCTTAAAACACGTTTCGAGTTCCTCTACCTCACCCATGATCGAACTCTTCGCTCCTCAAGAATTCCTGCTCATTCTTCTTCCTCTCAAGCCCATTATCTCTCTAACTAATCAGTTTCTCTCCTTACTCCCTTCTCTCTTCTTCTTATTCTTGTCATCCATATTTATGATATTATTATTTTAAATAATATTTGTAATTTCCTCCATACTATTCGTGCACCTTAACTCATTTAATCTTGTTGTCTGGAAGAGATCGCTGTGTAGCGATAAGACCGCCTTTTGTACCTCATATATCTGCTTTACTTGTTTACTTGTTGTTGTAATATTTTATTGGTGTACAATAAAGAGTTAAATAAATAATAAATAAATATCTGTAAATTAGTTATATAAAAACAAAGGTTGTTAAATGTTAATTAAAGTTTTATTTAGGTTATTCAAAATGCCCTCCCTGATTTTGAATACAGGCCCTCAACCTCCTAGGCCAGTAGTTAAAGTAGTAGTGAAGAGTTAAAATGATTTGCATCCGGACGGGATTTCGTTGGATTCGCGCCCGTACTGCTTTGATGATTGCTGGCATTCTAACATTGTCCTAATATCGGCTGCTTTTTTTACGGTCTTCGAAGCTCAAAACTTCAGAGAATCATTTGATAGTTTGTTAAAACAACCCATGAGTTATTTTCCAAACTTGCAACAGTTTAAAAATCTCAATAGGTGCATAGCTGTAGCGGTGTAAATGAATAACCCGTCTTTGTCTTCTTTAAACGTCCACTCCTTTTTATTAAATGGCACAATATCAATTATTTTATTTTTATTTTAAGATTTATGGCCAGAATATGTATTTATCGATTTAAAGTGTCTAATAGTGATTGAAGTGACTCCATGATTATCCACTTTGGGTCTATCTAAACCAATTTCAACTATTTTTATTCAAAAACTCTGTATTGTAAAAATGTAGACTGTTTTGGCTCTCGTGGCATTAATACTTATAATATTTTATAGTACAGTGTCACCTAAATCGAAACGTCACGCTTTATCTACATAACTTTTCTCAAAAATCTCATCCGAGATTGACAAGACTCATATTACCGCAATTCATACTTACCGCAATTTCGCAATCAACCCCAATACACTAAAACAGAGAGTATAAAGATATACATACATATTAATTAACCTATTATCCTCAATTAATTTTCAGTTCTAAGATGTTTATTGCGAACAGCACATTTTATTTTCAGTTATTTTATGAACTCGTTTTGTTATTTTACTTATTCCCGCACTATTGATTCCATAATATCTTCGATAATTACAATACTTTGAAAGGAGTTTCTGTACTTTATTTGGTCCAAACCAAGGTAACATACAATAATAACAAAAAAAAAAAGGGTGCGTGTACTTTTGTACGCGCGTGAGAAGTTATACTTCTTTGGCATGAAAAAAAATTCAAAAAACAATATTAAAAACATTAAATTTAAAACTACGGAACCGACCTAAATAAATAGCTGGAAAAGAAAGTTCTTCAGCGTGTTCATCGAATAATAAACATTTTCTCCACCAGGTGCAATGCGTAAATATTGTTCTTCATACCACATAAATGTCTGTTGTTGTGCTGTCAAACTTTCTTCTATCGGTATATGTTCGCTGATATCAGCTTGTTGAATTTGGTCGTCAATTTGGTTATCAGTAAAAAACGAATCATCAATTTTAATATCGTACATTGTGTGAGTTGAAATTAAAAATCGCAGCCAAGTTTTGATTGTTCGTTTGTTGATAATACCGTGTAAATAACTAGATCGATGAATTTTTTTACGTTTTATATGGACATTTATACAATAATCGTCATCAACACTCCTTGGAAGTGATTTAACCATATTATTAACTGAAACGGGCACGTTTATTATTTGACCGTAAATGCCATATTGACCATTTACATGCCTCAATCTTCTAATCTGCATGAAAGGAATACGTGGTGATATGAGCCTTTCTGAAATTAAATCCAACGTTGGTAAATCTTCAGGCATTTCAGGAAATTTGAAACCATTGTACGTTGACATCGATGGTATTTTATTTTTATTTAAAGCTTGGAAGCATGTATTACAAAGCTGAGTATTTTCCATTGGTACGTTTGGTATAATTATTGTGACGACGAGACGCGAGCGTGAATCTTGCTGTTTTTCTACTGATGAAATATTGTTCGATGTTGAACGATGTTCATACTGCACAGGAACATTTAAGAAACTCTTAAGTGTGCAAGTTAGTGTGGCAAATTCGTCAGTTTTGAAGTAAGAAGGAAGAAAAGGAGAACCCCAGTTTCCATAGAAACTCAGGCCTAAGTAGACAAGACTGGAAATTGGCTGTTAATTAGATTATTGCAAAAAGTTCAATTTCTCCAATTTTCACGGCTGCCAGCAATGGCCAACTAAGGAAATCCTAGAACGAATCACCTTAATTATAGGTTATGATTATGTCATACTCGTGTCACAGTGCTATTTAATATGTATGTTACACTTAGGCCATGCGCACTTTGGACACGTTTTCGTACGAATTTTACTCGTAAGTACACGTACGAACACGCACGAACGATCCCGACCTTCCAAGTACTATGGGAGCGCGCACACTGGGTGCGAGTTAGTCGTGCGTATACGTACGTGTACATCCGACGTCCGAACACAATCCGAACTTGTTGGGATTTTAAAACACATTCGTACGTCGAAACTTAAAAAATGGATGTAGAAAAATTCATTAACTATGTTTACGGACATAAATTAATGAATTTTCTTTTTTCATACGTACATAACCATGAAACAGTGTGAGGTCATTATATAAGTCTTCCATAATATGATGAAATTCACCAAAATCGTGTCTTTTTAAATATATTTCTCGCACCCATTCGGTTCTACGACAGCGACGACGCCACCGCAGTCTCCGTGTTATAAGAGAATTATTGTGAACATACAGATTATTCATCGCGCTCCAACCAAAGAAGACTTTACAAATGTGTTGTCACTAGAAAACTACCTATTTGACGGAGAAAAACGTATCCACTGTGCGCACTCAATTCGTACGACCACGATCGTAAGTATACGTACGAGATGAATTCGTATCCAAAGTGCGGGCGGCCTTACGTTGGCGGGTGTCTATTATAATTCTACTACTTCAATGGTTTTCACCCAAAACGAATGTCATAAAAAGGTTGTATAATAAAAGCTATTGCATATTTCAAGAGATTTTATTAGTTATCATTATAATATATTAATATTTCGTGTAGTTGTGCAGGAGGCGTTATATTTCGTTAGTACCTTGCCCAATCAAGATACCATAATATACTCATTGTAAGTATGGCCACAGCAACTTCCTGATCTTCTAAAGATGTATAGGGTACGTTATCCAGTGTTTAGGACTTATTCTGAACCTTTGTCAGTCACAAAACAGGCGATTAAGGAGTCCATATTCATATAGTATTGGTTTGCAAGAAATTGTAGCGAAACTGCGAAACACATTCACCAAAACACAAGTACGAAAGCGAATACAATAGAAAATTAAAATCACTGTGTACGTGTCGATGAGTTTCAATAGTAAATAGGACTCCAAATACGCTGAAAATATTTGATAGTAAAAATACACAAGAACACGCGTAGAAAGATGAAAGATCGATGACAAATATGACAATACAGTGGTGTTATTTATAAATACTATGGTTACCAAAATGACATTATTAGGGATTACATCATCATTGTTGTCAATCGATTAATCGATGTCAAAATATTCGAAATGTAATTTAATAAAATTAGCGTAACGATTGAATGGTAATTATAATATATTACATAGTTTTGATTTATATGGAATACGAAAATATGTAAAAAATAAATTAATATTATAATTATAATCACTAAATAATACATAAAATATATTATTATGTTCCATCAATCGATCATTATCAATCGATTCAATCGATTATAAAATCGTATGTAATGAGGTAAATACTGTGAAAACTTTTTTGCATTATTTTGTTCATTTGGCAAGAGCAGCTGAAGCTAAGATTTAAATATGTTTATCTTATAAATAAGACGAATTTTTTGGTATATAGTTTACTCTTGTCTAGTCCGATGTTCTAGCACAGATATAGCATATGGTTCGGGGCCGAAAATTGGGGATCGCCTTTGTATATAAGCTTATAGTTAGACACAAAAAATAACTGTTTCATGATTTTCTTGAAATTCATCCCCTATGGGGCAAAACTAAGGGGATGTAAATATTTAAGAAATTTTGTCATTTTTGAATTTTGAAGTAATGTAAAACGTGATAAGTAAGGTTATAATTAAGAACAAAAAATAATTGTAACAGGTTTTTTTAGAATTTCATTCCCTAAGAGGTAAATAAAGGGGCTGCAAATTTTTCAGGAACTTCTTCATTATGAAAATTAATATGTAAGCTTATAGTGAGAAAAAAATTTTGTATAGGGGACTTTACGGATGGGAGGGGGAGGGGAGAGGGACAAAAAGCAGGAAAGAGACCGGGAGCGGGAGAGGGAGGGGGATAGGGAGCGGGAGAGGGATATCGAGCGCGAGAGGGAGAGGAACAGGAAGTGGGAGAGGGACCGGGGGCGGGAGAGGGAAGGGACAGGGACAGAGAGCGAGAGAGGGAGAGGGACAGAGAACTGGAGAGGGACTGAGAGTGGAAGAGGAAGAGAGAGAGAAAGAGGGAGAGGGACTAATATTGAAATTTATAATCAATAAATAACACATCAATAACGTGTTAGAGCAACAATAATTTGTTTTTAAAATTATTGTCTTTCTGTCTGTCTGTTTGTCTGTCCGGGCATCACATCAAAACCCTTGAACTGAGGAATGATTTGTGATTGTATCGTAGGTTTTACTTTATAAATTCCTAAATTCAATATAAATTAACCTGTTATTAAATTTTCTTCTATGAGGGGTACAAAATAATATCTTGATATATGTCTGTGATGATAAGCATAATTTCCGCGTGCGAAGCTGCGGGCAACTGCTAGTATATTTATAATTACCATTCAATCGTTACGCAAATTTTATTAAATGACATTTCGAATATTTTGACATCGATTAATCGATTGACAACAAAGATGATGTAATCCCTAATAATGTCATTTTGGTAACCATAGTATTTATAAATAACACCACTGTATTGTCATCGATCTTTCATCTTTCTACGCGTGTTCTTGTGTATTTTTACTATTAAATATTTTTAGCATATTTGGAGTCCTATTTAGGTACTATTGAAACTCATCGACACGCACACAGTTATTTTAATTTTCTATTGTATTCGCTTTCGTACTTGTGTTTGGTGAATGTGTTTTCGCAGTTTCGCTACAATTTCTGAAAAACCAATACTATATGAATATGGACTCCTTAATCGCCTGTTTTGTGACTGACAAAGGTTCAGAATAAGTCCTGAACACTGGATAATGTACCCTATACATCTTTAGAAGATCAGTAGGTTGCTGTGGCCATACTTACAATGAGTATATTATGATATCTTGATTGGGCAAGGTACCAACGAAATATAGCGCCTCCTGCACAACTAGACGAAATATTAATATATTATAATGATAACTAATAAAATCTCTTGAAATATGCAATAGCTTTTATTATACAACCTTTTTATGACATTCATTTTGGGTGAAAACCATTGAAGTAGTAGATAGTATAATAGACACCCGCCAACTTAGTTTTAACCATTAAACTCGTAGTTTAAGTGTTAGGATTTTTGAGAAACTTTCATTTTTATTACGTTTGTAATGATTATTCGTAGGTGTTTTATAGTAAGTGTAACATACATTATTAAATAGCACTGTGACACGAGTATGACATAATCATAACCTATAATTTCCTTAGTTGGCCATTGCTGGCAGCCGTAGCTAACTTCACGATGCAGAATTTAGGTGTCGGTGTGCGCGCGCATCGTAAAAATTCACTCTCATCATTTTTTTCCATCGCGCCAAAAGAAGTATAACTTCAAAAATTAAAATTAGTAGAACTGATACTATAATAACAAAAAAATTACTATAACCTTCACAATACAAAAAACAAAAAGAAGATCATAAACTAAAGTACTAAAATAAAAAGTATGTTTACAAGAGATACATATATGTCATCCAAAATTCTCATATTCAGCATTGTACCCAGAACGCTGGCAGAATTGTCCCTCTGTATTGCTAAATAAATTCCTTGAGCAAAGTAGCTGCTTTTTATATAATTTTGCCACGTTGTATGTCTATGATATCCTCTGAAATATATGTCGAAGAAGATGGGTGGGTGGTTCGGGAAATATATAATAACACAGTGGGCGTTTACATAATTTTAGTCAGAAACTAATTAACACAGGTTTTACACAAATCCAACACGCGACTAGAACTGATTGTCGTCAATTTATCCGAGCAACAACCAACTGAGGGCTGATCCCTTCGAGTGACCTCCAACCGCTTCTTACATCCACCCCAAGCCTCGCATAATGGTCGGATTCCGTTACTGGTTAATCCGCCATCTGACTCTGAATATTGTTTGCACCGACACGTCCGAACAATTCACACGTCACGCTCCGCTCAGCCCGCAGGCCGTCTTAAAAGTATTTACGTTTTCCTCTAGGCATCTGCTCAGCTAAAGGCTGTCTCCGAAGTCCGCATGACGGCTGGCAAGTCCATCGCTCTCTTCGGCAGTTCTGCCGTATAAAAATAACGCGTGTCAAAATGCCAGTAGTCAATTTGCATAGTTTTGCCATCTTCAGAATCCAAATACACCCAATCCTGGCCCGGCTCGGTATTCCATTTTATGATCTCCGACATATATTTTAGATATACTTTTAATTTACATTTTTTGTCATTGATTTCAAGTCCTATTGTATTAAGTTTGTTGATGACAGTTTCAAAATAATCTAAAACTGAGGATACAGTTTCACCTAAAGTACCACCTTAAATTTTGAAATTTTTTAAATTTAATTGAGTTTTATCCAAATTGAAAAGAACAGGTCAAGAGGGTCGCCTTGTTGACATACTGGAGCGGAGTCGATTTCATTATTACCAAACATTAATTTTGAAGGAGTGCCATAACATTGCCAAACAATCAAAAATTTCAAGAACTTCTTTTTGAATTTCAGATAAAAATGCACCCCTGTGGATAGAATTAAAAGCATTTTCGATGTCTAATTTTAAAAGAATTTTGAAATCAACTTCATTAATAAAAGTACGAGCTGCATGCACAGCCACCTCACAGCCGCTTTTAACTCCAAAACCTAGCTGCCGAGGTTTAAAATTATTAGTTAGTTGTTAGAAGACAAACCAAGATCTTTAGATTTCTGCCAAATAGCTTTATTAAAATGGTAAAAGCAACCGTTAATGCGCACATTTTCAAATGTGTTTTTCATGCCATTTATCGCAGCTAATTCGTAGTCACACTTGTAATATTCAATATTAACGTGTAACTGATCCCGTAATAAAAAGAACAATCTCGAGTATGTTATCTCAGATTTATCCGGAAGTAGGGCGTAAACTAATGGAACTAGATTGTTCGTGTCATCATCACTGCCAATAACGCCATGCAGGGAATACAGTTGATAAAATGGCGGTGGACTACATTTAAAAGTTTCATCTCCATAAAATTTTCGACATGTTTTCATTATTTCCCTTGCTAAAGGAGTAGCAAAAATTATTATTTTATCGTCAAAGCCATCGTCGAAAACAAAAAAGTTTTTTACATTTAGTTAAGTGAAGCGACTTTTTTCTACTTCTGTACAGCGTGTCTTTTTTCGACGTAAATAATGGTATTTTATGTTCTATGAATGTCTCTGTTCCGGGTATATTATCAGTAAAGAAATGCTTTTCAAATATTGTTGGTATAGGTGTCATATTATGGTCGTAGCACACATATCAACTCGGAAAGGGATCGTCACCGGATCGCCTCGCCGTCAACCTAACGTAATCGCGTTACCAACCGACCAGCAAATCCGAGTCGACTCGGCTACGGCTAATGATGAATTTTTACATAATGAGATAAATCATTAATGTATACCAGGAAAAGAAAAGGATCCAAGATCGAGCCCTATGGTACACCCATCACCGCTAAGAAATCACAGGGAGCTAAATCATGACTGTATGGTGGATGGGGCAAGGTTTCAAAACCGGCTTCTGAATCGGCTGGGGATGTATGTGAGGAAGCGTTGTTATGTTTTTATGTTATTAACTGTACTGAATCCGACGAAATGAGAATCCGACCTTTTGCGAATCCGACGAAGTGCGAACAAACGCCATAAATGGGTATTTTTGTCGATAAAATTAGGACTATTTAATGCCATTAAATTATCGCTAGTTGGTCGCTGGACACTGTATAAAACACAAAAATTTTTTTGTACGGATGCCTTTATTAGACTCTGAAACCATCAAACCGATGTGCCCCAAACTGGTGTTATTTGAAAGGCAATAATACGAAGGTGGTTTTGAGACCACTTAAACAATGCATTACGCACATTTAGTCCATTGATAAAGTCGATTTTCCACTTTTCCCTTAGAAAAATCTGAAGATAATATGTGAAGATGGCGCAAAAAAAAAATCTGAAAACACAGATCACAGAACACAAACAGAAACACAGATCTGTCATTGTCCTTAATTTTTTTTATATAGTACTGTTATATACTGTAGGTATATAGAAAGCGAATTAAATGCAGTTTATGTTATAACTTGGATTGTAAGATTGATAAGTGTAAGAAATAATATTAAAATATTTTTAAAAGAACAGCCACCACTATGACGTAACTTATACATCTTTTTGGCGTTTTTGTTTTTTTTTCAAATCCTTATTGATCCGGATGATTGTCGTTATCAATTCATTTTAAAAGGTATTATTCGATAATTGTTGTTGCAATATTTTAATACGTTTGTATAGATGACCTACTTACCTTTGCACGACATTTGTTTGAATGACACTGTAAAACACTAAAGTATTTTTACAATGTTAAAATGATCTTTTAATGTTTGAGCAAACTAGTGAACTAATTTACCTCGGCGACGCAGCCAGTTCCTTCGCACTATTATAAAATAGACAATAATAATAATAATAGTTTAAAAACAAAATACATGGCTTTTATTGTTTTTTTTTCACTATATATCTCCTAATTTAACTAAGCAAAAGCTCAATCATTGTCTTAACAGTGGTTTCAGATGGATTTTTTAAATAAATAAATTCAAATTCAAAAGAATATTTCTGTATTACTTATGTTTAATTATTATAACAATATTCAAAACAATTTTTTGAAACATGCTGTATGATAAATTATCTAAGTGGGAGTACCGTGCCAGGTTAAAGGAATCAAGTTATACCTGTGATGTGCAAAGCTCTCCGGTACACTGAAATAAAATAAGATAATTATTACAATGAGTCGGTACCTAAATAATAATAGAACCTCTGTGAGGCAATAACAGCATCAAAATATTCAGAGATTGACATAAACGCACAATCTTTGTTATGATTTTATTCAATGACGACATTATTTTTCTCTCTTCCATTATTTTTAACACGATTCGAACAGCTTTCGTTTAAAAAAATAATCATCAAAATCGGATCACCCAGTCGAAAGTTCTGAGGTAACAAACATAAAAAAATACAGTTGAATTGAGAACCTCCTCCTTTTTTGAAGTCGGTTAAAAATAGAGGTTGGTGGTAGAAGGGTGAAAATTTATGGTTGAATGTATTTTTTAATGCCGAATCATAAAAATACGATACGTTATAATACTAAATCGAATTGTTACTTGCGATGAAAAGTAGATCTTGTTCTCACAGGAAGATGATGGCGATTGTCTGGTAGACCAGAGCCGGACTTGTACATCACAGCATCACACCGAATGGCACAACAGTGACGTCAGATATCTATTGCCAAGAATGGCAAAAAATGATGCAGAAGCTCGTAATTCAATAACCAAGACCGGTCAATCGCTCTTCCCCATTGCTTCTCCACGACAACGCGCGAGCTCACATTTCACGACAAACTATCGCAAAGTTGCAAGAGTTACTGCTGGAAGCTCTCCGTCACCCACCGTACTCACCGGACATTGTCCCAACAGATTTATAGTTTTTTCAAAATTTAGACAATTTTTAAGTGGAAAAAAGTTAAACATCCGAGAGACAGTACAAAACTCTTTCGCTGACTTCATCGCCTCCCGTCTGGCAGACTTCTTCAGTAAAATGATAAACAAATTGCCATCAAAATGGCAAAATTGTTTGGTTATTTTAGACCTGTACTACTTTTTTAATTCAAAAATAATTTATTTTACTTCGTGGCACTTTTGACCCGTTTGGCACACTTTGACTAGATAAAAAAAATTACCAAAATTTTTATATTTTAAAATTTTCGTAAAAAATCTCCAATTTCATGGGTAATGACCTAATATTAGAACATTGAAGATGGTCTGCACGTCGTAGAGTAAAATTTTGAAAGACTCCCTTCTTGTCTTATATCTTCTCTGTTTCATCACCTCATCTCGCCTCATCTCATATCACCCTGTTCTTCTCTGTAATAAATAAGACTTGACTAAAAGACGGACTATACCAATACCGGCTTTATCTACTTACATTTGCGCGGCATTTATGGCCAACACACTGGAACAGTACTTGTATTTTATTAATTGTATTAGTTATATTCATGTGAAGATAACACAGATTTAGGTATGTAAATTGAAAATGTTATGAAAATATCATATTATGCTTACAGTCGCCTTTGCCGTGGTACCAATGCCCTGCATCAAATTGAACTTATTCTCATCAACGATCACTTTGATCAGATAAATCTATGTTTACCAAACAAAATTGATTCTGATTCTAAGTTTATTGACCTAGCAACAGTCAGCAACAGTCAGTGAAAACTGCAAAGCGACGAGCTCTGATTAAACTGTTATAATATGTATGTACGAGTATGATTTAAATGCAATTAAAGCATTCTTTTGCTTGATGAGTGATGCTGATAACTAACCGTAGAGACTATAGTACCTTCATTTTTTTAATTTCATTCATTTCATTTTTGCGAATCTCATTTAGTCAACAATTTTATAGATATTTTGTAATATGTGGCAGGCATAAAATAGCCTAATATTTAATAAAAGAATTAAAGGATAAATTGTAATTTATCCGTTTTTTTACTAGTTTTAAAAATCTCCTTACACACTAAGCTTTATTTTGAACGTTTAAGTTTGCAAGTAACTTACCAAGGTTAAACAAGATGCAGAATGGCACTGCAATGCAAATTATCAGTTTCCTTATGGTACTTAATACTCATTTATTATACATAGGTATGTGACTTTTTTAATCCGATAATTATGAACTTTAGGCCCAATGTTGAAACTTGAATGTCAAATATAATTGAAATCTATTATAAATAAAATACATAAATATAAGTCGCTTAGGAAACCCAACATAAAAATCTCAAAATAAAACCAAAAACTAGTTTTAGCCGAAAATAAATAGGATACAGTGAATAGGCTATTACTAAGTTAATGCGTCTTACCACCAACGACTTCATCGCCACTTACCATCAGGTGGGATTGTAGTCAAGTATTAACTTATAAGTTGTAAAAAAAAAAGAAAAAAAAATACAACTAAGATTAACTGCGTTAGAGTAAAACCGCACAAGACTAAACCTAGTTCTAACGTAAGATTGCTAGGATAGAACTACGTCTAGCCAACTGCGACCGGCTACACCTAATTCTAGCCGGCTAAAACTAGTAGTAACCGCATTTCGGCTTTTAGCCGTAATATAGGCAAAGATTTTTTTTAATCGATCACAGAATTTTTCCAGCCGAAAAATACATAACTAAACAAGTATTATTAGATAGGGAGTATCTCACCTCTGCGTCACAACCACGGCCCGTACACTACAATCCAAGAAACATAATTACTCATTATTTATCTTGTAGTGAATTCGATAAACTTTCAATTTCAAAGGATATGTGTTAGAAATGTCTGGCGCCTGGGCGGGACTACAGTACATTCAGTAGGAAGTAGCTCATATTATTTGAAAACTTTCCTTATCATCCAAATTCTAGATTTCATCTTGGATTGGCGATAATAATTCAATTTATGGATAATTATTATGTATTCTAACACTGAGACTGTATGGTGGATATTCGCTTGGACGATTGTCGTGTCGACTGCATATGACAGTTGTTGTATCTAATGTCAAAGCCAAATGCATAGTCAAAAATACACGATCTATTTGGATTTGGTTTGTTGGATCTATCTTCTATTATTATTAAATGTGTTAATCTCTAAAGCGTATCTTATCTAAATAACGGTGCAATTCGTCACTTCAATTAATCTGAACAAAATCGTGACGATAGATCTCCAAGAGCCATACATTGTCGATTTATTGTCACGATATTCACGTTTTAAAAAATGACACGTGCTTTGCTTGCTAAACTTCAATGTTCATCATTCTACAGTACAGATAACTAATCATAGACAACAGACAAGTCCGCCAATGTTGTCGTGTGTAGAAATAATTTATTGAAAATAATTTCTCTGCAGAGAACAGCTTTTTTAATATTTTTCTGTGAATCAGCATATTATTTTCTCTTTTTATTCTGGAATGTACAAAAGTCCCGCCCAACAAAACATCTTCTTTGTACTTACTTTTGACATGCAAATGTTCAATATTCCGTCACACTGCGAATAAATACAAGTTAATTAGTTATAATTGTATATACCTCGTATAGAAAATAATAAGTAGTTATGTTCCTATAGTCCAATCCACAGAACATCTAATAATTAGTTAGAAAGGGCATAGCGCGTAATTTGTACGGGAACCGCTGTCGCCGTTTCAATCGTGCTCTAAAATTAACCGACAGAATTGGTCTCCTAAATAGTCCTAAAAGTCCTGTTTGTAGTCCGCGTGAAGTTGTAAAGGCCACTAGGGCCAACAGCAACTATCCATTCTAAAAAATAATTGTTGACGCTAAATGAGTTGCGACTTTGCATAGATATTGTACTTGTAGTATAAGGTAGTTGCTAGGTATCAATACTTACAGTTCCTTTACAAAATGGCCCGAAACACTTGAAAATCATGAAATAAAGCAATACATAATGTTTATAAGATAAAGTAAGTTGTTACTAAGTTATATTACAAGTAAGGTAATGCTACTAATGCTTGACTAAAATTCTGATAGTAAGTGAAAACATTAACAATGAAATTGTACACATGACAGTTATGAATGTTTATTATAATAATTTGATTAAATGAAAATGTAACGTCTGATAATCAGGGTCTCCAATACAAATGACTTTGAAATCTTTGTATGATTCTTGGTTGTGTATCGAAATTTTATCCAAATGGACTAAGCATAATTACCTCGACGCTGGCTAAATCGCCTTTAGACTATAAACAGCAATATGTTTTAAATTATTATAATAAATTATATTAGATATAAAAATTTTGTTTTAATGATAGCTTTATTTAAACCTTCATACCATTGCTGTCGATTTAAATCCTACGGCCTGTAAGAATTTAGGTTTCTATCATGAATTCACATGAGATAGAGATTGGAGATGGATGAGATGAACTAAGTTAAGAAGAGATGAGATTTTTTTGACTTTGAGCAAATTTGACAAATGACAATATAGATGTACTAGAGATATGCAGGGGATAACTTATTTATTCTTAAATCTTAAGTCCAAGTCAACCTCTGTGTTATTCTATTGGTTTGTTGCCAGATCCTTCTGTAGCTAGTAGCTACGCCTCTGCTCGTTCAGGCTTAAATTAATATTCGCCTATTTTTGCCGTGGTTTAGACTTTGGTGTTAATGTAGACGACACGATTTACAAATTAGTTACGATTTATAATTAACGATTTTTAGAAAAATTTTTTTTTTATGATATATTATATCTAAGGAAGTCATACCTTGATTGTGTAAAGGTTTTTAAGATAATTATCGTCAATTAAATCCAAGACTATCTAACGCTCTAATCTAAATAAGCGTAAATATTAAAATAAACCATACTTACTATCGCTGAGGACATACTTCCTGAGCACTGGAAAATTGAAAAGAAACCAGGAAACGTCTACTCGTATTCCGTGTCTCTGTATCCCGTGCCTACGTCGAGTTACTGACAACTCTGCAATAATTCTCTGCAATTTGAGTACCATCGAAACATTCTATTTACTTTGTTCATACAGGGAGACTGGTTTGACTGGTGGAGACTGATTTGAGAGATTCGAAGACGTGGTGGTACCTATATGGTAGGTACTATTAAGTATTCTGTGGCCAATGATCAAAAAAATCAAAACCAAAATTAATATTATTAAATTATTAATTCTTACCTTTGCCTGACAGTCGTTTCCTTTGCACTGCAATAATATCTAGTATTACCATGTAATATTTTTCTTCTGGAGTATTACTACTTACTATGTTTTTACATACAGACTTTAGTAAAAATCAGCATCTTTGTTTTGTACCTACCTATTTTCAGTTTCTCTCAGTTATTTTAAAACATAGGTACCTACAGTCAGCAAAAGAGTTAGGCATGATATAAAAATGGCCCGTTCTCCCATAGGCAATTTTTAAATTACAGAATGATTGTGTTATGAACAATCTTAAATATTATCTTAAACTAAATAGTAAAACTAATAAATGCCCTCGCTTCGCTTCGGTAAACTATTAGGTAATCCCCTACTGGAATAAATATAAATACGACGATATTCTATAAATAATATGATTTTTTTTTGTGGACCAATTAAAATAAAACAAACACTAAATGTTAACTCAAGTTTCCTTCAATACATCAGTGAAAACCGCATCAAAATTTTAAGCCGTATTACAGTTTTAATATACTAGGAAATCGCCCTCGCTTCGCTTCGGGAAAAATATTAAATAAAAAAAACATGAGAGGTGTCAAGGGACACCCGGATGGAACGAAGTTCCTTTCGATTTAAGTATTGTTGAATCACGCTACTAGCGTGATTCAGAAAGTTGTACGGCGCCATCTCTGTAAAACTCTGAATCACTTCAAAAAAAGTGTCGTCATTCGTAAGAATCAAAAAGTGTCGTATTTTTCCGTCTAGCCTGTTAATATTGTAACAAAATATAAATGCAACTACTAGCGCCACCTATCATAAGTAATGTGTTTAAGTACTCTGTGAAATGTGAAACATGAATAAAAGTTAGTCTATGAAACGCCACCTTGTGTATTATTAACAGGTTATGGGCTTACGTAATTAATAAATTTTTTTTGATAGACTAGAACGCGTAGTACTGTTTGGTTTCGTAAAAAAATGACGACGAACTATATTGCTAACATTCCAAAGTTAAAAGGGCGAGAGAACTATGAAGATTGGTGTTTTGCAGTGAAAAATGTATTGGTGTTAGAAAACATGGCGTCCGCAATCGCTGAGAAGTTACCGGCTTCACCTACGACAAGCCAAATAAATGAAGATGCTAAAGCTAAAGCGAAGCTAGTGTTGACGATTGACCCATCACTTTATGTGCATATTAAGCATGCATCAACAACCTTTGATTTATGGATCATGTTAAAGAAAATGTTTGATGATACCAGCTATACAAGAAAAATCGGCTTGTTACGCAAGCTCATCAACATACGGCTTGATAACTGTGATTCCATGACCCAGTATGTAACTGAAATTGTAGAAACAAGTCAGAGGTTACAAGGTACGGGCTTCAAAATTACAGATGAGTGAATTGGAGCATTAATGTTAGCAGGATTACCCGAAAAATATGGCCCCATGTTAATGGCCATTGAACATTCGGGCATTGATATAAGTGCCGACGTCATTAAAACGAAGTTGATGGACATGTGTAGTGATGTTGGAATTTCCGCCTCGGAGAGTGCTTTTGCTGTGAAAAATACGCAACGTACGAAATATAGCAAAATTGATATGACCAGGAACAATAGTAGTACGAAATACGGCAATAATAAATACGACCAGAGACAATCCACTGGAGAAACGTCAAAAGCCGTAAAAGTAATAAAATGCTATAAATGTAAGCAAACAGGTCATTACAAAAATCAGTGTCCGAGTTTAGAAACCAGCAAAAGAAAACAATCCAATGCTTTTAGCGCTATTTTCCTAAGTGGAAAGTTCAACTGCGATAGTTGGTACATTGATAGCGGGGCCAGTAAACACATGACAGCGAAGAAAGAATATATTGAGAATCCATCATACGAACATGAAACCAAAGAAATAATTGTTGCAAACAAAACATGTGTCCCAGTGCTGTGTTCTGGTGATGTAAACATCATTACAGTTGTGAGTGGTGTAGAATATGACATCACAGTTTCAGATGTATTGTGCATACCGAGTTTAACAACAAACTTGCTTTCAGTGAGTCAGTTGATTGAGAATGGAAATAAAGTAATATTTAAAGAAAAATTTTGCTATATTTACAATCAACAGAGAACTCTAGTGGGAAAGGCAGAATTAGTAGAAAGTGTGTACAGATTATATACTAAGAAATCAGAACAGTTATTAGCAGCCACAGCTAAGGTATCAAGTGAAACTTGGCATCGACGATTGGGGCACATCAACAGTACTAGCTTGAACAAAATGAAGAATGGAGCCGCAGAAGGTATCTCATACACAGATAAAGCAGACGTTGACAAATCTAAGTGTACTGTTTGCTGTAAGGGGAAGCAGGCTAGACTACCTTTTCAGCCTAGCTCAACTAACACCCAGGATATTTTAGAACTGATACACTCTGATGTAAGTGGTCCGATGGAAAATGTGTCCATTGGAGGATCCAGATACTACGTACTGTTTGTGGATGACTTCAGCAGGATGGTTTTTGTATACTTCATGAAAACAAAGTCAGAGGTTTTTAAGTTTTTTAAAGAATTCCAGTCAATGGTAGAAAAACAGACGGATCGGAAAATTAAAACTCTAAGAACAGACAATGGCGGTGAGTTCTGCAGTCAAGACTTTGAAAGATATCTAAAACAACAAGGAATAATTCATCAGAAAAGTAATGCCTACACGCCACAGCAAAATGGTGTGTGTGAAAGGATGAATAGATCATTGGTTGAAAAGGCAAGATGTCTAATTTTTGATGCCGGTTTACATAAAAAGTTTTGGGCAGAAGCCATAAATACCTCTGTATACCTAAGGAATCGGTCAGTTGTTACCGGATTAAACAACATGACTCCATATGAAGCCTGGACAAAGAAAAAGCCCAACTTAAGTCATGTACGTATTTTTGGAAGTAAGGTAATGATGTACATACCAAAAGAAAAGCGCTTAAAATGGGATATGAAGGCTAAAGAACTTATTTTGGTAGGTTATGCAGACAATGTGAAAGGCTATAGGGTTTACGACCCAGAAAATAACTCTGTCACAACCAGCAGAGACATCATCATAATGGAAACAACCAAAAATACAGTGGAGATTCCTATTGAATGCAAGGCTTCAGCGGAGGAACAGAGTGAAGAAGAAGAAGAAAGTAGAAAAAGATATAGTATAGATACTGAGTATGACGATAATGATATCACATATATTCCAGAAGCTTCTTCAGTAAGTGACGAATATGAGAGTTTTTCCGAAACAGCATCAGAACCAGATGTTTCATTATTAGATTTGAATCAGGACATTCCAAGCAAGCGTGTGAGAAAAATACCTGATAGATTTGCCTATAATCATTTATGTATTGCAGAATCAGATGATCAAAATATAATGGATATTACACTCGAGGAAGCTTTAAATGGACCTGAAAGTAAATTTTGGAAATCAAGCATGGAGGAGGAACTAGAATCATTTAAGAAGAATGATGCGTGGGAGCTCGTGGATAAGCCTCGTGACTCTACAATAGTGCAGTGCAAATGGGTATTTAAGAAGAAGTATGACAGTGTTGGTAATGTGCGTTATCGGGCAAGATTAGTGGCAAAAGGTTTTTCACAGAAAGCTGGCATAGACTATCATGAAACCTTTTCACCTGTGCTCCGTTATACTACCTTAAGATTGTTATTTTCAATAGCAGTAAAACTAGGTTTAGATATACGTCATCTTGATGTCACTACAGCCTTTCTAAATGGTCTTTTGAATGAGTCTGTGTATATGCAAAAACCTGTATTTTATAAAGATTGTAATGATGATGATAACAAAGTATTAAAACTTAAACGTGCCATCTATGGACTAAAGCAATCATCACGTGCTTGGTATCAGAGAGTCAATGATTACTTAGAGTCTTTAGGATATTTAAAATCTAAGTATGAACCTTGTTTGTTTACAAAATTTGAAGGAAATGCTAAAGTTATAATAGCGTTGTTTGTTGATGATTTTTTTGTTTTCTCTAATTGTAAAATGGCAACTAATCAGTTAATACAAGACTTGAGTAGTAAATTTAAAATTAAAGATCTGGGTCAAATAAAGCAGTGTTTAGGCTTAAGAGTAAATATGTATGAAAATGTTATAACTGTTGATCAAGAACAATATATAGAAAGCTTGTTGAAAAGATTTAACATGTCACATTGTAAAGCTGCAGAAACTCCTATGGAGATTAATTTAAGATTGGAAAAATGTAAGAATAGTTTTTGTGATAAAAAGATTCCATATAGACAATTGATAGGTAACTTAATGTATTTAGCTGTCCTAACCAGACCAGACATAGCTTACAGTGTATGTTATTTGAGCCAGTTTAATAATACATATGATGAAACTCATTGGAAACATTTAAAAAGAATTTTAAAGTATTTAAAAGGTACTAAAAATTATGGTCTTGTTTTTTCTAAGGATAATTCTTATATAGAAGGATATGCTGATGCAGATTGGGGTTCAGATCCAAATGATAGAAAATCTTTTTCTGGGTTTTGTTTTAAATTGTCTGGTACAGTTATTTCTTTTGAATGTAGGAAACAAAGAAATGTAGCTCTGTCCTCAACAGAAGCAGAGTACATTTCCATGTCAGAAGCCAGTAAAGAGGCCATCTATTTAAAGAATCTATTGTTTGAGATTTTAGGTTATTCAAAAACAATTACTTTGTATAATGATTGTCAAAGTGCACAAAAACTTATTTTGAATCCAGTATACCATAGAAGGTCTAAACATATAGACGTAAGATATCATTTTGTGAGAGAGGCAGTTGCAAATAAGTTTGTTAAAGTTGATTATTTAGAAACAGCTGAAATGCCAGCAGATATTTTTACAAAAAGTTTAGGATCTTTAAAACATAAATATTTCACAGAAAAGCTTGGTGTATTACCTATTTCAAAGTATTTATGATTTTGTTAAGCGGAGGTGTTAATATTGTAACAAAATATAAATGCAACTACTAGCGCCACCTATCATAAGTAATGTGTTTAAGTACTCTGTGAAATGAGAAACATGAATAAAAGTTAGTCTATGAAACGCCACCTTGTGTATTATTAACATAGCCCCCTTTCACAACGCGCGATAAGGAACTTCGTTCCAAAAAATATAAAATATAGCCTATGTCACCCGGCGATAGTGTAGCTTCCCAACAGTGAAAGAATTTTTCAAATCGGTTCGGTAGTTTCGGAGCCTATTCAATGCAAACAATCAAATCTTTCCTCTTTATAATATTAGTATAGATAAATTATGTATTGATTATAGACATACTAAGATGCTTCTTAATTTCAACCTTTGATGTTTTCTAACCTTTGCAGAGCATGTTCTCTCAGTCTGAAAAAACGTAAAGATAACCATTGAAGTATAATGTCATAGAACAGACATCTCGAACAAAATGTGCGTCCCGCCCGGGAGGTTCCATTTTCAAAATTGAGCCCCCGCTCTCCTTTCAAAATCGAACGAATCCATTGAAGATTGAAGCCACGTGGCGCCAATGCATTGGGGCATACGGTGTTCGCGGTGTCATGTCGGTTCTATACGCTAGTAATAATACTTTAATGAAGATAACATTTTAAACTTGCACTCTGCCCGTGGGTTTCTGGGACATTAAGGACCTCTCCTCTCTATCTTATTAGAGATCATGGTCTACCTGCTGCTAAATTCCATGAAAATCCGTTTAGTAGTTTTTGCGTGAAAGCGTAACAAACTTTCTTCGTCCTACTAATATCAGAATTTTCACATTTATAATATTGTTAGGATGTAGATAATATATTTTGTTTTTTGGTATTTACTTGTCTGAATCAATAACATTTTCATGATTTTACTTACTTGGCCAGCTTCCCGCCGATATGTGTATTGATATGCAGTAGAAAGCTGAAATAGTTTTTGTTTCATTTTATGTTAGACATACTTCATCTCAGTGATTTTGTTTCAAGAATCACTGAGATGAAGTATGTCTAACTTTAGCTGGCTATAAACGATATTTACTTGTCAAGTTTGCAGTTTGACTTCATGTGGCACCCAGTTTTCATGAGGTAGCTATATGTACGGCCCATGTATAGCCAGATAGCTATATAAATTCAAAACACTATTCATCAGCTTAGTCGAAGAAGAAAACTCGAGCCTATACAACTTTACACGATAGTACCTACCTATTATTTAATTATCTTCTCGTAATGACAAATCTCTGTTCGCCAGTTTACTAGTTTGTACTACTTACTTACTTATTTATTAGAATCGTGTCATCTGTCATTTATTAAATACTTACCGCCAATAATACCAACACAATGCTATACGAAAAAAACATGACGTTGAATCGGCTTCACTTTTAAGTGTGGTGTGATTTCAAGCTTGATTGCTATAATTTCTAATCAGTATAGTTAATTATGATACACCGCTTCATTCAGCAAAAGAACACGGTAAGAGGAATATATAATACTTTACTAAAATACATATTAGAATGTTCTAAGTAATATGTGTCTGAGTTTATCTACTAAATGAAGCTAGTGGGTACAGTCGGCCGCAAAAGTCGCTTAACAGAATCAAAAGTGCAAATGTACTCAAAATGTAAGATTGCTCATCCAGGTGACAATGATCAACAATATATATCGATGCCCAAAATAAAACTGCCAAAACATAATATTTGCTCGACATTTATTTGATTGCTTCTGATACAGTACTATGACAATATGCTCGCCAACAAATCTAGTGATATCAATAAGTGATAAAATATTATGTAATAATTAATAATAGTGACATCTAATATGGAATCTATTACTGAAATCGTTACAATTGTTTCGTAAACTCTAAAAAGACGACTACCCGAATATAATTTTCGCTAGTATGTATACTTAGACATAAAAATTCATCTAGAAGTATATGTAAACGTTTTATAATCTTTTTAATTAATATTTTAATCTAATATATTCTATGTACAGATAAGGATACATATAATGTACTACTAAGATACTTAAGAGTGAAAGCACAGACATATTAAGTAAAGAAGGTTTAACCATAGAAATATAGCTACAGGTTTCTTTTACAATATTATTCACTGTGTATATTAAACATTATATCGTTAAAAGGAACATACATATGTGATGTGAAAGAATTATTAAAATATCGAAAAAAATATATATGGGATTTTTGAAGTTGGGCTTTCATGAATATTTTGTGACGATAATATTCATTACATAGAGTAGGTACATTAATAGTTTTCTAGGCAAATTATCATTTTATTTTTTACGAGGCCCTCGCATGAATAGAGAATTAATAGGTGCGAGGATCTGGAGTACAAGCAATGGCGTAATGAGACGCTATTCACCAGTTTTTTTTTTAGTTATAATATTCATTTAGTCGCATTGCTGCCCAAATTCAATTTCTGTTTACTCTATTAGGATAGACAGACGTATGTTTTGCCCGTTTCTACTTAATAAATCTGTGGGTGAGAGAAAGCCCGGCTATGTACACGCAGCCTTATGCTGATATTAACCCGCCTACGTATATCTAGTTGATCCCGCTTATTTGAAAGCTCCGCGCTCCCCGCGCCCCCCGCGCTCCCCGCGTTCCGAACGCCGCCGTGTACGCTCCGCTCCAAAAACAGTCACAGGAATTGCAAGTTCTAGTTAGAATATCTACTACATGCATACATTAATAGCTTCTTAGCTTCTACGATCGATAAATCAAAATCAGCGTTGGTTCTCTCGTCCTTTATCGGTCCGGGTCGTTAGCGGCGGCGGTCGAGGCTCAGTATCGGCCGCGCGTGGCGGTGAAGCGCCGTCCCCACATGAGATTGTATCATACGATAGTGCCCTGCAGCGTCATGGGGTCGGGCGAGGGGGGCAGCCCGGCCCCGCTGGAGGTGGAAGGCAGCGCGGCCGCCTCGTCCTGGTACGGGAACCGAGCGCCGAATCGATCCGACGGGCCTTCGTCTGGCGGCGTCACCTCCAGACCGATGCTACCGTTCAGAGTGAACCGGTATGCGTTCGCGTCCTGTTGCTGCTGCTGTTGCTGGTGTTGAAGCAGGGAGTTGAAGTGGGTTATCCCGATCTCTTCCAGGCTGCTCTTGCGGCGCCGAGAACCTCCGCCGAGACCTTGCCGAAGCGAGTTGGAGCGGCGAAGCAGAACGTCATCGGCGACGCGAAGCGAGTTTGAGCGGCCGCGGAAATCGGTGACGATGGTGGGGCTGTCGGGTAACGAGAGGGAGTTCGCCTTGGTGGTGGAGAGTGGTGGGGCTCGTGGGGACAGACTCCCGAGCGTGGAGCCCCGGCGGCTGGTGCCGGCCGCTGCTGCCTGGATCAACGCTCCCGAACAGAAGCTGATGTTGGACTTGCGCCGGCTGTTGTGGCGCTCGAAAGTCTTTTGAGCAGAGAATGGCGAAGGCCGCACCAGGTATCTGAAATTTTAGGATAAAACAAGGTTGTAATAATGTCTTCAACGGTTAGACAACTTCTTATCACCTGTTATAGTAATGCTTGCAAATAGATGTGAATTCATGAAATCAATAATCCTTATTAAACTTTTTATAAGTAATTAAAATCTTTTATAATTAAATACAAAAAGAAGTACATCAAATTACTTACATAATGTCTCCTTCCTGCAGATTCAGGTCGCAGCTAGGATTGATAATGACGTACGACAGACTATTACGCTTCTCGCTGACATCATCATAGTCAACTCCAGTAAGATTGAGAGATTCCATACGAGAGCGAACGAGGTTGGCTATCTCAGCCCTCTCGATTTGCTGGGCATGGTTGTCTCTGGCTTCGTCGGCGAGACTCGTCGAGTACTGCGAACGTTCCTTAGATATACATTGAGTAATTAGTCTGGTGATAAGCAAACCATCAACAATAATGTATGAATCGACTGTGGAGACGATTTCATTAGTAAGATTATCCGACAATATTATTGTTGATGTCTTTTAATGCAGGGTTGACGCATGCAATGTATTCGATTTCGTACTTGTTAGGTGAAAGTGTACCGACGTACTATGCTGTGACACTAGAAATATGGCAGTATAAGCGGCTTACTTGCATCTTGCTTTACCGGCTTATGTACTTGCTTCTGTTTAGGTGACTTACCTTTGGAACTGTTGTAGTCGCATTTCGAAAAGCATTGAATGAAAGCTATCTTCAGAGATTCACATAAAGGTTATATTAGTATGTGCCACGACATATTTCTAGCGCGTGCCGGTTAGACCAAACACTCTACGCTAAGAACTAGGAATGAGCTAGGTGCAAAAAACGCACGGTGACTGGACCTACTACTGCCTGAATCTAAGGTCGAGTTCTACGACGAGAGAGATGCGAACAGACCTTATTTTTGACCTCAGGAAGAAGTGCCTAGCTGTTTATACCACTGAAATTGGTGCCGTACATAGTAGCCAGATAGATTTTCTATTTGAGATACATATTAATTCCTTAATAAAGTAAAGTAAAGAGGTAAACACTAAATTATAATTTTGACGAGTGACATATTTTTCACGGGACATGACTACCCGTGACTAAGAGCAGTCTGTAGGAATGGGCAATGTTTTGAACAAAAAATCAATTGTCGATTTATTTACAAACAATAAAACAAGGAACACTTTTACTTTTCGAGATGACCATAACGGGGCTGATTTTGAACAAATGGTCTGATCGCAGTTACGATGTAGCAAAACTTGAAGAAAATTCAGTGAGAATTCAGAGGCAAAAGATAATGTTAATCGATGTTAGTGATTTATGTTTTCTCAAAGGGTTTTCAGAATGGGAAATGAGATATGAAGTGACCGCTCTTAGTCGGGGTCCAGTCCATGTCTCGCGCGCGGGTCTTACCGCCGGCGTGCGGTCCCCGTAGCACCCGCTGAGGCAGCCGGTGCCGCGGTGCCGGCCCCGCCCCGCACCTCCCTCACCGCCCTCCCTCGCCCCCTCCTCACCCTCCGCCTGCTGCAACTGCCTCGTCACACTCACGCTCTCACAATTCTCTGATGCGGATTCGCTACTCCACACTCAGTACTACAACTTTTGTACCAGTTAACTTTAGTGTAGTTTATCATGTCGAAATTCCAATATCCTTGAGCTATATTCAAGAGAGCGAGTGTCGAAGGTTGAAGAATGAAAGAATGCACAGAAACGTCAGAGCATGCAAGAAGCGAAGCAGTTTGTGGATTATTTGAATCGATATCTGTCTGACCCGCGAACGCTCTTTCAGATTGCAATTGGATCGATGTTATAACGATGTTTTATCGTCCCGCACTTAGTGGGATGCCGTCGGGCATATTAATGGGGTCACACACATGTAAGATGGTGGCGCGATGTCGGTAACCTTCGTCGAACTATATAAATGTAATGCGATGTTGCCTTTCACTAGATCACTAACGAATCATGCAGGTAACACACTACTAGACAACACTGGCGGGATTGCGATCATCGAGTTGAATACCGACAAATGTCTACGTGAGCCTCCCACGTTGCGTGTGGGACGCAGGGGCCCCATGTGTTAGTGTACCCGTCGCGCGTCGCGAAACATTATCCGGCAAGAAAACTTCGTTATTTTGTGTCCACGCAGAAGCAGGAGTAGATCGAGTCGTTGGCTACAGCAGATTGCGATGAAATATAAAATTAAGCACGTGTACTTTATAAAACAAAATTGAGTATTTCGTGAAAATATAAAGTTTGAAAAATGGCAGAACTAAATAACACACACGCCACAAGTGTTAGTTATCAAATGTCATTATGTTACAGTTTACAGAATGAAAAGTGTGACGCTGACTCGTAAGTTTCGAGACAAGAATGTAAAAGGTTCAAAAGGTCAACCCAAAATACAGTCCAAGGACTAGGGCTACTCGGAATGCACGTGTGTTAAACTAAGCAATTTGGAATACACATGAGTGTACGAATGAGTCAATGTCGGGCGGTAGACGGTGGCGAAGGACTGTATTTGAGGGGAGTGTAGGAGTCTGCAGGTAGCTCGAACTCACCGATGCGCGCGATGTTCGCATTCTCGCGAGGCGTGACCAAAACCAGTTTGTCGAGGCCCGGGGCGACATACTCACGTGGTGCGAGGGATCAGATAGGCTCGTGTCTTGCGTGCGATAGATCCCTATTGGGATTTCGCAAGTTGTGGAACACAACTTTTGGTAGAGCCGTCCGTAAGTACGGATCCACATGTCTTCCTTGGTTATTTTCATCTGTCACAAGTCCAAGGTGTTAAACAATGAAAATATTGATAAATGGAATTCGCAAAGATGTAAAATAATTGTTCGCCGGGCGTGATAATTTCAAGGGTGGATGAAATGTAATGGAATGGAGGAAGTCGCTATGCGCTAATGCATTGCTCGCAAGCAGTCGTAGCTGATACTTACCGAAGTAAGGAAGCCCGACCCAGGAGCTTGGTCGACGCCCAACAGCAGACGTACAAACGTTATTACGTAATCCTTCACAAAGGCCTGATAGAGCAAAGTGTCCAGCATCGAGGCCGAGAACACTGACCCGGCAGCAAAGGGCAGACGAAACATATACGATATGTGTGACCCACGCTCCTTTTCACGCTGCGAAGTAGAAAGCTCGATATGACGTAGCCACAAATTTTATGATGAAGTTTTAATATTTACAAAAAGCCAAACGCGAAACCAACTAACCTTTTCCATCTTGGATAGGTGCAGCGCATATTTGTCGTGAGCCCTGAATTGCATGAAACGCATGTTGGAAGATTGAGATAGCTCAGTAATTGATCGTATTGACGGAAAGAATCTGAAAGAATAATATAGTACAAGTATAAAGCATGGAAATGCCTAGTGCATGTCCTTTTAAAGAATCGTCATAGTTTCGCTTTAGATCTGCATGCATTGCATTTTTTATTACGCGAGCGCACATTAAAGATTCACATATAAAAGTTCTGATCAGAACAATATTCGCACCAGCTTCTTTAGTATTCACGCATCTCGAAAAATCGAAGGTATTGGAACAGACAAGCTACATAATACAGTATGAAAAAAAGTTTTACTTGAACATAGTCTGCACCGCTACAATCGTGTTGCAGTCAGACAGGCTATCTTCCTCGGCTGAATTGGATAATTCCTTGTTAACGACCACAACATTCTCCGCGAGAGTGATACCAGCGCGCAGAAGGTCATCCAAACTGTAACAAGTAAGCAAAGTAAAGTAAATATTTGAACGTTCGGACTTCAGACTTTCCCATCTGTTACTCACCTGTCGATCGTCCCTAGCATCCAGTAAACTAGGGGGAAGTAGGATATGGCATCCAAGAACGCAATATCGGGTCTCCGTTCTAGCAGCAGGATAATCGGATTGAGTGAGGTTTTGGATCTGAAATGGGCTCGCAAGGGAATAATGAAATTATAAATGCCGTTGGAAGCGTAGTCGGCTGCCAGAATAATGGTCTTGTTTTGCCACTGGTATTCCTTGGCGTTGCGATAGGCGCAGTGCTCGCATACTTGCGCGAGCTGAAGACAGCAGAGCGGTTTCTTCTCCTTGAGAAGATAGCAGAGTGTCGGGCTCACGCCGATGAATGGAGACACTGGCGGGAAACCCTTTACGATCCTGTGGACGCCGCAAACTCATTATATTATCACACCAATTAAATAAATTGAATTAGCACTTTACAAATTCAAAAAGGAAGGCCGAAGCAAAGCTCAGTCAAAAGATATTAAAAAAAGTTACATCAAAAGTTATACAGTACGTTTGGGTTTAAAGGTACTTACAATACATTTCTATAAAACTAAAGAAGTTTGATTCATAGGCAGATTACATACAACTATCCATATGGCACATTCAATATACGGGCACGCGACCGGCTCTGTGAAGTAACTATATTTAGTGCTTCTCATATTCTAACATTCACAATAGATTCAAGGAAATAACATGCTTAGGGATTGTGCTAGTCGTAGATAACAAATTCCAGGAAACCGACACCGGTTTTCCGGTTACCGGTTACCGGTTTAATATACACATATTACGTTATAAATTATAATAAATTAGTGAACGAAGATACATCTAATTTATCCTCTATAGGATTTATAAACATTACATTGACGTATTGGTCGTGTGCTTTACAATTTGTAGGTGCCCTATTAATAATTGAGTCATGATTTTGCCGCCAGTATTGATGAAAATTAACAAACAGCACAAGTCTTGAACATTCTTGGCTACAGTAGATATTTGAGATGTAGTGAAAATGAGTCCAATATATATCTTTTTTAACACGAGGTTCATACTTTTTTAATATTTGCTGGCTAGGTGGCACTTTATTTTAATTTATTTTATGAATCGTGGATAACCTCAGGTCAGGATATAAACACGTAAACAGAGTTTTTGAATAGGACGTCAATGGGCAATAGTAAAGTTACATTTATCTCCAATCTCAAAGCGTCGTCCAATGTGTTTTCCTGATAATAAAGCCAGATTTTGAAAGCAGATTTTACCATGTTGATTGACATCGCGTTGACTACTAATACTTCCACAGTAGAACCCGGTAAGGATTCTAGTTCAGTAGAGGTCTTACCTGGAGAAATCATTCCGCCAGGCGGAGCGTGCATCGTTACTGCCCAGGGTAGTCAGGCTGCTGGTCGTGACGTCATCACTGTGCAGGGGACAGCTCAAGGAATTGTGGTACACGGGGATACACAATCAGACACTTATACACACAAACACTATTATCTAAGAGAGCATTGCAACATTTATACATTCATAGGCATTGATTGCCGGTAACATGTCCCTCGGCAATTCTTTGAAATTATTCCAGATGTTTACATTATCAAACTCATGCGCGCCTACAAGTTTTATATGGAACACTTTTCTAATAGCTATTATTTTACTTTTTGGTCTTTATAGAAAGTGGTCTTCCAATTATCTTATATTGATTTGAAAGCTACTTTGGATGTATGAACGTGTAATGATTCTAGCACATGCTTGTTAACTGGTTGTTAAACATAAACATAATCATGATAAATAATAATAATGATTTAAAATAAGTTATACATTATAGTTTTATCCAATGAGCTTAAATTGATAGGTGAGATTTCATTACATTATCAAGCTATATCATGTTATTCATTCATTATTATTTCATTATGACCAATTGAAATATAAAATGGTCTAGTTTACATGAACTTTGTATTGTAAATTAGCAATTTTTCCGACATTAAAATAATGGAAGACATTGAAAGAGATGAAACAACAATAGAGCAAAAGTTGCAAAGCAATGCGGAAAGAAATAAAAGCCAAAAGAAAAACTTACGAAGTAATAATGACGTACGCATTGTGCAGTGTGCATGCAGTCTCGATCCGGTCGGCTAGCTACACGAGTGAATGTACAGGCTAAAACAATCAAATAAAAATGCACTGTCGTTGGCGGCTCACCCCGGACTCTTGGAAACTGGAGTTAACGCTGTCAATGACATTAAAACAAATAAAAGTAGTCACACCACCAAAACTTTTAACTGTTGATATTCTATGATAGTTTATCAATGTAATAAAGATAAAACAAGTTTTGCTGATGTTGTAGAAAACTACATCGACGCTGAATAATATATTATCAGAATAATAGCAATACTTGATAGGAACAAAATGGGAAATGAGGTTTTAAGGAATTTATACATGAAATTACGATTGTATTATGTACTCAGCGTAGATAGATACGAAAAAAGACGTTCGCAAAAATCTATTGGACGAAAGACAGTGGAAGTGTAACAAAGGGCGCGTGCGTGCGTGAGGTCGCGAGGGTGTCTGAGCGGTGCTTACGCGATCTTCTCGGAGGGAGACCGCCACGGCACGTCATCTTCTAGCTCGTCCTCGCTCTCATCCACATCCTGCGTCTCCTCCTGATTGTCTGAAGCAATGTTCAGGCTGCTAGTCACCATGTCGGGCACCGGGAGTATTGAGGGACGCCGGCTCCCTGGAAGCGCAAGTCCCTGCCAATTTTCTTACTGCCCCATCTATTTTACTGTGCGCTATGTCCAACAAACATTGCACTGCGATACACCGAGTGCGGCATGCAGTTGTCCCATTCGCATTCACATCTATTTGTTCATGCCCATTTTATTCTACGATGTTTCAGCTACGACTAAATTATTATATGGTCAACTCTTTTCCACAATACATTCACTTTTCCTTTATATTTTGACTAGGGAGCCAGCAGCATTTAAGTATTTTATGTAATTGTAAATTTAGAAATAAAGTTCGAGTTCCTTTATGTTGATTAAGAAAGATATTATTCTCGCCTACCTAATAATGTAATTAAATATTATTATTAAACACACCACCAACATAATTAGAGGTATAATTGCGTGTTAGTAGATAAATAATAAATTGGTACACAGTACATGTTTAATGAAGTACATAAGCAGCCTACTAATAAGGCTACTAGTAGCGATTAAAATACCTGTGAATTTTGAATGGAATTACACAGTGATTAGTGCAGCCTTACAGTGTTATTATTGAATATTTTTATGAAAATTTATTGTTACTGGTTCCAAAAATAAAATATATATTCGGAAATAACGTATTTGCACATACTTAAGAAGACATTATGACGTGCATGTGCATGTGTGTTATACAAAAATATGAAATACAACAGAGTATCTATGCCCAACAAAATTCAAGTGTTGACGAGTGCACTTCGATTACATTATTCGAAAAGTAGTTCGTGCTCTAACAAAAATTGAGGTATATTCATCTTGCCTGCTATAGTACGTGGCACATGAAAAAATGTAAAAAATACTAACTATCCGTTTTGTGTTATGACATTTAGTAGGTATTAACATTAGCTACTACTAATGATGACAACCTCTGGAGTTTAAATATTAGTGACTAAATACCTATTTCTATGTAGGTGATCAAAAAGTACTAATACCAAAACTACGGACAAACATACTTAGTACTAAATAATAGTATTTTTATTACAAATAAAAATAAACGAAAACTTCACCAAAAACGTTTGAGTATCAATATTATGTGATAGATCTATACTATAAGCTTATCAGTCACACATGTGCACACTTTAACAAAATATTTCTTCTCTCAATAATTGTTTATACTGAAGGCCAATTCTATAGCTCTGAAGATATAATACAGCAATAGTATATTTGTACGTAGGTTTGAACAGGTGTCGATGGTATCATTGGACACTAGTATTGATACCTGGTCTCTGGGGGATGGAATCAGGGCTCAGAAAGTTGTTGTCCGGGCGTGGCAGAAGCAAATGGCTATCAGTAGCGCTGTCCGTCGCTGGAGACTCCTTGAGGCAAGTCCGCGACTCAGAGGTCGATGCACCGTCACCCATTTTCGCTGCGACATTAAACATTGTTATAGTTTTTGTCGATGATACTATAAAGATGAAAATATGACATGATACACATTTCTAACAGTTAAAAATTATTGAACCTTGGACAATGAATGAGATTTTAGAAATCTCAAAGGAATTAAGTTGATAGGTATAGATACCTCAAATAGGGAAATCCAGGTTGCGTTAACCCGTAACAGCATTCACGATATTGGTAAAAGTGTTGTTCTCCATAAAGAACAAATAAATACAACTTTATGTAATCATCGTTAAGTTAATAATGAATAGGAATTCGAAATATTAATCAGTCGATACACCCTAATCAGTTCTACTAAAGATAATCTGGACCTTTAGACATTTTGTCATGAAATGAAGATGCATATCGAAGCTTAAACAAATGCAAATTAGGATAATGGCATGGCGACATGAGCCAATGGTATTGCAGCCAAAAAATATAACTACGTAATTTTATTATAAAACGAATCTAATGATTGACCAATATTCTGGAATTTAACCAAAGCAAATCGAGTTATCGCTTGTTGATAAATTTTATGTGGAGTTTAATGACATAGCTGATGATTTCACCAGGCGCAAGGTTCGTAGGGAAATTGCATTGGAAACTAGAAAAAGAATTATTGATTAATAACTTTAGAATCTGCTTCTAACGAGCGGAAACGTTGCACCAAGTGGCCGAGCCTGAAATGCTGACATTGCGCTAAATAAATTCCGCAAAATAAATGCATTAATATTTTTCGAATGACATGCACTGAAAGTAATTCCGCCGAGCCAAGCATCACCAAACGGTAATAGACGAACAAAGGGAAATCTTCAAGTTATGGATGCTGGTTGTTGTTGATAGTCATGATTTGAGCTGATACAGACTCACGGTATCATATCCCTCCTTCGACTACAGTATATCCCGTCGAATCACCCGTAGAAAATAAAAAAAGTTCAAATTATTACAAACAATATAACTGTCAGGACATACAGACCACAGTGAAGCTAATTTATAATTTTACTTTTATCCAGTATACACTCTGAATTTAATTAGCAAGTCATGGACAGTAATGGATCTGGGTGTCTTATAAGGGTATTCTCTGTGATCGGTATACGTCTCAAATCTAAAATGTTTGAGCTGCTCGCTGTCCTAGTTTTTGTCCCGTGAATGCCAATTATGCTCTTCAACAGTCACTTTTGGTAGCGGTAGACATTGAGCAACTTTTAGCGACTATAAAAAAGTAGACTGAATGCTCGCCAGATACGGGCCGTATCCGGTCTACTTTGGACGATAATTCAACTGCAGCACTCACAGCTGGCGAACTTTAAAATAGCGGATTTTATATGTTTTGGTGATGCATTGGGTGTGGAATTGACAGGAGCTTGCAGAATCACTTGTGGGGGACTACTACCGTCTCTCTGTTGCCTATTCCCCTCCTCTGCGTCTCCAGCCTTCTTTTCATTAGATAGTAGGCTACATGCGGTTTGATCTTTATTAATCGTACGTTTGCTCTCAGTTTGCTTGTCCGAAACCACGAAAGCAGAGTTTTCTTCTTTCGTTATGCTCATATAGTAGCAGGTATCACTGCCTTTCATGATATGTCGAGGTCCGGGGTTAAGGAGAATAGTTTCTTCATAGAATTCCGGTAATTCAGCCGGTCGCACGCCGACTAAAGCCACACCATATCTGTAAAATTTTACAAATCATAAGGTTTTTTGTATTTATGTATGTATAACTTGATCATGTTTATGTTTACTACTTACTTCCGATGAGAGTGGAAGCTGGCGTACGTGAAGCTCTTTCCTTCATACTCTCCGAAGAATCTGCTGTCCCCGAGTACAATGTGGTAAATCTCATTTCCTGAGCACTTGCCGTACAGACGATGCCATTCTTCCGGCGATTGTTGCCCTTCCCTGCAAAATTTTTACTCACTTGTTATTAAAGATCAGTAGAAACATGTTTGAGAAAGTTTTATTTAACCCCCAACGAAAGACGAAAAAAGAGGGGTATTATTATGTGTTTCGTTTCTGTACCATCTTCAGTGTAAATTCTCAGCTCTCAAATACTTGCTAAGATCTATAAAATTTTGATCATAATAGTGAATTAAGTAGAAAAAACCATAGGGCCACCTTGATCGAAAGTTGAAGAAGTAGATTGTAGAGTGACGATAAGTCGCTCATAAGCATCATTAAACCAAAGTACTCAATGACGCAACGAAGCGAACCAAGAGTAAAAGATGGCCTGCAATTAGGAACGGATGGAATCCTCTATGTATGTGCTGCAAAAGATACACGGCATCCGGTTGGTTTCTGGTTGGTTAACTACTGAACCGTTTTTCTTGAAATTTAGCACAAAGGTACACCATGCTCTGGAATAAGGGTACCTATTATCCCAGAAAACGCGGGAAAAGCCGCGGGCAAAGCGCCAGTAAAAATAATATTAACGTACTGTCCACGACTGGTGTGCAGTAGCAGGGTGACGAGAGTGGAAGCGCCAGGGCAGGTGCAGTTGTTAGCCAGTAACGCGTACTTGAACTCATCCTCACAGACCACGTACTCTGCAAACTTCACGTGAAGCTTGTTCTCCGGGCGAAAGATCTGGACGTATTGCGGGACATCTGGCGCAAAATCCTTCACGGCCCAGGATCTGAAATGAATTTGGCATCCTTGTGATGTGAACCCTTGCTTTAATTGTAAAATTCAAAATAATTTATTCATATAGGTAACACTGCTACACTTATGCATGTCATTTTTGCTGTAAACTGCTAACCTTAAAACCGAGGAAAGTTTAAAGTGTGCATCTATTCAGTTCCATGACAAAACCGATACTGTGGTTAGGTTAGGTACTTTGCAAACATCACATTATTACATAGGTCATGATCTAATTAATGGTCGTAGCGCACATATCAACTCGGAAAGGGATCGTCACCGGATCGCCTCGCCGTCAACCTAACGTAAGCGCGTTACCAACCGACTAGCAGCTCCGAGTCGACTCGGCTACGGCTAGGCGACGCCGCGCTTACGGCTCGCCCCGGCCGCTGGTTGACGGAATGAATGACAGCAGTTCGCCGACGCGGCGACGCAGCGGTAGCCGCGGCGCGGGGCGTGCACGTGGAAACGGAAAGTCGAAGGATAGCGTACGGTGAGACGTAAGTGCGGGTACGGCAAATCGTCCACGCACCGTACCGCGGTTCGTGAGCTTGTCTCGAGGCGAGGCGATTACGTTACGAATCCGATAAGTGTGCTTTACAGTAGGGAGTTACATACAAAGAATACTGACATGCAAGAGTTGATACTTTTACGTTCCGTTTACGAGTTGATGTGTGTGCTACGACCATAAGTCGTTTATTCAAGTGATTCTTTAGGTGTTCGAAAATTTGCAATTTAGGTCCCTTATAAGAGACAATTAAGCATCACTAAAACATTATCTTTGAGTAAAAAGATAGTATTTATTTTAGTGAATCTAGACTAGTGAAAACAAAATTGTAACTTAACCAATACCTTAGGATGGTATGTTCATCGGCAGCGGTTTTGTCGGCGTAATTCCTAGCGGCCAAGATAAAGCAAGCTTCGGCCTCACTCATACGCGCCCGAATAAGGTCCGTATCTTTCAGGCAAGAACCCTGGATATAAATTACACGTTGAGCCCAGATTGGCACCTGAAAAGAGAAAAAGATCACTTTAATTTGTAGTCCGCATGTATGGTATGCATCTATCCTTGCCATCTTTTCTCGCCATGCAAACTAGCATACGGCGCATGTAATGAGAAGTGGTTACAGTTCTCTATGGATACGTGCAACGTTAAGGAGTGTGTTACTGCCCTTAAAGGACATATATTTCACTTATTTTAAAGAACATAAGAGCATGTCATAAAACCCTGCTCATCTTACAGATCTTCGAGCAGGAAAGAATATGGAAAACTGGAGTTAGACGCAATTGCCTTGAATCAATCCGATGGAGAAAGATGGATAATCCAGGTTGAACATTTTTCCAGAACACGTGAAATTGCAGAGCCTATGTCTTTCCAGATCTATAGATATCTTGAATAGGAGTCTTGGATTCGATTCCCAGCCGGGGCATATGTTTATGTGATAAATAAATATTTGTTCTCGGGGCATGGTGTTACAGTGATTTATCATTAGCGTAGTCCATGCCCCCCTCCACACACTCCTTTATGTCCTACTACTGGATTATAAGTGTCCAAACGTTTATTTTATTTTTATTTACTATCACCTGCAAGATCATCCTCATAGTAGTATCGAGCTCCATCGGTGACAGCAATACGACGTAATAATCCTGGAGTAGCGGATGAGCGTAGAATTCATTCAAGAAATCCATGATAGTGTCAGCGTGGAGGGTAGTGGAGCAGACGACCACGTGTTTCTCCGATTGAGCTCGGTGCGACGAATAGGATCCGCCCAGTTTCTGTCTCTCCATCCAGGTAAAAGCCAACTGCTCAAACTGAGAGCACAGAGGTATATTTGATATCGAAAAAAATTACCAGCAATGTGATTATTTTTAGAGACATTGCAAATGATTTTATCTCAAAAATGCATCACGAGATGAAATGGCGAACACGGTGATTCTATATCTATATGATCTTACAGAAAAAACTCACTATTGGTACGATGAAATTATTTATATATTCACTGTGAGTATGATATTATGTGAGATAACGACTTGCGCGAAGATGAAAGTGGCCATTAAAACTTCTTTAAATGATATTATTTCTAATGTACATTGTGAATGGGCGAAAGATAAGTTAATATTAACTACGGGAACCGTTAAAACAATTGCCAACCTTCCATACAAATGACAATCATAAAACAAATGACAACCGTCAAGTGAAATCAAATAACAACCGACAAAACAAATGAAATCGTCAAAACAAATGACAATCGTTAAACGAAATGACAATCGTCAAAACAAATAACAATCGTCAAAACAAATGATAATCGTCAAAACAAATAACAATCGTCAAAAGAAATGACAACCGTCATTCAAACGTCATTAAAATATCAAAGGACATATCAAAGGTCATTAAAATCGGTTTACGTGTAGCTGTTTTCGAGTTACAAGTTTTATATCTGAGAGAGAGAAGGATACACGCATACACACACACAACGTTTAGTTAAAAGGTAAGAGTATCATGACATTGATTTGTTAGGCAATACAAAGTTCGCCCGGACAGCTAGTTACTTATAAAGATGATTAAAATAGAAAGTCCCGGAAAAATTAATTTTACCTTCATATTTTTAAACATTAAACTACGATACTTTAATCGCTGCGATAGTCGGAAGTGTAAATAAAAATATTGCGGTAAAAATCTTAGCAATTAATAATAAAATTTGATAGCTACTGTAGCATCGGGGAAATCTAGTACAAAAATCTATCTATCTATCTTCACAATATAATGGTGACAGTGAGGGATTAAAGCGGTCAGGCGTCTTTCGTTTTCCTTAGTTTGTTGTCTTAATTACGTATAATAGTAATTTTAATTTTGTATTCTTGTCAGTAGAGTAATTTCCCTGAAATTCCTTGAGTTTATACACGTAACTCATAACATGCTGAGCTAATTTTGATGCATGCTTTGTAGTACAACATATAGATGGGACGAAATTTATGAATATTGACTGACTTATTTCTAAATATGCTATTATATTCGTATTATTTTTCTAATGGTATGTATGTCGTTTGATTGTAGTTCACTCTACACAACGAAAACATATGTATAAAACTGTAGTAAGATATAAAATAATCATAAAAGGAACAGGCAATTTAAACGTAAATTCTATTTTTCATATTGCCATGCATATGTCAATTGATAGAAGATAACTGCAAGACGCACCAGACATAATAACTAAAATGATAAGGCTGAAAAGCTTGAGTCAAGGTTCTGGAAAATACATAAGTAGTTATTAGTATAGATATACAGATATGTTCAGTCATATACGTTAAGTATTAGTTAAAAGTACTTTTCAATACCTTGTTGAAACTCGTTGCATGTCTAGAGACCTCGCGCATATCGAGGGATTGATGGATAAGTGGTGACGACTAAGGAAAAATATGTCTAAAATTCAAAAATTACGTTAGTGTTTAATAAAACGAACAAAGATAATTTAATAGGAGTGTTACCTGCGTAGGGAGTACAACGAGAGCTACTCCGATCATGATCACCATGTATAGCTGGGAAGGCCAGATGTCTGGAACGAAATCTCCGTAGCCGACGGTCGAGAAAGTCACTACGACGAAGTATGTGGCTTGGAACAAGTTGAGATGTCGATGCCCTGCGCGTTGGAAGTGCTGTATGCCGCAAACGCTGTGAAAAATACATATGTACAATCTTTAACTGCAGTCAACCAAAATATGGATAAAGATGAATTTAAAACGCAGGAAGTAAAAGTAAGTCAGCTCATTAATATACATTTATATTTGGAAAATTTCATCCCCATATACTTTAAGCGCACTTGATATTTCCATAACATAACCATTCAGACAAGATTGGGGAATTTAATCTAATGGCTTCCCCGTTTCGTAAGTGGGTAAATGGCAATTCAATTGTCTGCCTCACTTTTATCCTCGATTTGTGAGAAAATGTATTTATGTGTCACAATACGTTTTAAAGAAATGCATATTCATCACTTAAAGTACTTAAGCACTTACTTGATTTCAGACTGTAGAATCTCGTCATTAAAGATTTTGAAAAAAGATTTACTGGTATTTGGTAATTTATATGTATTTTATTCGTTTAATTTATATCTATTTTATTAATTGCATACTTTGATTAATTAATTTGATTAATTTCATTTCATACGAGGTTATTCACCAACACATTAGTAAGTTAAGGATTTTTAAAAAATTGAAATATAGATATTTCGACAATACTCTTAAACCGTTTTGTTTGTGTAGGTAAGTGTAGTTATAACAATGAAAGTTTCAGTCCGTACCTTGTAAATACGAGACAAAGTAACGTAACACACAATATCATCAGTTGTTGAGAGAGAGCCGATTGAGACTTTTGCATGGCGCGGTGGAGGTCATTCTGTAAAATATAAGTTTGAAATATTTAAGTATTCAGTGAAGAGATTAAAATTTTCAGTTTAATATTCTGTTAAAAATATTATGTAATCGAAAGTTATTGATAGTGTCATGGATATGATGTTGAACATTACAATTATTGGATTTTTGCTACAGCAACAAGATGATAACTTATAACAAAGCTGAGAACTTATAACGAATATAAATTATGAATGACTTACAAACATATTCTCGAGAGATCGCTTGGCCAACCAGCAGTTCAGGAATACGGGGATGAATAAATTGCGGAGCGGTGGAAATGGGACCTGAAATAACGATTCTTATGTTAGTAACGAATAAATCATATTTGAGGTATTATAATAAATCTGTGAATGCAGTTCAGAATATCTTAAAAAGTTATGGATAGTCTCCTAGTAATGTTTTCCTGTAACTATAACGGTTAAGGTATCTGCCCTTACTGACCCGTCTCAAAAATCCACCCTGTATATTTAACTTATTATATTATATGCATTATTCAGTTTCTGTGCGTGTCATAGCAAGGACCGGAGTATAATTAGTCTATTAATAGTAAAAGTTTATGTTTCAAATCTCTTTATGCATGTTTCAAAATTACAATATCGATAATCAACATTTAGTAGCTTAATTATAATTGAGTTTTATCATTAACTATTAGCAATACAATTTCGTTAAATAATATGGTAATTACATGCTTGAATCGTTCTACAGGAATTCATAGAGAATACTTACAGTCAGAGCAAACGGTATCGTGTTCACCATCTCCAATATGAAGTGAAATGACATGATTTGCTGCCAAATGTTCCCCTGGAAGTAACACATTGGAAATATTATACACAATGTTATATCCTATCACTTTGAGTTCAATGATTTTATTATCATTATAATCAATATTCATATTGTAATCATTAATATATTTTTTCAGATTTTATCAGAGATTATCGGATTTTTAGTATCTACATTAAAAAATTGCTAATTGGTAGATAATAAGTATGTTACCAATAAAGCTATAAGAGTAAAAGTCAAATGTACCTTGTAACCCAGGTAAGCGAGGAGTACTGCCTCGGAGAAAGAAATCATGGCCAGGATAACTTGCACCACCCATAGGTAATAGGGGCGGTTCACCCAGATAATGCCGTCCCAATTGATGATAGGTCGTTCTTGAAACTCTTCCTCAGTAAGATTCGCAGAGTGCTCAAACTCGGTCTTATTTCCGGGCTTACAGCCATAGCTGGAATAAGACAGTTTTAGGTTGAATTCATAAAATTGGAGCTCTATAACCGACAGCTTTAATCATAAATGATCGATTGAGTTAAATGAGTTCCTGGCGGTCAGAATTTGATGGGTATTGTTCGTTCAAGGTAGAAATTTCGTTTTAAACTGTATTCCTGAGGATACACTCATACTATACGGTGAGGCATCGGCCTTCATTGTTATCCTTAGATAACAATCGGTATATCGTGGAGGGCTTTGGGTGACTGGATGGGTTTGCATGGGTGACTTGGTCCCTAATTCATCCACCAATCATCATGTAGTGTTAATAAAAAGATTTATTGAGACAGAAAACATAATGATATGTTATTTTTGGTAAATACTACTGTTTGGTAAATAAAGGCAAAACTGTAATCCTATAAAATACATTTTTAGTTATGATTGTTGTATCTACTGATTAGTCTATTGTATGTGTTCTTATACGTATTGTGCAGACGTGACATCTGTGGGGTATCGTTAAATTATCCCATTGAAACTAGTTTTAGCTAAACGTCAACACTATTTAGTATGCAAAGGTAGTGCAGAACTAGTTTCTTGTATCATAGTCTGTGACAACTACGTGCCAAATGATTAGTTTCACGTGCATACCAGCATCTATAAAGTTACTATTACTATTGATTTATCGAATTTGCCGTGCATCGCATGATATAAAAGGAAATCATTCTCGTGATGTTTATTACGTTTTCGTCTTACCTGTCATAAGCAGCATTGCGTGAATCGCTATAACAAGAAAGATTATGATAGCTATCCAGGCAAAAATAGCAAATAAACACCTCGTTTAGCAAAACCATGACAGTATCATGCCGAATGTATTCAGAAGGTAATAGTTCAAGAAGAGAGATCTGATATAGTGGTGTTTTAGATATAGCACAGAAGACATAATTGGATATGGTCAGTGCATATAGAAATAGTTGATTATAGTGATTTAGATCAATAGTATTTTAATGTTATTGGATCAAGATAGTAAGCAAGTAATTTATGGTGAAGAAACGTCAGACTTTCAGGTTTATCAGGAAGCAATCGATTCCTTTTATTTTCATAAATATTTGACCAAAGTAAGGTTGATCGACATTGTTGACAAGTCGGCTGGCAAAACCCATAGTCGGCCCATCAGTAGTTAATATATTACTTTCTGTAATATTATATGTTAAATTACATTTCATAACATTTTGTCTATTTAAAAAAAATACATGTTTCATTGGATATTTAAGTTCTATTACCATAATATTTGTGTTAATTATATCAAGGCCTTATTAACTAACTTAATGTTAACTGCTTAAATATAACAATCGTTTGTTTTCAACCAAAAATGTTTTAAAATTGACATTGCAGCATAATGTAAAAATAAACATTTGTATGCGATTTCAAAAGACCTAAATACTACTAAATATATGGGGCGGGGCGCACCGCATCGTGTCGCATTGCAAAACTCACTAGTGTATACAAATTGTCTGTTTTGTTTTACCTTTAAATATGCAGTTTTTTTATTTTTACGAGTACTAGCACCGTATTAAATAATAAAGGAAAAACTAAGGCACATTGTTCATTAGTGTCGCACTGTGCGCTGTCACATTTGTGTAGTCCTTCGACGATACCATAGAGTACAAGTAAAAATACTATAGTAATTATAATATACCTTAAGTATGTTCTTGGATTTAATTATTGTTAGTAATTATATATCCTGTTGTACCACTCAAAGTTACATTTGTTATAACCTAATCTCATGTACAATACACTTTTAAAATTAATTTTGATGAAACCAAGAAAAAATATTGTCTCCAATAATATAATGCTTACAAGAAAGTTGTATCTGACGAAGAAAAAGTGAAGAAATTGTATTGGTAAAAAGTCAGTAAACAATATTTTTAATCTGGAAATTGTCTGATTTGTCATAGGAAATGGTATTTTATAGGAGTATTAAACAATTAATGTTGTTTTTGTGTGTTTCTGATGTCATGTTTGTGTAATTGTAGTGACATGAAAATTGCCCATAAACCTTAATAGAGCACTGTACGATATGAAGTATCGTTTTTCTGCATTGTACATCATAAACTAACAACTTCATTACTTATGTACAGTCTACATTGTACACAACGTTTTTTAACTATACAGTTAGAAGTTTAATCCAATTATACTAGTCTGTAATTTTATCGTACAAGTTTCTTCTTTTAGTATAAGTTATTTATGCTTAAATTATAGAAGACAAAATAATACAAGGTACTTTACAAATCGATATCCATCTTCAATTATTAAAGGAAGAGTACAAGAAAATCATATTAATAGAAACACATTGTTCTTAATACTAGTTTAAGCAGAGAAGGACGGTTTTAATAAAAATATTTATTTTACAAACTTTAATACGTTTAAATTGACGTATCGTGTTCTAGATCTGTCTGTTTTGAAATATGGTAATACCTGTACATGTAAATGTACCTAAATATGATCTATAGTTCATATGACTGCATTTCTGCGAAATCTACACTGGTTTTGTGTGCCTCAAACGGTTTCATGAAAGGGTTACATCTCACACCCCAAGGATATTTTATTACTTTATAATATTTCAAAGTTGAAAGATGCCCTATGCAATGATAATGCACTAAATTTATATTGACCTCAAGATAACATTGAGTTTAGTGTAGAGAATTAAAAATTTAACCATGGATTGATTTGGTCTAATATCGTGGAGTCAAAAAATGACATGAGACCTGAATGAAGTAATGCCTTTGATTGATCATGTCCGTTGATTAATGAGATGTAATGTGTAACTCACCATGAAGCCGTGATGGGGTCTCCATCAGCGCAAACACGAAAGATGTACAGCAGACAAGCGAGGAGCTTGAAGACCAGGTTCGCGATGCGGATACGAAGACCTGCACATACAGAAGAAGTTTGTTCTTAGCAAACTGTCAGCCTTATAAAGTGACGCCAATCCCATACCGGCATATCAAGATGTTGTTGGAGGCGTGAGAGGAGAGAAACTGGCCCACCTAGCTTCACATAAGAATTATTTGAACATTAAGTCATTAATATTATTACTGCTTTTATTATATGTTATTATCTTTCCTGCCTGGTTAGCTACCACCTTCTTGCTTGAGTCAGCGGCTTAACGATTTGTGGTGGTCCACCTCGGGACCTGGGATCTAGCTTTATCTTTCTTTATCTCTCTTCTATTTTGTCGGTAACACATCTGTGATGCCTTTGGTGTTACTGATGTCCATATGCGACGATGGGCACTTACTATCAGGTGAATCACCGTGTGAATTGATATTTATATCTTAATATTTCAGTCTATTAACGTCTAAACTAATATTATAATAAAAGGAAAAATTTAGATTTTTTGTTTGTTTATTAAGCAGTGATAGTCTAGTGGTTAGAACGCTGGTCTCCCGAACACGGGGGCCCGGGTTCAAATCCTGGCAACCTCTAATTTTCAAATATTATGTGCGTATTACAAGTTAATTATCACTTGCTTCGGTGAAGGAAAACATCGTGAGGAAACCTGCACACCTGAGAGTTCTCCATAATGTTCTCAAAGGTGTGTGAAGTCTACCAATCCGCACTTGGCCAGCGTGGTAGACTATGGCCTGTACCCCTCACATTGTGAGAGGAGACCCCGAGCCCAGCAGTGGGACAATTATGGGTTGTTGCTTTGCTTTTTTTGCTTTTGTTTGTTTATTTGTTTGTTTGTAATGGATAAACTCAAAAACTACTGTTCCGATTTTAATATTTTTTTCACTAATAGTATGCTCTATTCTATTGTTTCTGAGTAGCATACTAGGTTATATTTTATTCAAAAATAATACGGGATCTATACGAAAACCAAAGCAAGGTGTGGGCGGTCACTAGTCGTGAATAAACTTAAGGAAGACTTAAAATTTAAACAATCTTGAACGTTTCATTACGCCAAAATGTACCAGGCGTTAGATCTAAGTGAATTTCCTTATCCGTCACTGAGAGCTAACTCCACTTTCCGATTACGGCTTCCGAAGCGAAGGTTCACTTAGAAATAACATTATCGAACAAATGATTCAATTCATATCAATTACTTAGAATCGTGTGATTACGACAAGATAGCTAAAAGATTTGGTTTAAAACATTTTCTAAATTAAACGAAAGATTCAGTTATATTTGAATTCTATTCTACTTAATGTATATTAATAGTGGATACCCGGCGTGTTCCACTACGCTAAAATATTTTATGATGAGAATGCCAGATCAGTCTTTTTGTGTTGACTATGACGTTGATGCGCCATCTTTACATATTATCTTGAAATTGTTGTATGGTAAAGTGGAAAATCGACTTTATCAATGGACTGAATGTGCCTAATGCATTGTTTTAGTGGTTTCAAACCACAATGATTCTCACTGCTCGAGGTTTTCAATTGGTACCAGCCTTAAATTCTGACTTTACAGCCATTGTTTTTTTTCTAGGCCGTCTGTCGTAGAGAAATTAAAACATGCAAATAAAATTCTTTATGCATCCCTACTTCGTTTGTTCATTATTTTCATGGTAATAAAAAGCTTACTTTATGTATTTTGCAGGCGTAGGCTAATTTACAACTACACTGCAATAAACACAATAACCTTAAGAATAAAACATAAAAAAGTAAAAAAAAGTATAAAAAGGCACCACGGCTGAGCTGTGGTTTTTTAAAATCAGTGGCTTGTTGAAGAACCATTATGTGGATCTCAGAATTGCCAGAAATGTATTATATACGATTATTAAAATAAATGATTAAAATAAGAAACAAAACTCGTATTACTAAAATAACAAACTGGTGTCTGCAAAGGGGGAGGGCCTATAAGGAGAGTTTTTGCCCACGAAAATATTACACTTCCAAGAGGTACTATTAGCTTTTATCCCTTCTTTACCTCGTAAGGAATGAATTTCGGAAAATCTCAAGAACATTTTTCATTATTAATTTAGTTTACATGAAGAAGTAGTAGACGTTAGGATTAAATCCCAAAGTTTGAGTAAATCGAATAAATGTGTTTTAATTCATACAAACTTTAACCTCCCATTTATTCTTTAAAAGGGTTAATGAATTCAAAAAAAATCTTATTACTCCCCCGCACAATGATAAACATATATTTTCATATATTCATATATTTTTTAAAACATGGTGCTATTTGTTATTATTTTCTTTCTCAGTTTTAGATTCAGGATGTATAATTTTTTTTATAACGGTTCTGATTCTGTTTGTCAGTCAGAATCAGTTAGCGCGTTATTAAATAGAAGATAATTTATAATTTCATACCCCGTTAATATTTGTGTGACGTACGAATAAATAGTAAATGTAATAATACTGTTGTGATTTGTACTCCAGGTATTAACATTTTCGTGTTTAGTTCACATAATAATTTGTAAACATGACAGATAACTGTATAATTTCGTGTCTAGGGATTCATCACCTGAGTTTAAAACTTATATAATGATGACGTTTATATTTGTTTCCATTGTACAATTATTTCAAACTTAAATTCCTTTTATTGGGGTCACTGTTTTTGTATCACCCAGGTCGTTATTTATCCCATCCTGTTTAAGTTAGTCGTAATATTAATTAGGTACTTGCCTGGCTTGCGAAGACCCTCCATCTAAAATTGTTCTTGAAATGTATTGTTTTGTTTGCAATTTTAGAAAGGAAATTTAAAAATCCTGTTTCTGTTTTAATCTAGTCCGGTGTACGTGCGATGCCATGCGATCAGTGTACAAATGTCCTTATGATCAGCTTCACCATTTCTAATTTCATCACACTATCTTCTTATCTTTACGAGGGCCTCAGTGTCGTTATATTTCTGAGTAGGTGCTTCAAAATGTTCTTTACGCTACAAGAATTTTAAATAAGTACTCGGTGCTACTGCTTCAGATTTTTTTGCTAAGGCTTTATAATATAGTTTTGGTTTATTGTAATTGGTCTTCTGTCATATAAGCCTAAGGTTTACCGCCTATCTTAATTAGATCTCACAATTTGAATAGCAAAAATAATAAGATGATAGAGAACACCTGATTATTAACATTGGAACAATCAAGATGACTTTTATAACTTAATTTTACACAGCTTTATTAAGTTCTTATTAGCGATTGACTTCTACTGTGTTACTATTATATAAATAGTATAGGTTTAATGGTCACAATCGAATACCGACACAAAAATATAGTCCCATATAAAAATTAATAGTTATCAATACGCAAGTTGCAAATTCCTTTAGTTTATTGGTGGTTATACTATCATGTCATATTGATATGACCACGGAATACAGATACAAGAGGTATGACCATTAAGAATCGTTTGTATCGATGCCGTACAAAAATTATTATAATACATAACAGAAAGTAATGAATAATATTAATAATAATGATAAGATCATGTCACATATTGAATTAGTTTCTTAATGGAAAGCGGTAAAATAGACTAAGGAAAGTGCCCTCAACTGGAGTGAATATCGAAATTAGAGCAACAGCCTGAAACACTCTTGAAAATCATACCATTGTGCTATGTACTTTAAACAACATAAGAGAGTCATTGTGGCTGATTTTCTGATGAATAAGGTACGTTAAACGTTTTTCAGCAGATATCTATTTTCTAAGTTGTAGGTGAATTTTCTGTGAGAAATTTAAATTTTTAATAGCTTATGCACTTATAACGCGGTCAAGGTTATTTTTCTTATAATTTAACTCGAACACCAGATTCAACCTCTAGCCTAATCAATAATACATTTACATACATACATAATTTTATACGTTTTTATACACATAATATATTGAAGGCCCTTCGTATTACGTGTTTGCGTGTTATATCGTATGGTCTAATTACTCATACGCGAATATCGAGGGTGGTAGTGCGTTGTATATTTTAATATAACTATTTTAATAGTTGACTAGTGTTCTACTTTTAAAAGGACTCACTAATTTAGAAGAAACAACTCAATCAAAGGGTAATGGAGTGAAATAAATTAAGAGTTTCATTATACAACGTGCTCCTCAGGATGTGCACGAACTTTGCCTATTGATTCTATAGCTTTTCCTGTAAGAAACTCTCGATTGTGGTAGCTAACAGAGGTAGCGAGGATACAATATGTCGATTTGATGATTCTCAAATATTTATTACTAACAGATTATTTTTTTGTTTAATCTCAAGATAATTATCTAAATTATTCGAAAAAATATTTGTCCTACAAAATCTATGGTTTGATCAAAGAGTCACCTCTTTCCAACATGTATCTATAACGAGGTCATCATAAATGATTACTAACTAGCTGCTTTATTTATTTACTTACAAGCAAATACTGTTTCATAGTATTGGAATACAATATTTTCTTATAAAATCCAGTAGAAGTTTCTACCGAAATATTAAGACGACATTATTTTTAAATCATATTCTGAGGCCAATAAAAACTTTGGTGCTATAAAGTCTATTATCATTTAATTTTTATGAGCGCCATGTTTACTTAAAATTATGTTCTTATCGAACTTCACAGTTTGTTAAGAAAAACCATGAATTTTTAAATATAAACATAAACTTTATAGAGTTTCATTATACAACGTGCTCCTCAGTTAAGTAAAGTTAAGTAAGTTAGTCCGATCTATTTAATTATGTTCCGTAATCTCGTCCTCATATTTTGTACTATGTAGATGTTCAAAGAAGAAAGTTGGGTTGATAATAATTCATTCATTAATAATTTCGTGATGATAATCACATACAATTAACAAATAATATTTATATTAAGTAAAGAAACATCCTCTTTTTATTGTAAGGTATATACCACAGTTTAAAACAAAATAACGTAAAGAAATGATAATAATAATTGTTAAATTGTCAGTCTCATAATGTGTAGGTGTCTTTATGCAATGAGCATACATTTTGAGTTAATTGATTGAGACCACTAATCATTGGTCTTTTATAAAATTAAGCAAATGTGGAGGAAAAGGTGAACTAACCGGCTGCTTTCCTTATAACCTCAATAGTTCACAATAATGCCGGCATACGAGGCTTTTGAAGTAAAGCATGTCTCTGGCCTGTAAATATGGAAGTGTCTAATCCATCCACTATTAACCCGAACTTGTTTAATCTATCGGCTGATAGTTGCAGTGACGTCGGTTGGTGCTGTTTCTTAACAGTTAGAATTAAGATTTACAATTTTGCCTCACATATTTTTGTAAGTGTAAATAATATAGTAGGATAGTTAGCCGGGCAGATATCTGTATTTTGTTTGAAAAACTGTAAAGTTAAATTATGTTGTATTTGATAAGAATCACAAGTTTTCATATTTAATTTTGAAAATTTTGATATTATATAATCAGAATTAACAGCAATATCCTTAATGGAAAAAGACCTGGATAAAAGACAGCGTTAGTAAGGAGTGTACCTCTAAGCTAAGAGTCTAGAAATAGTCTAGAATCTACTATAGTTGGATCCCATATACTCGTAATATCATATCGTATTATGTCGAGTTGAGGACCTTATTTTATTACGGAAATTGCTGACCTGATGGTATTCATTGAACTACATGAAACAACCTTCCAAAAGGATCCACATTGTAGCTCTGGCAGTGTGAAATTCATGCACCAACAGCAGACCCGTATTGTTTCCTGATAATGAGGCTAACATTATATCCATTGAGAAAGTAGGGATTACTTTTCTTAGAAATGTTCTCCTGACTATATGGCTGCAATCAGAGTAAGGCTCTTATATGTATAACGTGTGCAAGTCTGTAGAAGGAGATAAGAATAAATTAGTTATATCGAGGTTTAAATCTTATTTTTTCAGATATAGCCATGGAGTTCTAAAGTGGATACCAGGGCTGTGAGAGCCACATAGGAACCACAACTTTTGTCTTGTCTCCTATAATTTGCTTCAGCACTCTTCTTATAAGCGTGAATAATGGAAATGCATAAAAGAACATGTCATTCCATCTCAAGATGAATGTATCTATAGAATATGCTTCTGGGTCTGAGAACCATGTTATAATTGTAATCCCGACATTTGGTGTTATTCCTATCAGCAAAGAGGACCACCTGCGGTTCATCGAATCTGCTATACTTTTATTTAATTATTTTATTTATCTTTATTAGATACACCATTGAATTATCACTATGCATTGATAACTATTGTAAATAAATTGTTACAATTGATCCATCCAGTGTGATTTGTCATCTAAGGCGTATACAAGTTTCATAAACAATGTCACTCAGTTGGCATTCAATTTCAGATTTTGAACGTCTGGATTCACTATCTGTGATGGAGTTTTCTTTTGAGCTGATGTAAAATGCATACACCCATATGACGTGTCTTCTCTCATTCCACTGCCATAGCTCTCTCGCTAAGTTATTGATATGTGGAAACCTTGTAGCTTTCATTTTCTTAACGTATGCTATAGCAATTGTGTTATCTTTCCGAAGCAAAAACCTCGCAGTAATTACTTTAGATGCAAACGTTTTTAAACATTTAAAAGCTGTTCCTAATTTTATTTGAAAAGATTCTCTTTTTCTATCCAGTGTCCGTGACTCCTCACATTATTACAGACAAGTCCGCAATCTGTTTGCGCAGCATCTGAGGAAATCTGTGAACTAAAATTAAATTGTATAATTTTCCTGTTATTACTTGGATGTGTGATGTCCACCATTCATCCAGATCTGATTGAATCCATTTTGATAATATTATTGTTGCATTATAATTTCCATTATAATCTTTTAAAATCACTATATTGTAGTTTTCCCGCTGGTTTTCGTATAGAAGATACCATATGCTATGGATTTACAAGCAATTACAAGAAGACCAAGTAATTGGACAAATTCCAAAGTATAACAACTATGTTTTGATTATTATTATTACTATTATTATTTATTTTTACTTCATATCATCCATTAATATACATATTATAATAAAACTGTACTTTTTGTCTGCTTGTCTGCGCGTTTGTTCCGACTAATCTCAAGAACCGCGTTATAGTTAGGTGCAATTTTCACTGTTGTATTGCAGTAAGCTTGGATCACCACTCAGTGCCTGTTTTACTGCAATCGGTTCATAAATAATAAAAAAATCAAGTCGATTTAAAAAATACCGCCCATACATTTATTTACTCAAATGCCTATTACGGCTGATAGGGAAGTATGGAAGAGGAAAACATATTGCGCCGACCCCAAATAAAATTGGGAAATGGGTAGGATGATGAGAAACATAAACTTTATGGTCTAAGAAAAGTTTAGAAATTTTCGTTACTCATGTATACGTAACTAACTTATTATTAACTACTCAAGTAATAACAGCAAAGTTCGCATTCAAAGGCTTTTGCTTTGATGGTAAGTACATGGTTTCATCCAAACTATTAATATTCTAGACTATATCTCTGTAGGCTTAGACTTCGACTGCTGTCTGCTTGCTACACGACTCAATTACCTGTTTCGTAGTCTTCGAGTCAGACAGTCTTGTTAAGATATTCATGACAAATATAACCTGTCCTCGTGATACTATAACATCGTGATGAAATAATCTCTTAGAATCAAAAACTTAATACAAGGGTGTTTAAAATTCTCTGCAGTGAATTGTCTTTTTAATAAAGCTAATTTATACTTTACTTTAAAGCATTCCGTAGACATCTGTTATCTCATGGGTGGTGGGAGGTCAATCCAAATTCTAGCTGCGGTGAATTTGATTTTAAAGCCTTCGCTTTGAGCGTCACGACTCGTAGCGTTCGGGTTACTGGGGTGCATTTATGTTCTAATTGTTATAAATTCGGAACTTGAATATGCTGATGGAATATCGCCCAAGAAGAATTTTAAATAACAAAAGACAAACAAACGGCTATTGACTTAACCTTTTACGTGCTCATCATACCTATGCAAGCAAGCAAATTAGTGGTGGGGCGATTTCGCAATATCAGTACGAGTATTATCATGCTTGCCGCTGTAATGTAGGCCATACACGATCAAGTGTACCGTCAATCGGACAATTGATCAAGCGTCAAGCGGACTTGAGGCGGCATCTAATATACTTGATCGTGTAAGGCCACGGTATATCTGGCCATATAGCTATTTCATGCACACTGGATGGCGCGTCATGTCAAACTGCAAAGATAAGTCAAATTGCAGACTTGACAAGTACACTTGATCGTGTATGTTTTCCGTAAAAATGACATGTCATTGTAAAATGCAAATGACACAGTTTTTTGTTACGCACTCGTTCCGTCTCGGTGACTACAAAGTTATATTTTGTTAAGGCAGCCATTCATATGAGAAATCCAATGATTTCAGATTGATAGCCCTTGTTACGAACATTTCGTACAATTACGAACTACGTGATAGAACGTCGCCGTGTCGACTATATTATACTCAACCTGCCCACGGGACAAGTGAGACTAAATAGTGCCAGTTGTTCCATCATGGGAAAACTCAACAGGACTAGAGGGATAGTCCCGTCCTTACGCAATAATGTACAAAATTGCCGTGTATATGTGATAATATACATTGTAGTGTTCCAACGACCAACTAGCGATAATTTAAGGACATGAAATATGCCTAATTATATCGACAAAAAACCTATAACATAATATGTAGGTCAAGCCCTATTCCTTTTGGAATGGCCGTCATTTTATTTATTTTTTTATGTTAGACGACTTTGCCGAAAGACTTCGGTTTCTCTGGACTTAAAGGTTCCATAGATATGAAAAATCTATTAATTGATAATACCATCAATATAATATATAATAAAATATAGTAATAAATACCATCTATTCATTACAAAAAATATTGGATGAAGTTTCAAGTTACAAAGCTCATTAAAAAATTGTAATACTCCATGTAGTCAAAATTTTCACTAGCTTTTTTAAGGTTTTCTAACATACTTCAAAAACTAGCACATTAACACCTTTTTTAGTGCAAGCATTGATCAACAAGGATATTATGTAAAAAACGGCATCAAAATCATTGCTTTAAGTTGCAAGACTGGTGACTTATTGCTGTTTGAATATGAGCGTCGCGAGTTTCCATATTACTTGCGTCCAGCTACGTGCTACATTGAAAAAAAAAATGACTAAAACCCCACATGTGGGTGTTTTTGTCGATAAAATTAATAAATATTTCACGCCCTTAAGTTATCGCTAGTTGGTCGCTGGATACACTGTATGTGTGACATGACTAACGATGAATGTACGTGGATGGGACTCAGGGGATATGGAAAAGGCGCTTAAATATTATATTTTTGTATCTTTGAAACGGATCGTTGACCGACGCGATACTACCCTTTAATACGTAGGACTTAGGTATTTTGGTTGTTTAACAGAAATAGCAGACTAACGCGTTGACAATTTACCTGGTTAAAGAAGAAAGCAGATCGTCAAACGCCAGCTCCAATGGTCATATTACGGAAGCCATAATACCTCCACAAAAAAACTAGATTTTTGCCTGATTAAATATATCATATAATAATATAAAATTACAATTTTATTGGAAATTGTTTCAATAATGAATTGAATATTGAATGTGTTAATATTTGAATGAATAATTTCAACGATCGACTTTTACTACAAAACTCCCGCCACTCCCCCTCTCCCTCTCCCTCTCTGGAACAATTCCATCAAACATAATTTTTGCATAACTTAAACCGTTTACGCACCGCACTTTTCTCCGTTTTTTAGCGACATTTTCCATTAATGCTTCGCTCCTGTTGGTCGCAGCGTGATGATATAAAAGTCTAAAGCTTTCGTCGATAAATTAACTATCCAACACAAAAAGCATTTTTCAATTCAAACCAGGAGTTCCTAAGATCAGCGCGTTCAACCAAACAAACAAACAAATATTAAATTAAATATTAGTATAGATTTTTATGTAAACCCAATCTGCTGTGACAGGATTTTGGGTAAATACACCCAAAAATAAAAATAAAATGTACGCGAAAACTGTTACGCTGTACCTATATTGGTACACAGGTGCACAATAGGACTTTATAAAACATCTTTTTTCTTTTAATTTCCTTTTTAACCGACTTCAAAAAAAGGAGGAGGTCACAACATTGATGTATGAGTTTCACTTCAATAACTTTGCGGTTGAAAACTACTTAACTATGATGCTCAAATTATGCATTGTTAACTAATAATAACATATAATAACATATAATTCAACGTTCAATATAAATGCATAACTAGATAGCGAGTAATGAACTATCGTTTCGAGAAATCAATATGTTATTTAAATTGAATCGCTGTCGATAATGTTCAACTTTCACATAAATAATTTAAATACAATTTAAGTTTACATAATGCTAGCACACCATATATCACGGTAAGATGGCTCGGAAATGGGCACGTGCATTTAATAAGCCATAATGGCCGCATCGGTCCATTGGCAAGGCTCTAATATTAAATAATATATTTTGTAAAACTAGGACATGTGCAATCAAGGCCTGCTAATTCTATTTCCGACGTTTCTATGGCTGTAAATCCAAACTGTGTCAACTTTTTGTGTCAAGGCGTGAGATACCATGGAATTATTATATTAGTAATTCAACAATTCAAGTAATGGCTTCGCTTGAAACTTTTGATGTAACAAGTATTTATATACAATTTTATAATGTAGTATTCAATTGTATTATCTACAGTAATATTATAAAAAGGAAAGATTTGTATTTTTTTATGTTTTTAATGAATAAACTCAATAACTACTGGACTGATTTCAAAGATTAGATTTATAATATTTTTTAATTCATCACAAGTAAAAAATATTGACGCCCAGCGAAGTGGGTACGGTTCAACTAGTAATGTATAATTGTTATTATACTGTGGTAATAAGACATTTTTTATTATTTACCACGACAGTCCGGTTAGGAAACGAATTAAATCAATTTTATTCCCTTCCGAATTCGGTTTTACAAAAGTAACTACTAATTGCATGTACGAAAGAAAGAAAACTTTGTCTCCTTTTTTCACTTTATGCTATTTTTAATCTTTGTGTGTGGCAATAAATAATTTTTATTATTAATATTATATATTAAGATATATTCTTGGAATCTCGGAAACGGCTCCAACGATTTTTATGAAATTTAGTATGCAGAGGGTTTCGAGGGCGATAAATCGATCTAGCTAGGATTCATTTTTAGAAAATGTCGTTTTATCCGTGTTTTCAGACAATGAAAAACTGCTACAATAGAATCTTCCTGACATCTATTGGCAAGTAGCAACACTAAAGCTACTTCAGTAGATGGCGTCCGAGCAAAGCTCGATCATCCGGGTACTTATTATTATGAAAACAAAGATTTGATTTGGACACCCATACCTATCATGCCATGATCAAAATGTATTTGTCATATGGGCACATGAACGGATAAAGAAATTCAAAAATGGACAAACTTTTCAAAAATATACCATAATACCAGGAATCAAAATATAATTCATCATATTATTAGAGTCTTAACAGTTTTCTACAACATACAAGTAATACCTAAGCAAAGTAGATTGTCAATTCTCTACGTTTCGTATCTTCCGTGAAGTTGACTTTAAAGTTTAGTTACACGTTGTCGAAACTTCAGTAGTAGGTTATAGCAATGAAGAACGGAAGTTATACGGGAAAGAGAAGGGTTATGGATTATTTACATACGAGTAAGTCGGCAAGCGACCTATTTGGTTCAACAACGATCGGCCGATGCAGCCGATGCTATGGGATTCGAATATTGATCACGGAGACTCCGTGATGGACTAGTGGAGATTGTTATTGATGTGAACGTTAGGAAAACTGGAAATATATAATAGCACGGAGCGAAGTAAAAGGAATATTATGGAATAACCAATATCGCAGGATACCCCTTCTGCTTTACATACATAAGTTTTATGTAGTGATATAATGTACTACATATTTTGCTAGGTTTATGTTAAATTGTTATTGTATTGTTACGGGCCTATGAATAGCACACTGCACTATTAATGCAGCTATTATTACTTACTTGATCGTTGATTCTTTATGAAGTACAATTGAAGTCGCTCCTTAAAGGTGTTCTCGTTCACGTAGTACTCCACACGGACTCTGAAACAAATACATCATCATTGGCTTCTGCCCATACATATCTTTGTTCTCAAACTGCCCTAAGGTTAACTGGCAGATAATGCTTTTAGCATTACGAGTAAGTCCGCCTTTTGTATCCTTTATCTTTTTAAGGTACATTAAGGAATAAATAAATAAATGTAGCACGTGTTTCAACTTTTAGGGAGGCCTAGAGTATAACTTTACGCTCCAGTGTGGATTGATGAAGGCCGCGCGGAGGCCTCTGACATGTTATTTTATGATAACTTAACGACTGATATCTTACGATAACAACTTGACCAACGGCTTTACGTGCCCTCTGAAGCACGGAAGCTCAAAAATTTTTATCACTAGCGGTTAACCATCCAACTCACTTATGGATACTTAACAACGCAAGCCGCTGGGCGAGAGCTGCGAAACATAATCATAAAACAATAATTCGCTCTAATTAATAATTCGCTTATTCAATATATTGACAGCAGATAGCGTCATTGGTCATTTACAATTCACATCGGAGTTATAAATTAACTACCAATGTGTATGTGTGTGTATTCATGTTTAATTAGTAGCTTTGTACGGCGAATGGCGTTCTCTCTGGTCAAAATAGGTACATTCTATAGTTATTTACTATGCATATGAACGATGAGAACGTTGACGCAGTTTCGTCCACACAACAGACACGGAATACCGATCCAGGATTTGTTAAGTAAATATTCAAAACTGAAAATGGTTTATTCATATTGAGATAAACGGTGCTTTGTCTTTTAATCCCGAATACCCATGGGATCGGGATTTATGGACTATTTCCACTTAAATCCATTATAAACATCCATCGATGGATCCGCTTTTATGTCCACTTTAATCCATGATCCATTAAAAATCCGTGCTCCGGAAACTGATACGCGGACGAATTCGCACTAGTCTATACTAATATTATAGAGGAAAAATTTGATTGTTTGTTTGCATTGAATATGCTCCGAAACTACCGAACCGATTTGAAAAATTCTTTCACTGTTGGGAAGCTACATTATCCCCGGGTGATATAGGCTATAATAATAATAATAAATCTTTAATGGTCGGTTTCTGAAGTCTCCAGTTAAACGATCAACAGCTATTGAATCAATAAAGTTAAACTTAAGTTATATATTCGATAACTGTCACTGGGTTTCTGAGCACGCGAGGAGCCTTTCAGTAACTATGAATCCGATAACGAGTATCAAAAACTGCCACTAGATAGCTCTCTTCAAAAAATAATAAAAAGATAAGTTTAAAATAGTATCATTTTATTTTGTCGTTTTGACTGATTGTATTTGTTTTTTGGTAGTAAATATGTAGTAACATCTTGTTTAATTAAAAAATATTGTAATTTGGTATTTATTTGCGTCTGTTCATTATAGTCAAATATCAACAATACAATTCAAAAACGTCAATTTAACGTTTATTTTGGTTACCATTGGTTACTATGGTAACATAGTATTTGAGAATAATACCTCTGTCATTCATTGTCAATCTAGAAAAAATTGTATTATTGGAAATATTGAAAATTTAAACTTGCAATTGCAATAATTGTATTTGTATTTTCAATAATCTGAGATCCTTGAGGCTATCCATGTTGTATATACCTACGGCACACACAAATGACCTCAAAATTGTTGTAACTTGTCATATTCTGTCCAGAAATGTTAAAATGAAACGTCAAATAAAGTTATAGAACCGATAAACGGCCATCTATGGTTAGATAAGTTAATCTTAGTTTAAACGGAGTTTATCTATTATCGCAGTGCTCATAAACGCTTTTTCGGAAGTTATCGACCCGTTAGCGTTTTTGAATAGATAAACTCTCGATAAAAAGATCTCAGAAACCGGGCATAACTCAGTCAACGAGGCCCATAACGTAAATACCTTACAGACTAACATACACACAAAAATATATACTTAAAAACTAATTCACTTATTCGCGAAGTGAGACACACTTCCGGTGACTCCCGGTGGTCGTCGACGTCCACGGAACTTTCGGAAGACGACCCCCTTTGGCCACAGCTCCTCCTTCAGGAAATCCGACCGATTTAATACTTGAAAAAGTACCAAGTTACCAAGTTGCTTTTACTATACCTAAAGACTAAATAAGTGAAGAATAGCTTCAGATGGAGTGTTTTGTATTTAACATAGTCTTTCTTACTTAGGAACTGAATATTAGGGAGCTTTTAGCGAGTTACGTCGCGGTAAATGCTTTCAGAGCCCTGCGTCTTTATATCCGCGTTATGGTACTTTTTGGGTTCCGAAAGACATTATGCGACATTATAATGCATGTGAAAGTGCGATTGGAACACGCTGTACAATTTAATGGTCGTAGCACACATATCAACTCGTAAACGGAACGTAAACGTATCAACTCTTGCATGTCAGTATTCTTTGTATGAAACTCCCTACTGTAAAGCACACTTATCGGATTCGTAACGTAATCGCCTCGCCTCGAGACAAGCTCACGAACCGCGGTACGGCGCGTGGACGACTTGCCGTACCCGCGCTTACGTCTCACCGTACGCTATCCTTCGACTTTCCGTTTCCTCGTGCACGCCTGCGCCGCGGCTACCGCTGCGTCGGCGAACTGCTGTCATTCATTCCGTCAACCAGCGGCCGGCGAGCCGTAACCGCGGCGTCGCCTAGCCGTAAGCGCGGCGTCGCCTAGCCGTAGCCGAGCTTACGTTAAGTTGACGGCGAGGCGATCCGGTGCCGATCCCTTTCCGAGTTGATATGTGCGCTACGACCATAAAAGTTAAAACTAATCAGTTTTCGTTACCGTGGTTGTAGGAACATTTTATTTCCAAGGAACACTATAAATTATTTCATTAAACTTATATCACGAATAGACCACCTGTGCTTGCAGTAGTGCTTGCACCTGTGCTTACTCAAGGGGGTGGATCTGACCATCAAACTGAACAACTCTCTCTGTGATTTTTGTATACCAATAGCATAAAATTTGTAAGAAAAAAGCTTTCTCTGTGGGACCAATGACAAAATAAAATAAAATAAGCTGATCCATAAATTTAGATCGAGTAGAAATTGATGTATTCATTTTTGGCGATCCCGATGTTGGTTCCAGAGAGGTTTAGAGAAAAGTGTTCAGTTCAGTCTTCAACCAATTTCTGCTAGAATCACACACTGCTAGAATCAAAAGTAAAATATTAATTTTATTTTTCGATGCAGTATCGGAAAGCGGCTAAGCGAAACATTGAAGCGGACCTCCTCAATTAGATTAGATCAATGATCCAGAGCCCACAGATAATGGAATTGTCACCGACCTCAATAAAACAGTAGTTCTGTTTCAGTTTTGTAATTAATTGTCAGACGCTCATTAGCTGCAGTGGCTAATGTACCTATGTTGACTCGCCTTAAGGCTATTATATTATAAGTAAAATACTGGCAAATTATTATGGCCTGATGGATATAGTTGACATCATAATAAATATTATGGCTTAATGCTCGTGTTCTAGTTTGCTATTTTTACCTCTTTTCTACTCTGGTCTTGTTTCAAAAGATATTTTGTCTCCTTTGTTATCGATAGACAGCTATGTGTTATACTTACGTGTGGCATAAAAAACTGACATATCTGTTTATATTAAATTTTGATATTCTGTATCAGGTAAGTTTTTTAAAAAATCTTATGAACTTACTCCTAACGCTAACATTGTGTACACTAATCGACGTAAACTGGGCCAGCCCGTCCCTATAGGCGAACTAGGCGACCGCCTAGAGTGCTGGGATCAGGGGCACAAAGTAAAGTTTTAACTTTGTGTCAGGGGGCGCAGTCGGCTGGTATGAAAATAAAAAATTATGTTGTATTGTATTAATTGCTCTTTTGACTAAAGCTGTCTAGGAGAAGATACTGGCTTCTATTCATTCTGCTAAATATTACTCCATAATAATTCTTGATTGTACACTAGATGTAAGTCATGTTGAACAAAGACCATTATCGTTAAAACTATAACTAATGATGATTAACAAAGAGTAGTTGAAAACACAAACATTCCTCGAAAGTTGTAGACGTGATTCTGGATTCTTTTTTTATATCTTGTAAGTTAATGCTTGACTATGATTCGAGAAAATACTGGTAGAAGCCAAAGAAATTTCAGAAGAAGCCGGAATCATTTGCAACTTATCAAAGCCAGTCTGTTGAGGAAGAAGAAAAAACACTTAAGTTATGAAGCGGAAGATGAGCCAATACGTGACGAAAAATACAACTTCAAATTATTTTTTATTTTGCCTTTTAAATAAACAATATTTTGGGTTATTGTATAACATTATCGAGATTCAAAATAAACCTTCCAAAGTGTTTCTCAAACAGTGCATGAAATTGAAATAATCATCTTACTCGTAATGACGCTAAAGATATTGATGCAAAGGAGGTATGTGGCGAGTTGCAAGCTATTATAAGAAAAATATGTAATAGTCCTGCGCCACTAGAAGTTTTAAACTATATTGTTTATAACAGCTTGAGCCATGACTTCATCAATATTTTCACCGTAGTAAAAAAGGCACATGTCTTCTGCGTACAGCGTTAAGTCTCCTGTTATAAGGTGACTTGAAAATTTTTTAAATTTATACATACGTAATGTATAGTTAAGCTAAGTTTTCTCTAAGTGCGGGTAAGAAATAGCGAGCTGTTGAATGACGCTAGCAGGGTCATTAGCGCGGTATCATTTTTCCCGTGGTCTGCCTCTTTGTATCGTCGTGGTAATTCCTGTGGCTTGTTATGTTTTTGCGTTGAGTATCAATACGATTCACGCACACAAATACAGACTAATGAGATACAATATACACTGGTTTTAACCTTTACTCAAGTGTATTTTACTAGGGTAGGTAATAATCAGAAGAAACGGCAGTTCGCTAACGATATAGATCGTTTACGTTCCTATAAATTTAACTATTTCTTACTGCGGCTGACGATCAGTTTCTCTTTCAGAAACATTTGTTTGCAAAAACCAAAAAAACAACGACTTCACTATGATTTTGTATCATGTATGATGTGGTGATCCTAAATGATGGACCTACTGTGTTATGTGGATTGGTAACCGCTAGTGGCATTGAGCGATTTCGTGTTTCTGACTTAAATCCGTCGGTACCGGTAACTTTTACTTGTGTTGGTCACTAACCTAGTCCCAACCTCTCCTCTGAGCCTTTTGAGTTATGAGAAGAGATACTTGTAGTGGGTTGAATCTATCCATCTATGCTCTATATGTAACTTATATAAACAAGCCATAATTTGGGACAACACGATAAAACACTTACTTGATGTTGTTATTATGTTAGAACTTACAAATGATATGCTTATGCTGCCAGAACGAAATGTAAAATGAATGTGCTTGGAGCTCAACAACAAAACCAATTCTCAACTGATATTGAAGATGAAATGGATTTATTCTTACTGTCTCCTATGCCCAGAACATCAGTAGATAACTTATATTATAGACAGTTACCGATTTAAAAAAAATCCTTTCCGACGATATTTGAGATGCAAACTCGGACAGGACCCTAGAGGCTGCTTCGGAAAATAACCTTTTACCAATGACATGACTTGCCTGCTCTGGATCGTTTTGGCTATTTGATTAAAGAAAAGGCTTAAGGGTGACCTTAGGACACTTTGAACATTTGACCAATTGTTTATTGGCTAGTAAACCCATGCCTTGTTATACATAGGCATAATGTGACTGTATTAATACGTGAATAAAAAACTGCACCTTTTTTCGACACTTACGCAGATAGGCGTATAGAATTTGGATCAAATAAAATTTACATGGAGAAAGAGAGTAGAAACCGAATATTTTTATATGTTAGTATAACGCTAATTACAAACACATAAAATCAATCAAAATAATACTACCATGCAGTTTACGCGCACGCATAAAGGCTTGATTCCACCAGTGTGCTGAACTGTGCGGCACTGTAATGCACAGTGTACGACACAAATGTTCACGCTGGTCGAGTCACTCGGGCATACAGTAACAAATTGTGTGCGAACATTTAAAATTGTTCACGCACATCTGTATACTTTTGTGCGCGCACACATGTACGCAGTGGAGTCGCGTCGACGCGTACACGCTTGTTGTTCACGAACTCAGTCTTGCTTTTATTCTTCGTTTCTTTTTAAGCAAACTAAGTAATAAAACACAAGCTGCAGCACAAAGCACTACGTTTTCCTGCCCGTCCATATTTAACATCTGAAGACAGAAAACTCTTCTCAGTGAACATGTTTGTGCACAAGTGTGCCACACTGTGCGTTTACAAAAGTTACGCATAGCCTTGCCGGTGGAGACAGCAGCTAAACGCGATGCTAGCTTAAAGTGCAATGCTGGAGTTTTGCACAAAATGTTTGTAAACAAATGTGCTGCACACTATTTTGGTGGAATCGTACCCTAACATTGCACTCAATCATGTCAATGTGAAGTACGTTACCTTTTGACGCGTCCGGTCTAATCTTGACGGCAGAGGGGGTCTCTAGTAAAGATAAATAAGTAATGTTAGTCTTTTAAGCACGCCACTTCTAAATGGTTTGAGGGTATTCTGAATTTGTTAAAAAAAAATTAAATACGTAGTTAATCTAAAAAGGAGACTGGAAGTTTTGGGCTACCAACCGAAGCAAGTTAAAATAGAGTTTAAAATTACGGTCATATATTTCTATTTTTAAATACAACAACGAGAAAGCTATTTAAGAACCAACACACTAAAGTTTTAACAAACATTTAAGTTTTACGTTAAACGAACGAAGAATATCACTTAAGTATTATAGCTAGCAATATTTAACATACCTCTCATTATACAGACAAAAATATAAACTTCTGAGAGGCCTCTGGAGAAAATATCTGCTGATTTTTCTTCAAAATAACTGTTAAATATATTTCCCTTCGGAGAGACTCGTTCCAAATGTATGAGAATGATCTACTTACGACAATATTTTTCATTAAATAAATGGTCTGGGCTGTCTGTTGGTGCAATTGACGTGTGAATTGTGACTGCTTCGTTGCATGAAAGGGTGCGTCAGGATGTGAATGGTAAATGACACCTTTAATATCACGGCTATTGTCGATTACTGAGAACATTCATACCTAATCAAATTATTTTCATACATTTCACAGCTCACGAATATCAAACCGAAAAAGCCAAACAAAAGTTCGGCCATTTGATAACCCTACTTTTATGTAAACGTAACCTTCTTCCAGTAACTTCTTCCAGTAGAAAAATATAAAAAGGATGATTTTTGTATAAAACCTATAAACCAACAACATAGCTCAGAAAATTAATCAGATGAAGACAGATAGTTCGAAGGCGCGTTGTTCAAAAGACGTTGGGGAAGAAAAGTCCTGGAATTGAAAAAATGTTTTGAAAAAAGAAGCGTAAGGCGCTCCCCAACTTGGAGTGATAATCTGAAAAAGACAGCGGGTATCCGCTGGATTCAAAACATTTAGATTCTTATTTAGTGCCTAGTGGACGTCCAATAAGATGGATAGAATCAATAACCAAACATAGTGACCAAACATAGACCCTTAGTGCTAGATAGCTGTAATTTGGCATGGATAACATATTTATTAAAACTCCAAAATCGTAGAATAAATTATCGAAATTTTTTTTTCAGGGTTTATATGTATAGTGTTATATAGTGTGTCCAGCGACCAACTAGCGATAATTTAAGGACATAAAATATACCTAATTTTATCGACAAAACACCCACATGTGGGGGTTTAGCCATTTTTTTTCAATGTAGCACTTAGTTGGACGCAAGAAGTATGGTAACTCGCATAAGGCCCATATTCAAACAGCAATAAAGCGTAGAATACACTAGACGGACATGCCCGCGGGCAAGTCTGCAGACATGCCCGCCGGACCTCGCTACTATAGGTCTGTGCAATGTTTGCTAGTGTAGGACCGTTGCAGTCAGTCTGGCAGACTTGTCCGTTGCACGTCCGTGCGATCTCATTTTGTCTGTGGGGGCACAGACATGTCATTATAATGTATACGCACAACACAATTAATCGGTAAGCCGCCCTAACACAAACTGATAAGTCTGTGTAGTGTATTGTGGCGACAGACATGCCCGGCCCGACTGCCCGTGGGCAAGCCCGCGTAGTGTATTCCCCGCTTAAGTCTCCAGTCTTGCAACGAGCAATTATTTTGATGTCGTTTTGTATATAATGTCTTTGTTAATCAATGCATGTACTAAAAAAATTGTGTGTTAATGTGCTAGTTTTTGAAGTATGTTAGAAAAAGTTTAAAAAGCTAGTGAAAATTTTGACTACATTGAGTATCATAATTTTTAAATGACCATTGAAAATTGAAACTTTTTCCAATCTTTTTGTAATGAATAGATGGTAATAGACTTCAATTAATATATTTTTCACATGGAGCCTTTAAGTCCAGAGATATCGAAGTCTTTGCTTGATTGTGAGTTTTAACTGTTTGAGGCGCAGTCTATACAAAGTTTTAATTGAAAACTTATCCATATAACCAATGCTACCGAGCAGACAATTAATGTTGAATAGCCAGTGTTAATATTTTATGAAGTTTTTTAACAGCTTCATTTTATAATCTGGAAAAGATTTTTACGTTTTGAATTTATATTTGATGTGAAATATATCTATGTTAATACCGTGGCCGAAATACGAACTTCATTCATCTTTCATTCATTCTCGGTTGTTAACTCATTGCATTACATTCATATTATCATCAAAATATGAAAAATAATCTTTACCATTACAATGAAATTGACTCATGTGCCCCTTTATTGGGTTCTTCTATACAAATACTTACTAGTACTTCTATAATGTAAGATATATAAAATAAGCTAAGATACCGACAACTTTTTGTGTTGTACTCGTATTTTAATGAACGTAGTGTGTATCTAACATTGAATCGTATTATCACAAATGTCCAAACCTACTCGTAAGGATTTAAGAGGTTCGATAGCATTTAATTATACCGAATAGTACCAGAATTATTGATGATCAACATTAGAAGGGCTTTGTAAGTGATTAAATTTGTCGGAGTTTCCACGCAAAGGCAATCTTCATTACTCCTGCAATAAACCCGAAGGCCTTGGGGGCAGTAAAATCTCTTAGAACCAAACACTCGTGATTCCTACTCAGTTTGCGAGTACTTATCCACCGGGTACGGATCAAACACCGAAAAATCTATACTGTTTACGCGATTTTGAGCCAAAATATCATGGCCAAAAGGTCTTGAAAGGTAAAACAAAAATTTGGTTAGAACGCCAATATACAGTTGTCCTTGTATTTTCTTACTTTACTACCATAGTTACTGACGCTTCATTAGGGTTTTAATTAAGGTTTTGTAAATAGTGCTGAGAGACAGAAAGACAAGGAAAGGATCGAATTATAGTGGTTACAGCGGCTTATGAATAGACTATTGTTAAACACTCGTGTATACTTGACAAAAGTAAGAAGGAGCTAGGAGTCACTATAATGTAATTGAGCAGATTTGGAAAATGCGATTCAAATGGCATTGATATTTACTTATAGATAATTGACCAACTAAGATACCGAATTTCAAACTAACGTGAGCGAGTAAATGCTTACCATCTCAGACTGAAGTCAAAACTATAATTATCCTAGCTGACTGAAATTGAAAGTTGAAAAACATTTGTAAACATGATGTGAACTCTTAATTGAACGAATTAGAGAAATTAGAGATGCGTGAATTCAGGCCCCTAGAGCGAGAGAACGTTTTCGAAACTTTTGTTTAATTTGGTAATTTTAAATCATTTTATCTTTGATAGAACAGCGCCGTCGCCTTCATTCATATAACTAGGTTAATTCACCCAGATGTCTTAAGTCTAGACCGAGGTGAATTAAGTATACGAAATCAGCATCACTCTAATTTCTACTTTCTTTTCGCTAAGGAATTTACAAAGAGTAAAAGAGTACGAGTAAGCGCGAAAAGTTCGCTTTGTTATGTAAATAGCTGGTAAACGAGCAGAAGTGTCACCTGATGGTAAATGGTCGTCGCCTCGAAACATCAGTAACATCATTTGGTGTTAAAATGCTGAAAGGCATTATCAACAATTTTGCCGTCTGAAAAAAAATGTACCCGCATTATTATTAACACATCGTCGAGTATAGAAGAACGTCATGAGCCGTTCATGATTCCATCCATCCATCCATCCATCAGCCCTTGGAGGTCCACTGCTGGACATAGGCCTCCCCTAACTTGCGCCACTCTGACCGGTCCTGAGCCTTCTGAATCCAGCGGATGCCCGCTGTCTTCTTCAGGTCGTCGGTCCATCTTGTCGGGGGGCGTTCATGATTACAAGTGGTATAGAGTGCGGCGATTTTACTGGAGGGACCTGACACTATTGCTTTGTACCTTATACAGCAGATAATGGGAGACAAGCAATGAGAAGGAGAGGTTCACTTAGATTCAAGGTGGATGGAGCCACTGACAACCCTAATTTATATTATTCCTTAAAAAGTGAGTAGACATAATTTCGGGTACGGATGCAAAAGCATAAATTTACCGAAGCGAACGACGCAGGATTCCTAGTTACACATAAAAGTGGGCTTGCCTTGTGAGAGGTCCCACGGGACCTATAGGTGACTGGCCTACACTACGCCTCGGCTTTTATTCAAGGCTACTATTAATTTTATAGCCAACTAATGTGGCTGCCAGCATCTATAATAGAGTAGTACAGAGTAGTACTATATGTTTCATATTGTCAGTAAATTGAGACAGATCAATCATGGGGTTAGTCACGTTTTGGGAACCCTTAAACGCTAGGCTTAACTATAAGAGCAATGGAAAAATATTATATTAGTATTTATATGATTACATGTAACAGAAGAGAAGAAGCAAATTTCATGAAGTTGTAAACAAGAAAGACGAAAAAGTGATATCTCGTAACGATACACGTACTATTATATACGTATTTTCTGTGACGATACCTTAATTGTCGAATTATGGTAAGTACTTTAGAAGTTGTACGTGAACAGACAAAAATACTCACATAACTACATAGGGCTCTTTTTGGATTAGCCGTAGTCGGGTAAAACTAACTGGATATTTTCAACTTTTTGCCTCTATCAAAGGGAAATCTACAAGGAATTAATTCATTTCAAAATTGCTTTGTTCTACACTGGAATAGATTTTAAAAATAACTCCTCGTGTTAATATCGTTGTTATTTTAGTATAAAAAACAATAGAAGGGAATTAGATCGCGAATCAATAAGATACATACATCAATATAGGGAAAATTGGCTTGGACTTCAAGATGGATGGACCCTTAATGTGAAGCGGAACGTATTCAATCAAAGATCAATCATTCAATTTCAATAGATAAAAGCGCACGAGGTGAAAAATATTTTAACATTCCATAACAAAAACTCTGTACAATGAATGTGATTTTAAATTCATAAGAAACCGGAACTTGTACTTATAGATAATTCCGGTATGCAAGGAAAATTAGGTAAAGAGATTGCGCGTTGTAAATCCTGGAACGCAAACTAGACTAATAAATCTAGACCTGGATGAAAAAACTTTCTTTTGAGTAATAAATAAAATTGTTTCTAGAGATATCAACATTGAAAAAGTCATGCAACATTCTCTATTGGGTTTTCCTGACCAACACAATGACTGCAGTCATTTAAATATGTTATCTATCGTATTTTTTGTCTGTAGTTGTTTAATTATCCATAGAGCACTTAATAACTAATTGCTGTCATTCACAACTGTTTTATTGTCCCCGTAATATCGGTTTCAAAGCGATTTCAAGTAGGTACTATAGTTGTTTTACTGTCCAGCGCTATGAGTTCAACATTCTTTTGTTTGTCATGTTTATAATAAACTAGCGCTGTAGCCGCGGCTTTGCCCGCGTTTTCTGTTTGTTTTTTTTTGTTTTTGTTTTTTGTGCTCTGTATCTTATTCCAGATCAAGCTCCACTTGTGTGCTAAATTTTATGAAAATCCGTTCAGTAGTTTCGTGTGAAAGAGTAACAAACATCCGTACCAACTTGTATGTATAATCTATACTAATATTATAAAGAGGAAAAATTTGATTGTTTGTTTGCATTGAATAGGCTCCGAAACTACAGAACCGATTTGAAAAATTTTTTCACTGTTGGGAACCTACACTATCCCCGGGTGACATAGGCTATATTATTATATTTTAAACTATTTTTCCCGAAGCAAAGTGAGGGCGATTTCCTACTAATGTAATACTCGTAATAGGAAGAAGGAAGTAATACCTGATTTGTTTTCATCTTTGTTACTTAACTGAAGAGTAAAAGTCAATTTTGCTCATTCAGTGATGAATTGTGTTATGTATATAAAATGATTTCTGATCATTTTTACGGATTTAGGTACAACTTACCTATTTTTTACCGGTAAGAGATCATGCCATAGTAGCTTTAAGTTCTCTTTGCTTTTCATTAAACAAACAGACAATAATCTGTTGAATTTATGAATTTAATGTTAATAACTTAACTCAATAACATAATTCAAAAACCTAAGTAAAGAAGTAACAATTAGATAAATATACTTCAGAACTATTAACATGCGTAGAGTACAGATTGATAAACATAATTAATTTGAGTTACGGTATTACCTAAAAAGATGTTTTCCTGATTATTAATCCTAATGCTTACTACAACAGAAATTTCGTTATTATTCGTCTTTGGTTTAGTCTATGGTGAATAATAAAACTGGAGAACAAAGAAATATATTCATTCTTGGCGTACAATACAAGTGGCATTTCCATACATTTTTTGTCTAGTTCAAGAATGACGTAACTGTCGCTATTCACATTATAAATCAAAGTCCTTCCCTCGTGTATGCTTCATTTAATCAGCATGTATAACTGTATATTCTAGGATAAAATTTCGTGTTAATTCACTCCGTGATTCATTCGCTCTTCAATTATTACTCTTTACAAAAAAGTAAACGCACGAAAAAAACTGAAAAGCGAAAAATAAAATAAACCATTTAGTATTAAAGTAGGTAGGTATGTACTGGTGTACTTTCAAGGACAAATACCTACGGTTTACACGTAAAAACAACACTGCCTCTTGGTTTCCGTTAGAAAGCCCCCGAGAGGGCTATAGACCAGGAAGCTTTATACTCGTATAACTCGGAATTTTTCACTGGAACGGGTCGTAGGTACTGAAGACAAAACAATGAGAATATTGTAATGAAAATTATGGTTGCTGCACATGAGCCAGTGATCACACAAATCACATACCTACTTATTACGAGTGATGTTACATAAACGTAGGGTTAATGATTAAAACAAATCATAAAACATTTAATTTGTCGATTCAATAAAACATCTTTTTCTAAGATGCTCAGTAAAAAACCACTCTTTCAAGTCGCTAGAAACAGTGACAACGTCTAAAATAATCTATTATTTTTAATGTACCTAGCTATCTTTAAGAAAGTAGGTACTAGTGAACGTTCTAATATATGAGCTAAGCTCTCTATAACATTTCTTGTCGACCGCTGGTTTGTTAGCAAGATTGTTTTACCCCCGTCTATTTACAAAGAATGACGATATTCTCATGTAAACGTCCGAAGCGTGACTAGACTCCTGACTCACCAACTCGAATGCCCGATCCGAGAAGTTTATATGGAGGGCAAGCTGGGCAAGCTTTGAAGAAACCTGAAGGCGAATCACGTGACATTGAACAATTTCGACCAATTATAGACCTGATTGACGTTGACCTTTAGACTCGTGGCCACTCGTAGGTTGTAGATGTAACTTCGACCATAGGGCGCAGATATTCATGCAATATCACGTTCTCCGTCTCCAGACTCTCCAGGTATCTCTTCGAAGCTTGGTCTTTATATGAATACATATAATATGTACTATAAAGTTCTTTGTCCGATCCGAATGTGGGTTGACCTTCGATATTGTCCAATCAATTACTCAGTAGATTTGGCCATCGCGTGAATAGGAACCTATCCCGATTTAAGGATAAGGTTACAACTCGATTACTGATATCAATCTGAGGCTGTGCGGAAAGGTCGACCGTTAAGAAAGAGTACAGTTCAATTTGTAAGTTTGTAAGGTCTATTAGGACGAGGGCGGGTAGTATAGTTTGTCGGATAAATGTGAACACGTGTCAAATTTTAATAAACATTAAAAATCTGATCTTGCAATACTCTTCTGAAGTAGGGTAAGTCGTGGCAAAATAAGACAGAATACGATTTTATTAATACAAATACTACTGTAAATGTATATATGTATCGGTGCAGTCTAAAATAAGTTCGTAATAACCTATAAAATGAAGAAAAAGGGAACTGTCAAGAGGACAGACAGATTGAGAGTATCGCGAATCAAAGTAACAACTAAATAACGTTGAATTGATAAAATCGGGTGTTATCAGGCAATAAACGAACAGTATCCTTGTGCCTGTCGAATTGTGTGTTTTATAAATAAAACTACTACTACTACTAAAGATACTAAAGTACTACGTACGTAAGTAAGTAAGGATACTAAAGTATCCTGGCAGTCCTGACATATAACTACGCCCACAGAGATATATCTATGTTCATAGTACTGAAGTGTTCTTTGATACATGGTTTGTAGAGATGATCTGAACATACGAATGAGTACTTCCACAGAGCCTTGTGCTATATATGCATATATGTATAAAATTTGAATATCTAGCGGGTGGCGTTACCCTGAGTTAACTAGACTCTACCTACACTATCACAATGGCTTAATTGTTTATATTCATGCCATGTCACACTTTGCTATGCTATGCTATTGCGGGTTAATGAGTGTGTGTTCTTACTTTGATCATTTTAATATAAAACCAGTAAAGAGGTAAAATGTTCACTTAGACCAGTCCTTGTAAAATTAACGTCCTAGGATAGTGAAGTTAGTGCAAAGCTAGCGATTTAGATATGATTACGTCACAGTACCAAATTTTTGTTTCTAACTTTAATCGCAGCTTGGTAGGCACATAAAATTGGGAAGCAACAAAGTTATTAGTGGCAAACAACTCAAGGCCGTTCTAATTCCAGCGTCAGTGACATCTGATTGGCGACTATTATCTCGTAAATCACTTTGTCCTTAGCTGCAGCTTTGACTGCTTCGAGTGACATCACAGAGAAAGTATGTTTTGCACTTAATGCTATAGAAAGGCATTTGTTCATTTCAGCTGTTCTTTGAATATTACTTTACCCGCACTAGCAGAACTGTAAGTAGTTATTAATTTCACATGAGTAGGTAGGATCGATAAAGTAGCTGCCGAGCTATTTTACCGAAAGCAAAGTGAAATAACTAGAGAGAAGTTCGCTGCATCAAATATAGTGCTATGCGTTCGCTCAGTCCAGTATTTAGTGATGAATGTGAAACAGATGGCTCGACATAATGAACGCACTGGGAAATACCTTTCCCTGCATACTTCTTTCGTTCATGCGTTGCATTCATACATATCCAAGTGCCGTTTCTGAATACGCCATATAAGCATTCCGTTGCATTGCGTATGCGTTGTTCATCTGAGTGCACCATTGAGGTTGCTTTGAATTCAAAATGGATGCAGCCTCTTTACATATAATACCCTTGCAATTTATTTGGAATTATAAAAAAGTCCATCGTTTTTATCATTCGTAGGCTTGGGAGCCAGTTTAATTTTTTCTTTCTCTTAATTTTTGGTCAGCAATGCAAACGGTGATGTCTTTGGTGTTACTTACGATCATGGGAGGCGATAGCCCCTTGCCATGAGGTGGATTGTCAACTCATTTGTAGGCTGTATTAACAAAATCATTACCAAAGTTACCATCGCGACTATCAGTATTACAATCACACAACTTCATTTTCTAGGGCTATTATCGTAATGAAACTGATTTCAGATATTAAGAGTTTTGTATGGGGAAATCGTTATAATTATGTTACCTACTTTGAAAGCAATTTATAGAAACTATTATTATTTTGTTTACTTAAACCGTCTATATTTTTTTCAAATCATTTATTTTATGATGAAGTAAGGAAGGCAAAGAACTAATGTTTCTAACAACATTTTTTATAAAAAAATAAGTAGTAAAACATTATAGATTTTTTTTTACACATGCATAACTTACAATGTAATTCAATCCAGAATTGCACATGTTTCAATCGTAACAAGCTTCAGTTCATGTTATTGTGCAAAAACTGTTTTGGAATTCCTATTTAAATTGAATATTGAGTGAATGTTATAAAAGTACTTTTCAAATTCACAATCATTTTTCACTGTAGGTTTCCTTGATACTACGAAGCGCGATTTGTACCTATTAGATAAAGTGGAGGACAAGATGTTGTGTTCTCCTTTTAATTTCCGGGCTCATATCCTATCTTGTCGTCTTGTCACTTGGGGCACTTTTATGTTTTGAGAGTTTTATATAAGTGCTAGCTTAGGCTAAAGCTCTTCTTAAACGCTTCATTTCCTTTGTAATCCTAATACATTTCATTTCATTTCTGGAAAGGATTTACAAGAAGTATGATGGCGTTTCTACAAAAATTTGTCAAGTAAAAGCTTCTTGTTGACAAAACGATGAGTTTATCAACGTCAACATGACGATTTGTCTTGTTTTTACCCGACTGCCATGAAGGATTATGTTTTTCGCACGTATCTTGTATGTATGCATGTAATATTCTTTATTACCTATCGTCCAAACCGCTGGACTGATTTATATGATTGAGATATAGTTAGATGCGTCTTGATATACCAAGTGTTCTTAGATAAGTGAAATTAGAAAAAAATATAGTGGTTGTGAGATGCCATTGTTTGAAATATAAAAAAATATATAATAAATAAATCGAATATTACAATATGGGTATTAAAATAAAGGGCTAATCATAAGGATTTCAATCAGATATTTCATGTTTTTTTTGCAGTCAGGTTTTTGATTTTTTTATTGATACTAATTCTGCAATATTTATCCCTTGTCTATTTTAATTGTTAACCCCTTATGTTTTGTATGAAATCTTTACTGTGACGTTTTCAATAAAAGTATTCGTTGTGTCATTGTAATAAATAAACTCTGTTATTTGACAAGTAAAAAAGTGAATGACCTCAGCGCAGACTTACAAATATTCATGTTTTAATCAAATTATTAATAACAATCATAGTCGAATTTTAACCATTAGAGGAATAATTATTTATTTTAAAATGTAGTATTTACTACTAACAAAGTGAGGTTGATGAGGTCACGAGAGTCGCTTGAATTGCGACTAGATGATTGAATGGGCGCGGAGGTTATTGCACTCGACGTATACAGGCTTCGTTGCCAAATATTTGTTTAGTAAAAACTACGCTTGGGTCATCTAGAGCATAAGCACATAAGCAGTTACAAACTGATATTTGCTGGTGGAGATTCTTGCACTGTTTTCTCACTACGCGATCGCCAGTATCACTGCTTACACATTTAGAATAAGAAGTTTTATCTTTTAAATGTCGCCTTGATGTTTACAGGTTTTTTGCTATAACAATAATGTTTCATGAAAACACATATTGTTATTTTGTATTGCGTGTTTTATTACCAGTATAATCGCAGTCCATAGATACCAATAAATATAGCTTAGAGGGGCAATTCACTACGCGGACTTGCCCGCGGGCACGGGCATGTCTGTCGCCACAATACACTACACGGACTTATCAGTTTGTGTTGGAGCGGCTTAACGATTAGTTGTGTTGTGCGTACACAATATAATGACAACGCAACGAAGGAAAATCGTTGTAATTGCTGGTTCTGCATTAATACTGTTTGATGAAAAGAAAAAGAAAAGAATTTGGTATACTACCGAAAAGAAATAGCACAAACTGGGCACGTAAACATCATTAGTTGCTGAACCTGTTCTAAGTGACTGACGTACTTTACGTAGCTCACGTTTGTAGGAGTTCCGTAGGGAATCAATTTTTTTCTTTACATAAGCTAAATTATTTGCGTCGGGGTATATGTCTTTACATTTTTTAATTAAATTTTGATAGGCAGCATTTCGTAGTTCGGAGTTCATAAAATCTTTGCATTTTATTTTCCACAAACATGGATATTTTCTATATTCCCCTATGAATTCTGCCCAGAATGCTTTATTTTCATTAAAACTCATTTTTGATAATTTTAATAAGATAGTGACGTCTGTCCTAGTCGCTGTCGCTCTCGGGTCTGTGAACAGACAGCCCGCGGTGACCATTCACATACGGACATGTCTGTGCCCCCGCAGACAAAATGAGATCGCGCGGACTTGCAACAGACAAGTCTGCCAGACTGACTGCAACGGCCCTACACTAGCAAACATTGCACAGTCCTATAGTAGCGAGGCCCGGCGGGCTTGTCTGCAGACTTGCCCGTGGGGATGTCTGTCTAGTGAATTCCCCGCTTTAGCTTTATAGCGGAGTAAGTCATCCCGCCGCAACGCACTCTCCTGTTACAAGGAACTGATAAGTTAAATTAAATTCTACTAATTTTAATTTATATTGAAAAAAGTAATTAATGAGAAGTCTTTTGACAAAATCTTTTTTCTTTTAGGGACTCCGTGTGCCTGTTCTCAATGAGAAGAATAATTTAATTCAAACTTCGGTACTTAAAGGAGTTGAACCCTTCAAGGGAAAATGGCTACGGCCTTGGTGTACTTAGGTCAGAGGAATAGCACTCAAACTACTATCGAGCCCCTACTGGACTTAAGTGACTTCTAAACTGAAGAGATCTGGACCTTGTTTTACTCTGCATTTTATTCAAATGTTTAGGTCTTACATAAATATTGATATGTGTACCTTATAAAGCTTCAACGGCGTTCCACCGGCCATTACAGTTTTTTTATGCCTTGAGCAGGAAAACAAGCCGACGTGTCACCTGATGGTAAGTGATCACTGCCGCCCATGGACATTTGTAACACCGAGAGCGTCACTAATGCGTCGCCGGCCTCTAAGAAAACAATTGACCCGCTTCTTAAAGGACCCCATGTCATGACTTGGAGGTAACACCAATGCAGGAAATTCGTGTGTGTGTCTAGTCCGTCTGTAAGCTTGGGATGCCCTTGGCCAGCTGGAGCTCCGGCCCAAAGGTGGGAGCAGTACTCCATTTGCGGCTGAATTTACGCTTTATAGAGCACTAGCTCCCAATTTTCTTGCAGCTAGTTGGACTTACTAACCAAGTGGTTCCGAAACTGAACTTCAATCGAAATGCCGACCGAAGGTCCCAATACTTTTAGAGATGTTATGAGGAATGTTCTGATCTGTGGTGCTATGACGAATGGGGCTTTTTTAGCGGTTAACGCGCAAACTTGTGTCTTCTTGGAGTTGAAATGGAAAAAAAAAATCTGAGTATTTTTAGACAATAATGGACACTCTTTTTGAAGTGAAACTTCTTTAGAATCGTTGTGATTTCAAACCGGATGCAACGGAAAAAACGACAGGTAAGATAATACATATAACCGCTAATTTCGTGGTTGAATCTAACTTCTCCGTAGCTCAATGGTCAGGAAGTAGATACACAATACCTGATGCGCAGGTTCGCGTCTCTCAGTATTTTTTTTTTTTTTAGTTTTATTTTTATACTGTTTTTAAATACTTTCAAATGCTCTTTTAAATATTTTCAAAGAATTTATCAACAAAAAATAAGAATTTCATTTTCGTTGTTTAATCGATCGACCGACCGATTATACAGACAGTAAAAATGCTAAGTTGTATTCATAGATGGCGCGAGGAATAAGATAAAAGATTCGTTTTATTGCTAGATAGATTTTTAAAAAGTGCTAAGTTGTATTCATAGATGGCGCGAGGAATAAGATAGAAGATACGTTTTATTGCTAGATAGATTTTTAAAAAGTGCTAAGTTGTATTCATAGATGGCGTGAGGAATAAGATAGAAGATTCGTTTTATTGCTAGATAGATTTTTAAAAAGTGCTAAGTTGTATTCATAGATGGCGCGAGGAACAAGGTAGAAGATTCGATTTATTGCTTTTTCATCTCATTATCTTGAAACCAAAATTTTGGAAAATTTCACTTCTACCACGTGTGAATTGCACACATTTTCTTTTTTTTTTCTTTAAAATAGATAAAAATGTGAAGAGTCTCTTCTGGTACAACCATTGACGACAAGCATTGAGGCTTGCGACTAATACATATAATAAGTAGGTATATGATCTTTTCCCTCTCATTGATTTTAAGATGTTAATTTTCGCCAATGACTCGTTTTATTCTTCAATTTATTATACATATAATAATATAATTTGTAATGAAAACAGTTATAGTATGAAATGATATAAAAGGTTTTATCGTAATAAAACGGTGTCCGTGGCATGGTTCCGTTTTGTTAATACCTGTGACTTCATTGAGGTTAATAAAGACATAATACGCGTATTTTGCAGAATTCGAGTCACCTGAGTAGAAATCATTATTAGTCCGATCATCTAGTAGTTTTACTTGAAAAGTTTTACGGGAGTTTTGAAAATTGATATCTTCATAGCTTTTGATGTGCTCTTTCCGAATGTCAACTTTGCCACCTCGTACGTTTGCCGCTCGCGATCATGAGATTCCAAAACAGATGATGCAGAAAAGAATTTGATCTGTGACGTCTCCATCGCTATTCATAACGATGAATTTTCAACTTGGTCCATCAATAATATCAAAACAAAGAAAACTGAAGTAATTTTTAGAACTATACGCTATAAGATTCTTTAAAAAGTATAAGAGTAAATTAAATATCACATTTAAATGAAATTTTGAATTAATGATGAATGAAGCTATTTTAAATGCTTTAATTTAGTAGCCTGAATTTCTTAGAAAATCATAATTAACTCCTCCATTACGGAGGAACGAAAATCTGAAAAGACTGAAGGCGTTGACCTACGTAAGTTCACGACCTGTTCCCTTTCAGCAAGACGTAATACATTTTGCTAAAATTTTATTTATTTTCTACAAGATAATACTTAGACAATACGTAGCAGTACGTAAACGGTAATAGTATAACGGTTGAAAATTGATGTCTTGAAAGCGGGAGTTTAAGTTCGAATCCTTTCTAAAAAGTTAAGTGCGTATAAGAAGCTTTCAAGGAAATAATCGTGAGGAAACCTGCACTTTTAAGAGTTCTCCATAATGTTCTGAAACTTGGCGTGCGAGAAACTAAAGACCCGAGCCCAGTAGTGGGACAGTTATGGTTCGGATGTAGGTATGTATATAAATGACATTGAATTACAGGATTATGTAATATTTCACTATCATCTTTAAAAGTAATTGAAGTTGCAAACAAGCAAATTAAGTCACTTAACTCAATTTTATCCGAAAAATTCGATGCTTTTCATATCGTACTTGGTAAACCAAAGCAAGAATAAATTTGAATCTAAATTCCATTAGTAGTCTCCATGTCACAGGTCTCGAAATTAATTCAATTAACTAATTAGCCTGGAAAGTGCTGAACCACGTTATTAGTGGCCGAGGTGGTTAGCTTAAAATACGACCTATACCTGTCCTATTTTAGGCTTAAGTCACCAATAATGTATTGTGTGACTTTAGGCCAAGGCCTACATGGCTGGTTAAGCGCAGATTAGAAGACATTACATCTTTGAATACATAAACGCATTTTCATTCTTTAAAACACTCCTAAAATAAGGATCAAATGAAATGAGAAACAAATCAGCGAGACATCACTCTGCCCGCAAAACGGTCGACCACAATGGACACAAGACGTCAGACGAAGCAAAAATTGTTACAAATGAGAAAAGTTTTGAGTGGCGTAATCGTGATGTCGCGCAATCTCACGCTAGTCAACTTCTCCGTCTCTCTAGTTAATGTATTTGATTATGTTTCCACGAGTGGTGGCGTACTCTGTAAATGCACTAGGAACATTATGTTTGTAATTGAAAAACGTTATAGGTTCGTAAACATTTTATTCCATTTGCAAACATCCACCGAATCTTAAGTACCTAAATACCTTATTTATAATTATGACTTTCACTTAAGGTACTTCTAAGAAATACTATTTTAATTCACTTTCATTCGGTGTGCCCTGTAGGAGAAAAACTAAAACCTACATTAATGATCTCATATTTACTTATTATTTATCTTATATTTATTAAGGTATTATACTGCTTGCAATTAAAATTAATGAAATCTGTTTTTCGAAAGTTCATAATCATTATGTCAGCGTAAACGAAGTCCTTGACTTCTCATTGTTTTTAATGTATTGTATTTACCTTCAAATGATTAGCATTGATTCGTTATTTCAATTAAAACGCCACGCTTAGTGAACGCGTCGTGGTATTCTAGTTCTATTAGTCTGGTTCTAAATGGTACTAATAGTGTAATTTGACTCTAGTCTCTATCGGTTACTAGCCTCAATGGACGTTATGCAGACATTTAGTAAATTAATAACCAAACTATCTACACCTAACCAACTATAGATAAACTTTCTACAATACATTTTCATCGTGGCTATATCGAAATATTTCTCAATTTAATAAACAAACAACATTCAGAAATCTTTTATAGATACATTTGTTTTATAGATGACTATAATACAAAGGTATATAGCAAGTGTACCTAATGCCTTCAACAAACAAACAGCAAGCTAAGTTTATTATCACCAAATCATTTAAGGAAGAGGTGGAAAGAAATTAAAAAAGAGATGATGAGATAAAAGAGAGAGAGAGAGTATTACCTGGGAATTCTGTCGTAACTATCCCATCCGGTGAGACAGTTGTAAGAGCTGTATCTACTGACGGCCATGTTGTCTGCTCGCAAGGCGTCACTCATGCAGTCGGTAGCACTGTCCAACGCACTATGCAAATAACCAGCGAAAAGCCCGCGACGGACTTCGCAGCGTTCAAAACGACAAATTCACGATATAATCTGGTTTTATTAAAACAAATTGACATGAGAAGGAGAAATTAACATAATAATATACTTAGTGCTCAAATCAAAAATAAATCTACGAGACACTGGCATACTAATAAAAAAAGACATTCAAATCCGACTCAGACAAATTCGCGTCATATTTGTTCAAGTATCACCCTCGTCAAATTTGATCTCGGAGTCAGCGACATTCGCAAATTTATTCACTTTGGTGTTAATAAATGAAATTGAAACTCCGGGTTTGTCACTGGTTATGAAATTTCAGCTTTAAAATTCAGTGTAGATGTAAGTAAATATTTTAGTAACAACTGAGCTCATGAAATATAATAATGAAGGTTTGAGTTTGTTTCATAAAACAAGTTTATTAAGTTTTATTTGACCAATGATAAAATGTGGTTGGTCATTAAACTAATAGAGGTGAAGCTATCTGAAACAGGAAATATTTCACCAGAGAGTTGAAAGTAACATGGACGGGAAGTGAACCGCAATTTGCAGAGGGTAATTGAATCATGATCGGACAGCGTTGCTGTGTTTCGCTACATGCGAAACTATATACTGAACTACGCCAAATTTCGTTAATGTTTGAGAACGGATGAGATATACAAATTAATGTGAAAAACTTACTAAGCGAATTAAATTATTCATATTCATAAATGAAGAAGATAATGTTTGAAAAGAAGAAATTAATTAACCACGTAAATATAAAGAAAAGGATAAAAAATTCAATAGTAGTATAGTATTATAATAAATTAAAAAAGGAAGTTTATTATTAACTTGACGTTAATATTAAACTAAGTATAAGTTAACACTATGTCCCGGTGGATCCGAAAGCGGTAGACGAGTGACCGCCACGCGCGATTGGACCCGACTGAGCGGCTTGAGGGATCTGCCTCCCTCCGACCTTCGTACCCTGAGTTCGACTCGTTCAGCGACCAGTCGCCCGACTCAATTACTATCTTACCCTTAATATTTGCATACAATTCATTTAATATCATAATATAATCTTTATGCTATATGTGACAGTCTTTAGCCTCATTTCAGGATACAAAGGCGACAAAGTGTGACGTTTGGCTATAATAAATCAGTATGACGATCCGTATGGCGTAAGGGTTACCATGCCTTATTGCCGTTCGAAGGGTCCCTGATTCGATTTCCAGCGAAGCGGTGGGCTCGACAAATATTTAAGCTTATTATGTAAAGAAAGCGTATATTCTCTCTGTGTGCCTAGAGTAAACATTTTTATTTAAGCAAGAAAGTGAAATGATGTTACGTTTTAATAAAATGAGAAAATTTGGTATTTGAGATTTTATTACTTTGATCTTCACATATAACTAATCGTGAAAATATAATAAAAAATAGTATTTTCGATGGAATTAAGTATTCATCTGCTTTTACTATTTGTGGGCATTTGTTAGTCATTATATTTATTTTTGTATGCATGTTATAAAGGGCAAAGAATTCTAAGCCGTACAAGTAAATGCTCGTAAAGGTAAAGATTCAGGCTTCAATCGACGCTAATGAATTAAAGATAGATACATCAGTTTCCGTAAAGTGATTTCCTCCTCTGTGTCAAGTTTGTTTCAGTAATTTAATTTGCAGGGAAGTTCAAAATATCAGTGCAGTTTCTCGCTGCTACATGCGCTGCTGCATGCTGCTAAACTGTAAGATCTAACATAGTTTGAAAAGTTGATCTTCAAAAGTATTTGAAGTATATAGTCAATGTTCTCAGTAGAGAAGAGAGAGAATGTTCTCAGTAGAGAACATTGACTTTACTTCTCGATGAAGAAATATAATGTACTGTTAACCTTACTTGATTCAAACCTACAAATCAGCAACCTATAAATCTTTGTGAGGAATTGCTTTGAAAATTGATCTCCGATCGGTAGACCTAGATTAAAATTTCTAATATTTCGAAGTGTGCATTGAAATAAGAATGTGCATTATGCGTATTTAAAAAATATCTTATTTGCTATAAAAACTTATGTTATATCATAAAGTTTCGAAAGGTATGGAAAGGCTTCCGGTTCAAACTTGGGTAGCATGGAAAAATGAGGTCTAAGCCCCTGAAGGTGAGATTTGTAATGGACTGCATCCAATCAAAGGTCTAAAGTAATCTTCTTTGCTCATAGTGCTCCCAGCTGAACAATTAATCAGGCAATGTCGTCAGTTCCTTCATGCCGATGAGTACTTTACCACATAGTTCATGCGGATGATGCAAGTACAGTGAAAAATTTCTTTACCTGTCTTTGTCTGTCTTTACAGTAGTAGCCCCGTCCTCATTTCTAAAATAAACATCTTTCAAATGGTAAAACCATTTAGCTTTGTCGGGAAATAAGATAAAAATAAAAATTCCCAATATTCAACGTGGTAAATAATCGCAATACGAAAATAACCAGGTCAATATAAATATTTAATCTGAACTGTGTCGTTGCAGTTCGCGGTTCCAGAGCGCTTAAATTATGTATCTCGACTTTTACCTTTTCTCAGTTGATCAATAACTCGTATGTATTTAACTTTAAGTCAGTATTCCTTTGTCAATGAGTAGAAGTATTACCATTTTGATAATATCTTAAAAAGCATCCCACGCTTTTATTACAATTACACGATTCTTAATTCAAATTATTTTCTATTTTTTTAGTTGGATTTTTTATAAAAGCGTGTTTTTTTAGTTTTTTTTTAAACTATTATTTATTTTTTAATTTTTTAGTCTGATGTTTTGAAATAAAATTTAGGTTTTTTTCTTTCTTTCTTTAAATATTGAATTGTCATCGGTCCTCGATAAGTCTACGAAGTTTGAAACAAATCTGATCATTTAAAGCTAATAAAAGCGTGTAATAAGGTTTCTCTTTCTTTCTTTCTTTTTTTTAAATATTGAATTGTTATCGGTCCTCGATAAGTCTAGTTTGAAAGAAATCTGACCGTTTGAAGTGGGTCAAAATCAAGTCCAAAGAGAAGTTACAAACAAACAAAGAAACATACAGGTGAAGCTAATATAAAGCGTGTAAAAAGGATTGGAGCCATTCACCGTGTCCGTTCTAAATATAAAAAGGTCTAAATTATGTCTACTTGACATTCTTATCATCACAAAATTATTCATGATAAATCTTGCTCTTGACTGCATTGAATAACCTGCCAATCTAGAGATCCATTATCAGTTTACGAAGAACTTCATATATTATGCAAGAACATCTTACATTAAGTGATCCCGTAGAGCAAGCAAGCATAGTTTTATAATATGTCAAGACAAGATACGATCAGAAGCGCTAAAACCGTACAAGTAGGTCTATAGCGAATAAATGTGAAGACATGTAAAATTTTAATAAATTCTTAAAAACTACACCATTAAAAATAAACTTTTATCTGTAATAAGCAGCGATGTCCACTAAAATCCATCATAAATGGGGTACAATATCACTTATGTGACATTTGCAGTACATTGCCTTATCTATCTATCTATCTATCTATCCATCTATCTATCTATATATTTATCTATCTATCTATCTATCCATCTAACTATCTATCTATCTGTATATAAAAGGCAAAAGTGATTGACTGATGTATCAATGCACAGGTCAATCCTTTAGGGCTACAAACTTATTTCGCTCACGTGTTCCTCTTATGACGTAAGCATCCACTACGGAAGGATTTTTCAAATTTTAACCCCCAATGGGTGAAATAGGAGATAAATATGATAAGCATAATTTCCGCGTGCGAAGCTGAGGGCTACAGCTAGTCTGTCATATTTTTCCCCAATTACTCTACTTCAGATAAGAGTTGTGACTTGTGACCTATCTTATTTTTAATATTTTTTAATAATTTACATGTATTCATATTTATCCGACGCACTATACTTCTCGTATATTCTGCAGTGATACCCGAAATTAGTCAAAAGTGTCAGAACGCGTTTTCACTACATAGTTGAAAGTATTGTTTTTGCTGGGTGAGTTTTTAAAGCCTTTATTTCGTGTCAACTGTCTGTGTGTCTGTGTAATTATTTTTTGGAAGTTAAATTGACCCACTTTCCTTTATTTGATTGAATTGAAATTCTGTATACTTATATTCTAAAATCGGATGACAATTATGCAGTACTGGCCACGTGATGAGATGTAATAATATCTCGTTCAATATTCCTTGGTTGGCAGATGCATTTTCTTCTAAATTTTAAATAAAAAAAAAATTACTGTTGGTTTTTACAACAATGCATCTTTCAGCTGGGCTTCTGTCATGGATGGATGTTCTTGAATCTTTCAAGAACGTTTTATTATTTTAATATTACTTTTATATAAAATATTCAATTTGCCTTTTTTAAATACGAAAATTGTGTTGTTCTTTTGAATAATTACTATTACAATAAATTCATTTTGATAAATCATGAATTGTGCCAGCTTATTTACAAGAATAACGTACCCTGCCCTTAGAATCTTACCTAATACTTGTAGAGAATCTATACATATACACGATACACCCCTTTATTTTTAAACACTTTAATATTTTATAATCTTAATATTCAATACAAGAAATGCATTATGGTCATTATCTATAATACGTACAATAAAATTGTATTAGGTTGATTCTTGTAAAGGCGATATTTGAGAAAATAATAATATTGAAACTAAGAAAACAATAATAACATTGATCAGATTGAACATAAAAAGCAAAAACAATCATCTTTATAATTTTTGTCTTTTGTCTGTAATATTTAACCGCAGAACACGCAAAAAGTACCAGACGTAATTGGATTCGGTTTTCAGAATTGTATTTCCAAGCTTAAAACCTAGCACTTGATTTGTCGTGATGTGATACGTTGCTGTGATCCCTCATAATTAATATTTTCTTAAATATCGCTTTTATAAGAATCAAATTAGGTACTTACTAAAATTTTATTATACGTAGATAATGACCAAACATATTTCTTGTATTAAAAACATAATATTATCTAATTGTTTTCTGCATATTAACCCTAGGTCGGTCGCATGGGGTCTTTGAAAGCACGGGGTTTGGGAAAACTGCCATATTTTTTTAAATAGTTAAGGTAAAAACTTGTAATTTATAGTAGCTTCCTAAAATATACTTAAGTTAAAAATAGTGCAGTTACCACTCAGTTAGCGCGCTGCGCTTGTGCATGATAGACGTTTGTTTTGTGCATGGGCTTCGAAAGACCCCACGCGACCGATCGTGTAAGCTTTTTCTTGTTTGATGGCAGACACTTATATATGTTTTACTTAGCTTAAAATGGATCCTTATAAAGAATAGCAGATAGTCCGATGGTTAGAAGAAGAGTTAGAAAATTTAAAATTAAAAAAATCTCAAAACATTGTCTTTTCAACTTTTTGATGATTATCTCAAATACAGAAGCACAATAAACACCCTCCCGAGAACACTTCGAGCGCTTTGTTGGTCCTGGCTTCAACCCATCAATGGCCCACTACTGGGCACGAGGCTCTCCTCTTGAGGAGGCCTAGAGCATACCACCACGCTGCTCCAGTGCGGATTGGTGGAGGGGTTAGTGGCCAACCCGAGTGTTGGAAGTTTTCAAATCGCACGAGGGCCTCTGACATGGCGTAACGACTGTTATCATATGATAACAACCGGGACCGACGGCTTAACGTGCCCTCCGAAGCACGGAAACGCTCAAGAATTTTTGCCACTAGCGGTCACCCATCCAACTATCGACCGCGCCCGCTGTTGCTTAACTTTGTCGATCACTCAGGATTGACGCAAGCCGCAGGGCTATGAGCCGTTGTTGGTCCTGATGTCCTGCAAAATCGATCTGAAAATCAGCCTCAGATGACGAGAATTTATTGCCCGCGACAAATTGACAGAAAATATTCTACAGTGTCGCCAAAACATATATTCAAGACACGCAGCTTCACTTTGCTCAAGCTGTTCGGACGAGCGAAATGCGGTGTAAAAATTAACTTATATATTTTAATATTTTTATGTTTTTTTTGTGATCTCGGTAAAAGAAGTCTTTGTTTTGATAGCTTGTGTTGATTTTAAAAAGAAAAGATAATATTTATTGTTTTAATATTAATTTAAACTAAAGTTACCAAAAATGAGCCAAAAACGTCTTACTTTAGTGTGATTAAGACTGCTGTAAACTAATAAATATTAAAAGGATTATTATGCTTTTATTTAAAAGTACACTTTATTACCTTGTTAATGTATAAATAAAAAATGAGAATATCTGAAGCAATTATATAAAAAAAACATTGAAATAAATGGGCTTTAAAAGACCCCATGCGACCGACAAAGTTATAAAAACTAGCGCGACCGACCTAGGGTTAAATATTGAACTTTTGCTGAGCATAGATTTTTACTAAACTTTGACGCACCATAGGTTGGAAACTATTTCTCTAATTCTATTCAATTGAATGTAAGAACATATTTGTAGTTTATCAATAAATAATTTACTCCTTAACAATTTTGTTCCAGCTTATACCGTTTTACTGAAAACTAAGAAAATCTGTAAAATGGGACACTTTTCAAAGGGGGCAGAGGGGATGTGGACAGGAGAGAGCTTCCCCTCTCTCCCTTTATTTATGTACTCACATATAGGTACAACATTTATCAGTTTCAGAAAATTATAAATATTGCCGTTTTTCCCATACATTGAAATCTATAATGGACTACAAGGCGTAAGCGTAGCGTAAGTAGTGAGGCAGGGGATGAAAAAAAAATACACGGCACCGAAAATCCATCTCCATGAATAAAAGACAGAGTGTTCAATATGAACGCAATAATGAAACAGAAAGAACAATCCAAATATTAGTTTTTTTCGCGATAAGTAGAAAGCATTGTTCAATATTTTCAATAATATAAACAAGGACGTCAAGGACCGATGTCAGTAACAGTAACAGCAGATATTTCAATAACAATTTTACCAAAACCGAACTAATGATTGCGTCCTAATTTGCTTAACTCAGTCGATGATTTGTCTACTAGCCTTCGGCTATGAGTGCTTCGGTAAAATTAGGTTTCGTTGTCATAATTTTCGATAATTGTGTAATTATGTACCTATCTACTGGCGATTGCTCGCGGCTTAATTCGAGTGGATTTGTGAATTGCGGTATAAATCGATTATGAAGGCTGGCAAAATTTTCACATATTGCACTTATTGTAAAAAATTGTTAAATTTTATTGTACATATTGGTGCCTATAGGAATCGGACTGAAGTTTTATGAAGACCGATATATTCAAACGTTAGGCTATCATTGTTTATAAATGGTTCGCCACAAAAGGAAGCGATTTACATCAGTCCATGAGACCGCAAACAGTTTGCGGTGAGACGATCTCTGTAGCAAGTTCTTGTTTCGCTCAGATTGCGATATCATAAGTATCTTTGCTAAAACCTAGCTTAGGTCATGGAATAATAGAAAATTTCACGTATTAATTCATACTCGGAACATTTTAGATTGTAGATTGAAAATTTAATCCAAGTATGACCTAAAGCGTACAGATAACCGATCCACAAACTAAAATAGCAATATTGTCAAACCGAATATCTTTGTATTGGAAAAATGCTTAATATTGTTTGGCCTCCGGATGAAAGTGACAGTTTGGGAGTAATAATAACATATCAGATATGAGAATCTTCACGTTTACTTCAATCCGTGAAAACAATCGAAATTCCACGGTTTGGGGTCATCTTTCTATCTATCATCGAGTCCAAGTCAATCCACCCTGGTGGTGTTCTTTGCTGATCATCTGATGAGGATATATCTGAGGGTACCTCCTGTGGAGGTTGTTCATGATGCTCACCTTAGAGCCATTTATGTACCTACTAGTTACGCAGCGACGATATTCGTGCCCTATAGCTACTACAGTCGACTAACACCCTTCTTTTAAAATCGACGTGTTGATCATGATAGTGTCATTATATTATGTTGCGTTTTGTCCGCGGCTTTTTTCCGTTCGTTATTATTGATCATGGTATACCTCTGTGTAGGTACAGTCGACAAAATAATTAAGTATGCAGGGCATGATTCTAAAACCCTCTGTATGTTTAATATTACATGTTAAACTACATATAGTTAACAATGTTAAATTATAGTATAGCTTACCTTACGTATACAGGTATCATTTAAAATTGATAGTAATACAAACAATATGTAATATCAATAATTACAGAAGGTTTTAAAATAGAATCAAGCCCTGTATACCTAATTCTTTTGCCGACTGTACATACAAACTTTCACATAAAAAATAGACATATATGACACTTATTATCTTGGAAAACATGGACAAAACCGCGGGCAGAGCGCTTAGTAAATTATATTATTTATTGAATGAAATGATTCTTTTGTTGCCCGATAGAAAATGCGATTAGACCCCGGGCAAACAAATGGATGTCGGCATGAACATTCTGCTAAGAGATGAGTAAATATTATTTGTAATTGTACCTCTTACAATACTAAATAGTATTATGATTCAGGATTAAATATACGTCTGATTTTGGATTCAAATAAATGGATACAATATTATTAAACGAAATCACATTGAAAGTTACAAAATTTCTAATTAAAGTGCAAGCAAAAGTACTGCTTTCAGAATCGCGAAGATAAGTGATCCAATTATTTACCGAAATAAAATGAGATTGAATTAATCATCATCATCATCATCACTGACCAAGCGCAGATTAACAGAATTCACACACCCTTGAGTACATCATGGAGAACTCTTTTATTGTTATTTACATGAACTGAACTTTACATTACATTGTTAAATCGAACAATGTTTTCCTTCATCGAAGCAAGTGATAATTAACTTGTAATACATAATTTGAAAACAAGTTATACACGGATTTAATGTCAGTGTATAATATAGATACTAAAAAAATGTGTTGACAACCGTTAAGGACTTCCCTCGCCTGGAGCCAAGCCTGTGTATCAGGTCACGCTTATCACAAGAATATACTGTCATTATAACGAAAGCAATATGTAAAATTTTAACTCCTTAGGATAAGATAGGAAGATAGGAAGTAAAATTTGTAAGATTTGACCCACACAAACAGCCTAGGGTAAGCTGAATTAATCGGATTCAAACTCGCGGGTTCGGGAAGTCAACGTTCAAACGGCTAAGCTATTACCTCTAGAGGAGATACACTTCACAAGATTAATAATAAGTAAATAATCGATGTAATTAATTAAGACTGACCTTCATAATGAAGCCAACATTTTGTGAATCGTAGTCGAAGTGACATAGCTATAAAATCAAAGTGCCCATGGGCTCAGGTGACGTACATAAACACACAATTTCTACGTCATAAAATCATCTACGTCGTAATAAATTTTTATTGGAGCTTCGTCCGTACGATTTATTCATTATTCGTCAGATAATCGATATATTTTTATGTCTATAGTCAAAGCAACGAACAGATGGGGCTTCTAAAACCGGAGCCATGTCAAGTCAGTCATACCAAAGCTTAATAGCTTTAGTATGACTGACATGGCGTTGACCTACCTGTTGACGGCCAAAATGAAATCTTAAAATTTGCTCTGAAATCCTGCTATCTACGAAACTGATACGAGTATTAGTAAACCCGCTATATAGGTAAACAGTATCTGAAGTAAGTGACATCTTCTCAACAACGACTAACAAGCAACATCTTATGTTACCTTTGTTAAGAAGATAATGTCATTCAATATTCTTATGAGAAAAATATTTAATAGCCCAGTCAACATCTTAAAGCCATGACAGGCCAAGTAAAGCTTATAAAATAATTCTTCTGTTGGAAAAGATGTAAGTAACATAACGTTCGTTTTTAAGTTTAATGATACTTTTCCGAGTTGAGTTCCGTAAATCTAATAAATAATCGATTATAGGATCACTCTCATGTTTGCCTAATCGCGATCTTCCCTCATAAGTTATAATATACTTCTTATTATTGTTTCTGCAGGAAAAAAAATCTGATTATAATGTGAAGGAAAAGGTTAAAAAAACAAATCTTACCGCTGAAATCCCGATTCATTTATCCATGTTATTTAAATATTATAATTAAGAAGCGGTCGGTGTGCTGGAATTCATGCTTCCACGATAATTGAAAAGCATGCTCTCATTAATATTGAAGCATATGAAAATAGTAGGCATATCGAAGTATGGTATGAACATTTTAATGAGTGGCTCCAGAATTTGGAGAGATACATACTTATTTAAGAGCAAGTACATTGCTTTTTACATCAAGAGGTTATGGTTTAAACCTTCTATATGATTAGATTATTTATTACACAGGCGAGAGTCAATTTCCGTCTTCGCTTCGGTTGAACAAATAATTCTTTCTTAGGTAAGTAACCTCTAACTAATTTTATTACTTCATAATTAATTATTACTAACTATTACCCCTGGCTTCGCCCGCGTGTTCAAAGCGAACTAACAATGAGTTGTTTATCATGCATCAGTCATGATGACACATCCCTGGTGCAAAAATAAACAAGTAAGGCGCTGGCCACACAGAACAGATAAGACACGGACCCGTCGCAGTCGCGGCGCCCGTTTAATCTACTTTCATACAAAATGTATGCAGCCGTCGCGACGTAAAACATACAGAAAAGACGGGACGCCCGTCGTTTCTGTATGCGCGCGACCGCGACTGCGACGGGTCCGTGTCTTGCGTCTGTTCTGTGTGGCCGGCGCCTTACAGTTCCACAACTTTAATGTTACGAAGAGGAAACAACTTTAAAATCTAAGACTATAAAGTTACATAAAGTATTATATATATAAAGTTGTATCAAAATTAATATACATATTATATTAATATTTCTAACTAAAAATTTATGTCAATCCATAGATCCTTTACAAAGTTATATGTAGAAGAACCAACACATTCTTACTTTTAGTATGGAGTGATTCAAATACGCATCATATTGGACCTTCCCATGGGAATGTGATGTTTTACCGCGGTAAAAAGTATGTCTATGTCACTCTCCTGCCTCCTAACTATCTCTACACATAGGGTTGCCAGGCGCCCGGATAAAGCTGGACATAGGCTTTTTGAATACGTGTTCGGCCAAAAGCAGTATCCGGCCTGTCCGGCTTTTGTTAGGCTTTTATATTTGACCGACGTTATGAGAACACAGAATGATTTATATGAATGACGTTAAAAGACATTCTTGAATGGAATCAAGTTTCCTAAACTATTATATTTTACTCCAGAAACTGTAGATGTTATAACCGCTCATAAGACAATCGATTATACAGGTCCGAAGGTGTGTCTGTGTGTATAAAGGCGTGTGTATCCCACAGGGAGCACTGTCGGCATTAAAAACGCTTTTCCGTCATACCATTCGACTCGGCGCCACATGCAACTATTTCCTTGAAACAATGTAAACAGCGGAAATTTTCATTAACTTCACCTCATCACCTGACCTTCAGATAGCCATCTCAGTAATTAACTAAACGCATTTGTTACATAAACAAAGTAGAAATGCAATGGCACAGACACATTTCTCAAGCATTCCTGAAACTCTACTTAAGTTAATGATTGCGAAATTGAATTATGTACAAGGTTCCAAACTTTATTATTACTGCACGTGAAAGCGTATAAAAGCGTTAGAAGTCTCTCCTGTAAATATATTATATAAATATTCCAAGTTGCAGGAACTCTTGAAATCGAAACGAGCACGCGACCCAGTTACGTAGGTGTACCGTTACTCAAATAGGTTGTAAACGTAGTTACTTGTTACTCAAATTGGTTTTAAATGTAACATTTTTTCTAAAATCAATGAAGAAATGTATTTACTTATTTGATTGCTTTGTTGGAGTTTATATTATGGGGCAGTTTGTAGTATCCGCATTTCAAATTCGCCAAAGAAGTCTAAAATAATAAATATACCTAACAGACGTACACTACACATACATAACTAAATAAAGAATTGCTAAATATAATTAAAAAGAAAGCAAATACATGCTTTGAACGCATATACGCATTATGGAGGCGATATAATTTTCCCCTGTGGTTTTAATTTTGTTAAGTTTCAAAACTATAAAAACCCTAATTAAAGAATTAAAAGCGAGACCATTCTTTCCTCAACCTCAGAGCACGGGTCTCTCTCTTGAGGAGGCCTAGAGCATACTTCACCAAGCTGCTCCAGGGCGGATTTGTGGTGGGCCAGCCCAAGCGTCGGAAGTTTTCAAGCTGCCCTCGCCTCCGACATGGTTTAAGTCTGTTAGCTTACGATAACAACTTGGACCGATGGCCTTACGTGCCCTTCGAAACACGGAAACGCTCATGAAATTTTTGCCACTAGCGGTCACCCATCCATCTACCGACCGCGCCCTCTGTTGCTTAACTTTGTGGATTACTTAGGATCGACACAAGCCGCCGGGCTATGAGTGCTTCATTTTAACATATTGTCAAGAATAATTATTTACACACTACAAACACTACAAGCCTCAATCAGAACAATTTCGTAGTAAAATAAATAATACTTACCATAGCCATTTGAGCAACAAGTAAACACAGTAAAATTGTGACGTTTTACCCTTTGAGCTTTATTATATTTAATGTATTATGAAGCCTTGATGAGATTGTGGTTGTAGTACAGTGTACCCTCATCTATATCATTGTGTAATGTGTCCTCGTGTCGCGGTCAGCCAAATCCCGTCATGGTAACAAGTAATTACTTTCCGTTTTATATTAAATTAATACGCGTGCTTAAGTGGTTATTTTATATACATCGCTTAATTATAATTACTAGGGCGTAACATTTTGCCTGATGTTTCTTGCTGGATTGCTTATAATAAAATAATTATCATGAATATAATTAGCAACAAATAACTATCATATGATATCTTCGGTAAAAGATTTGCGTGAGTGTTTCCGTGCTTCGGAGAGCGTGTAAAATCGTTTGTCGGTCCCGGTCGTATTTTAAGAATGTCGGAGGCCTCCTAGCGAAAACATCCGACAATAGGGTTGGCAAATAAGTCAAATAAGTAATCAAATAAGTGAGTTGTTATGCAGTACAAAGTGCACCAGGTCAGCTAGCTTTTTAATAAAAATTCATTTTTGCTAAAAAGTTCAATTTGTTTTTGTTGTTTTTAATAATTACCAAACATTATGTATCTTATTATGCTATAATCTGTCGTGTACAAAAACTGCCATTCATCATTCATTCGACTATCCAGATTTTCGATTATCCGAATGCCTAATACAACAATGGGCATGATGACAGTGCAAAAATCACTAAAATGATGTATTTGGTGTAAATAAAACTGTCGGGGGTTTTAAAATTTTAATTTAAGATTATTACATGTAAAAGATGCCTTATTTGCTTGGGCTGGCACCTTTCGGAATGTCTCTGAATTCAGGGACGTAATTTATTATCTAAATTCCGGAACCTTGCCTTGCACATATCTTAAAAATTACTATTCATCAGTAGACTCATGTTTCTCAGCTCAGGGATTTATTTGGTTAGATTAGAAATTGAAGGGGATTTAATTTAGAAAAGTATAGAAATTAACATTAAGAAAGATACATGCGGTTTCTTTGTAGAGCGAATGGATAATTTTCTGAGATAAATTCACTATACGTCTATAATATTTCTCTTTGCGCTGTCAACTTCTATCCAAAATAGACAAGAACTTTATGTGACTGGCACAAACTTGGCGTTTGAATGTGCCGTGCGCGGTGTGCTGGACTTGAGAGTTTATTAAACTAATATTGATCTTTATTTCGCTCACTATCTACCTCAGTTCTACAACTTCAATATTAATTTCTCCTCATCTCCGAAACTGAAATCCAAAGTTAAACGTCTACGTTATACGTCTATAATATTTCTCTTTGCGCTGTCAACTTCTATCCAAAATAGACAAGAACTTTATGTGACTGGCACAAACTTGGCGTTTGAATGTGCCGTGCGCGGTGTGCTGGACTTGAGAGTTTATTAAACTAATATTGATCTTTATTTCGCTCACTATCTACCTCAGTTCTACAACTTCAATATTAATTTCTCCTCATCTCCGAAACTGAAATCCAAATTTAAATTGTCGTCGTCTAGAACATCTAGTCGTTGTGTCAATTTCATTTTGCGATTCGGGTATATAATTGACTTGAACTACACCCAGATGTAATTTTCCTACTTATTCTAGCTATCTTGAATTTGCTGCGTAGAATGTTTTGGCAGTGTTGTCAACGTTACCACGATACCTATAAAGCGAAAGCAGCTAAAAGGTGTTATACGTTCTAAACTCATCAAATAATTTTATTGTAATATTAGAGAATCTAGAAAGTACAGACACCAGAAAAGGCTTAGAAGTAACCATGACTTATGGTTTCGTTAAAAATGCGTTCAAAAGCAAACACCGGTGGACTTACTTTAATTGATTCACGGACATGTGTGGGCGTAATTACGCACAAATTAATTAATTTATGGCAGTATTACGCAAATTAATTTATAACATAGGTATAAGCCATTGTATGTTATTTTGTTTTGATGTTTAAGGTGCTATATTGCATTCATTTATGACTGCAAACCAAGTTCTTCCGCTCAAGTTAAACCCTACTGAAGAATTGATACTGCTCTCTCACTGCATATTATCTGTTATATTTAGCTTATTCTTTTCATATTGGGTTGTAATGCCACTTTATTATTTGGATACTTTATTGAATGCATGAACGGTCACAATAGATTTTTATTACAAGAATCCTATCAAGTAGGACGTATAACGTAGCAGAACGAGTCTTAACAAGTGTCTTAATAGAACCTATGATAGGACGAATAGAGCCTAAATGGATGACTTTGTAATAAATAATAACCGATCAATTCTCTTTTTATTCATGGCAAATAGTAGAACACTAACTTTCAAAAAGCCAAAAAATAAAATAACTTTTTTATTTATTGTTCTTGCGTACTGTGGGCTTAGTACGAGTTTTACGTGACATAATGGGCTCGCTAACGTAAATGCGAGTCGGTTATGCTGTTGGCTACCGATCTAGCGGCAGTGAAAAGAAATGCATCGGTAGCCAATTATACGAGTAGCATAGTCGACTCGCATTTACATTAGTGAGCCCGTTATGTCAAGTTAAACTCGTACTAAGCCCACTGTTTCCAAACCAATTATGGGGTCGGAGAAAATAGAAACATAAAATATGAACCTGAATGATCATTATAAAAATGAGTTTTATTATCAGATGTAGGAAATCCTAAATATAATGCGTTATAAGTCTTTGTAAAGCAAATTAATGTATACGCACACTTAATATGCCTACAACATACTAAGTGTCAAATGTCAACATGACTAGTGATTAGCCATTACTTGTAGGGTGTGTCCACAGACCATACAACTAATTTATTTAAATTATAACTAATCTAAACTATCATAATATCTAGGTTGTGTTTTTGTAACTTATAGTCACAGATCAATAAATAAGGAAGATAAGTCATTGCCTTGTATTTGACTGAGGAAGAAAAATACCGTGCTGGAATACGTAATTCCTGTATTTACAAGCTACCACGCCCATCCACGTCAAAAACCCGACCTCCGACTAGCGGTCACCCATCCAACTACAACGCGCCCGCTGTTGCATAACTTTGTTGATCACTTGGGATCGACGCAAGCTGCTGGGCTATGAGCGCTTCTAACTAGGTACATAATATTCATTATTATGATACACATAATAATAATATGGGTGGAAAGTTGAAGGGTTCAGCGCTATGTTATGGTATGGTAGCAGTTATTGACGGATTGTAGACGGTGACAGTCCTATATACCAAACTTCAACTATTTACGTGGTCATTCACCCTGTTCTTACCGTGGCGCCACCAATTTAACGCAGTTTGACGGAAACTTGCACAACAGAGTAATTTCTCTTTTATCTCTATACTCCATGGACGCACTCCATTTATGACACGAGCTTTGTAACCAAAATTGAACTTAAATACATATTATCACATACAAGCCCATAAATGTAGATCTGTGAGAAGGCCACCTTCATACACCTACATCCTTAACCAACCACAGAAAAAAATCGTTCTTTGTCCGATCAGCATTTTACCTTAACAAACTGGTTGGTTTCTCCGATTTCGATCTATTTAACACATCTCCAAAGGTAATAAAACTGGTTCGATGTGACTTCTTAACGACTCTCAATTACTGCATTTGTTTATAATTTTGGTTTTGTATCCTTATTTTCTTTTTGTTTTCTTGTGTTGGAAAGAAGCAAACAAAATTAGATTTAAATATGTGGAAACTCATAAATGGTGTAAAAGATAATATTATAATCGTGTTAATATTGTCGATATAAGACACTATGTTTCCCAAATAAAGAAAAATAAAAATAATAAAATAATATGTGTGTGTGTGATTTTGCAGTAAATGTTAAGATAAAGCTCTGAATTTTCAGAGCTAAAACTGTTGTGAGCAAAACCATGCATTCCGTGCTCGTTGGCAAATGAATAGGGTGTTAGTTCACTAATTTGAAAGTCAAACTGTCGAGTTAACAGCTGTTGAAGTGAAGATAGTTGACCTACTCGTAACTAAACTGTGGATGTTTCAGCGTGTAGACTCTGAGTTTGCTAACCTAAATCAAACACTGATTTTGCGAATTTTCACCTTAATTATAATACATTGTATGTATTAATTGATTTTAAAATTTTAAAATACCGTTTGTAAAATCATTATAGTCCCTAATCTTAAAGATATATTTTAAAGCTGTTTTGTTAGAACACATTTCGAACCATTGCACGATTATATCGTTTTCCACCTCTAATTAATTCCTTTCGCAAGCCAGGAACCTCGTTACATTATTTCGCAGTATTTGCAGATTGTGACCTAAGCAATATTTTATTAATTCTAAATAAGGTAAAGGTATTTTAAATAGTATAACGATTGCTATCTAGCGATAACAATCGGAACTGAAGGGTTAAATCGCACTCGAAGTTACTATGGAGTGTGGATGTAACGATACAAATTGACTCAAGAAATTAAACAATACGCGCTATAAAATACAAACAATATCCTTATAAAACATTATTTCGAACAAGTGCTACTTTTCCCGCTTTACGTTTGTGCTAAATTTTATGAAAATCCGTTCAATTAGTTTTTGCGTGAAAGAGTAACAAACGTCCATACTAACTTTCACATTTATAATATTAGTAGGTAACTGTTACCTTTACCCTCAACCCGACCTCATAGTGAGCTTAATTAACTACGTATTAAGCACTAAACGTTAATGAACGTCATATTATACGAGTAATACTTATGATCGCGTAGACTGTATGAAACCGGCGAAAAATTACGAAGGGATTAACCCGTTTAAATTTTAAAGTCAAATAATTTGACGGTACATGGGTTACAATTTTATGATTTCAAAAGGGTATTTAGGGAGCTAAATACCCTTTTGAAACGCTGTAGACAGACACAAATATTACTCTGATATGATATTTTGTTGAATACAAAATATTTTTAATTAAATGAATTTTTAATTAAATGACTACGCGTGTCCTATTCTAAGTAGGTATCTATAAAGTCTCATCCTGGCAAAATGTCACTGTATGTCACTGTGTGTGTATCTATGACTTATGAGTATGATCTTAATCTGTCAAGTAGTTCAGGAGTTATATACCATCATGGTCAGAAGAACGTACAATTTTATTTATAGAGTGTATTCGCAGTATTTTTCTCTATTGTAAAAGCAAACAAGGGAATATATTAAAAACTAAATACCTACAAGGTTTTACAGTGTCGACGTAGGTGGAGTCCCTTGTAACCTATGTGTAACACATAGGTTTGACTTCATCTGATACTTACCAAATCGTGCTTAACACAAATATGCATTGTCATCAGATCAAAATCAATATGTATCAACTTCATTAGATAAGTACAATGGTCAAATTAGCTTGCAAAATTTGGCCCATACAAACAGGAAAAGCTAAATAAAACCGTTTAAAAATTAAATTGGTGTTCAATGGCAATAACAGGCTGTTTTAAAATTTGAAAACTGCGATACATTCAGTACAATAGCCAGGCCAATAAATGGGCTAAGTAAAATGAGTTTCAATATTTTTAAACCTACTGGTAACGATAACAATACCAGTTATTGGTAGAATTAATAACTTGTAACAGTCGGAACTAAGCTCTAACTTGGTAAAGCTATGTTTGATGAACTATTAACAGCATTTACATCAATAAAATACACCCACTTTCACAAGCACAGTTTGATGGTTTTAATGTTGTTAAATCGAAAGGAGGATGCCCAAAAAAAACCCAGAGTCGATTAAAATAATTTATGAACAGCAAAGTAGACCTTAAATAAGAGGTCGCAATTACGCAATTAATTTCGCATAAAACTATAACCAAGCAGGCCAGCAGCATACAACAATTATTAGGTAAAGCAGAGCGCGTTGAATAAGTGGTTCATTGTTTTGTTATTGTATTTGTTGCTCACTTGTGAAAGAGATGGAGAATATAGACAAGGAATTACAATTTATGAGAAAGAAAGAGATAACAGATGTGAATCTATTCGCACCATTGTTATCCAGGTAGCGAAACCGTGACCAACCCTGTCCCGCGCGCAGTCCTTCGTAAGCTTTCGCTGTGTTGTGACCGTGTTACTTTTGAATTTTGATTATTTTATTTTTACAGATTTTTTTTAATTTTTTTTATTGATTATTTTTTTTTATAGCAGGGACGCAATTGTTGAACATGTTTGTTCATGCATTCATGGTCGTCGAACTTTAGGCAGTTGTGCACATATAATAAGCATGCTATATTACCTTGCATTTGCAAGACATTAAGGGCTTCAACAACCAGCGGGATTCTTTGATTCCGTACTCCTAGAAAATAATAATATGTAACATTTTTACCATTTTATCAATAAAGGTACTTCATATTATATCATATAATTCAGTTGTTTTCATTTATTAGATTAATTAAACGCTTTTATTTAGCTTCACTTCGGAGCATCAAAGCATCAAATCTTGTAACGTTAATTTGAATGACTTCCCTTTAATGAAAATTGATGAAATTTGGCAGACATGTGTATTTCCGATGACAATACACGAAAATCATATTTTAAACTAATTTTCATTGTTTATTTGTTGTTAAATTAAAAAAAACGATTTTCAGACTTTAGACGCATAATTCTCTATGTTCTATTTTACGTAGAGACTTGAAATTTTCACAACTTGTAGCTAATTTTATAAACTAAACATTATTGAAATAAAAGCGTTTAAAAAAAAATTTTTTTAGGATTCAACTTATAGCCTTATATAATAATGCCAGAGAATTATAATAGGTATATACACCGTTATTCTTTGTATATGCGAAAGCTGAATGTATTTTGATCAGAATCAGTTGCTGAATCGATCGCAATAATTTTTACACCATGTTATATTTTGTCCTAAAAATATTTTAAAATTGTTACAAGTTGGACACCAATGCAAAACATCGTTATTACCGACCATCTTAAGCCTTGGTGGATAGTTTCAACTTTGTTGGTTACAATAACAACAAAATAAGATTTCACATTAACATATGGCATGGGAGAACTACTACTAACATCTCAATTTTGTTAACTTATACATAAACTGTTATTCGGTTGCGTTGACAACCCAGATTGATTAAGATTGTCACACAGAGCACATAATCACTATGGATTGTCAAGTCTGGCGTTTTGCTTGCGCTCTCATAATAAAATTATTATCGTGTCGTAAAAAATTTGGAAAATGAGTTTTCAATACAGTAATGAGCAGTACACAGAAATGATACTCGAAGTGGTGTAAGGTGATAATGTGTGCATGGCAGTGCGACAGTACGAGGAGCAATTTGGTGTAAGAGTGTCGTAGAACACCATGCTTTCCGGCACACAACGCTTAAGGGACTACGGGTAGTTCCTGCCTCCTATCGCCGTTAATCGAGGTGTGAATCGCATTCCGACGGCAGTACAACAAGGGATTTTGGACTACATAGTCGACAATCCCGAGAGCAGCACAACACATGTGCTTGTTTGTGCATAAGGCAAAATGGGGGACACTGAACAATTATGTATGACTTGTGTGAATGATTCACTATGAAAAATTATTAAATACATTATTGTAAATAATGGGGATTAATATCAACACGTCAAGATGGTTGACAGTTAAATGCGGCGGTCGCGAATTGACGCGGGCCGCACGCTCGGTGACCATGTTTATGCGGGGACAATGGAGAAACACAACAAGCTTGTAACTTTGTGAGTTTTCAAGATACACCTTTGAAAATTTTTATGTAGATTATTTAGGCGAAAATATTTGGCACGTGTATAGGTTTTTCTATCAAGAAAGAATAACGTTGTATAATATATAATAGGTATATATTTAAAAAATGATCATAGCTCACCTGATATGACGCTGCTACATTAGAGTAGTTTTACAGAATTCAGTACGTAATTGAAACACAGCATGTATGTGTATAAATAATGTTATATGTATATATATATATGTTCAGTAGACATGTATAATGTACTTAACTCTCAAAAGTCGCAATAATACGCACAATTCGTCACAATATCGTTTGTAAAACCGCTCTAAATATCACGGATTTATAGTCAATTAGTTACGATTTTTTCAGTACTTGGTGATTGTTTGACTGAAAACAATTATTGGATTTGGGATATACTATGTTTACTCTACCTTGCAAAACCTAAATCGATTTAATCGACTCCGGGTTTTTGGTCCATACATTTTTGGGCATTATCCTTTCGGGTTTGAACTCGCACGCACCTATTTATACCACTCATTTCTTTTAATTAAATAAAACCGTGATGAAGTATAAGAGGTAATATGTGAAGCCAGAGTAATGATCTAGGACCTAAATCCTTCAAAATGTGAAAAGAGGCCCAAGCTCAAATCCAGCATGATATGACGCATAGATTTGTTGCGGAACTAAAGATAACACTTGAAGGTTGAGCAGGGTATGTAGTAGCAGCGATCGATTAAAAAAATATTTATTACTAACATAATTTGAAGACAGATCAAGTAAACGTAACATCAAAACTCGACAAATGTGACCAGAAAAATGGAAGCTATCAGTGACATACATAAATATATCATAGTTTGCGGTGGGTCTGCCTACATACACATCACATCGGCCTTTATATTTCCACCCGGCCATACTAAAGATCGAACATTGGATCGGGACGTTTGTTCCGCTATCAACGTTATATAAGATAGGCTGGGCGAGAATTTTAGATTCCTTTTGTAGTGCTTGTCACACTTTGAATTTATTTTATCGGAATACAATATAAGCACATATATACAATGTAAAAAACGAAGCGGATATTGTACTATTTGTTGATAATATATTATTAATATTTAAGTGTGACAGGAATAAAGAAAATTTCGACGACGTGAATAGTGCTCTTTCATATGTCTCGCATTGGTTCACTATTAACAATTTATTATTAAATTAAAAAACGAAATGTGTAGAGTTTGTACTACCTAATGTTAAAAAAGTCAACAAATTGCTTAAACTAAATAGGAAAACATTGAATATATCCACCGTCTTTTTAGGAGTGACCTTAGATAATAAACTCCAATGGGGCCTACATATGTATAACAAATCTCGCGACTAAACTCGGTAGGTCAGCTTATGCTGTTAGAAAAATAAGGCAATACGAGTATACTAACGTCGAAACTGCTAGGATGGTGTATTTTGGCATATTTCCACAGTATTTTGTATTATGCCATCTTGCTGTGGGGTGAGTCATAGTAGTATAAGCTAAGTATAAGCAGCCAGTATATAACAAATTTTCATACCAAAAAGACAACAAAGAGCTATAACTGTTACAAAAAAGAGCTATTAGGGTCATTTATAAACTTAGGTCTCGGGAAACTTTGCATGAAAAGTTCAAAGAAATAGGTATACTTACAGTAGCTTCACAGTATATTTACAGTATATGTAGTTTTTATACGGAATTATATAAGCGCGTATAAACAAAATTGTGATATTCGTAATCGCCAAACAAGAAGAATGCACTAATTAGTAACGTCATCTTACCATCTTTGTAAAGTGCAGCGATCTTTTATGGGGCTTAATTATATAATAAAATCCCTAAGTTAATACGTAACTTGCCAGTGGAATTGCTTAAGAAACATGTAAACTCTCAACTCTTAGGCAAGGGTTACTATATTGTAAATGAGTACTTAAATGACAAAGACGCATGGAAATGACCAGCTTTGCTACCAGTTCCGTTCAAGTTAGTGATTTTTTTGTAATAATATAATACCTATGTATTATTATTTTTAAAAGATGTGCTGAGGAGTTTCTTTAGGCTTTTCTTCTCCTCCATGACAAAACACCTTTCTGAAAAGCCTATAAAAGCCGAAAGCTTATAATCCTTAACTCCTTAGTTAAATGTAAAACGATAATGGTGTCCAGGGTGGTATAATTGTCTAAATGGATAGTGGAACTGAGAGTACATTCGGTAATAGCGGTTCCCGAGAGAACGAGGAACGCCGAAAGCATCCAATCTCTTTTAAATAGGTAATTCGATAATTTTGTATAGTATATCGTTAATGTTATGAGATTGGTCACGGCAACACTTTTATATGAAGTTAAATGGCAGGGTGAAAACTGACATATTTTATATGGCATTTGCAGTAGTATTTGTATCACAAACTTGTCTTATCTGTAATTTTTTGTCGGTCGTCAAAAACGACTGCTACGTTCCCGCAGCATGCTCTCATAATACTCGTTTATGTATGTTCGTCATATATTTCAAAATGCTGTGGTCAACAATTAACATAAACCTTATAAACTGCGTTTGAGAAGACATTATTTATAATCAAAAATTGTAATAGTCGATAAATGTAGGTACATGGGCTATATGGATATGGCATGTAAATGGGCCACTTGTATGTCTGAATAGGCTGTTACATGAAAGAATACTGATAAACTGCTTCTAGACTGGCTCTCAATCAATGAAATCAAAACACGTTAAAATATTTAAAGCTTGATTTTGCAGGTAAATAATTTTACCATTTATAATTTTACAATTTTACCTTTTTACCATCAAGCTTTTTTCCATTTTGCATAGTGTTGCATGATAGCTCTTCCCGTTGGCGAGCTGATAAAAGGGATGTTATTTCCAGCGTGCTCGATAAGCCTTTAAATACACGTTGCTTCTGACTTAATGGGATCATCAGAACGTTAACCAATCACTTCAATAAGCGCCTTATCGATCCCTCTCTGTGACATGATACCGACAGCATACTATGCCAGTGGAAAAAGATCCATTAATGGATTTTTGTAATTGATTTTATTGGATATCGCCTCCTTTTTAGGGTTCCGTAGTCAAAAAGGAATCCTTATAGTTTCGTCATGTTCGTCCCTTTTTCCTTCCGTCCGTCCGCAGCATAGTGGTGAGACCCTTGGTGCTAGAAAGCTGTAAATATGTATGTATAAAAACTTCTATATCTCCTTCACAGGCAATGTGGGAATGCATTTTTTGAATGTGGAACAGCAGTTAAAATTGCTTTCAATTCGTCAAAGGAATTTAAGAAATCGTTTGCTGTATATCGCTAAATACCGGAATAAAATACAAAAATCGTGCATAATAGCTTGCAGTTTATGCTGTCTACTGTTTTCCTCTAAAGCCACGTCTTTAAAAAAAAGTTTTCTTGTCCTCAAAATGTAATCTGATAATTGCTTAAATTGTTATTTGGACTTATTTATTGAAAAGACACTCGTCAGTTACATTTCAAATGGTATTTTTCCTTTCAGCGTCTATACATCGTAATAATTAGTACCTAATTGTAGCTCTAAAGAAATGATATTATATCTACACGATGTTAATTTTTTAGTTTAGTTTAGTTTGTGAATTCTTTGTTAGTTTTAGTTTTTATTTAAAGATCACTGTATAGTTTTGCTCTGAGTAGGCGAATAGAGATTATTGCTTTCAAACTTTCAACGCTTTTAATATCTTATGGTTATAGTCTGTTAAAAACTAGCGCCTAGCGTCTAGCGACTGCAAAGGGTCAATTCAAACCTGCTTGTGTTTTAATAACTTTTTAACATAGGACTCGACAGTGAAGACGTTTACGCTGAAACGGATATGATATCTCTGTCCAAACCGGATACGAAATCTGGCTCTTTACTCCAAACGTTCCAATCGAATTCCGATTTAGAACTCTTAATCGGTATCTGTTGCTATGAGTAGTATTCTGTTACTATTGGATTCCTGCGTAAATGCTGACAGGCTTGTGTTCCGTTTCAAAACAAAACGGTGGTTACACTTGAGTAGGTATTTGTATCACACTATTGGATTACGGTTACAGAATATCCGATGTACTGCGGTTGGCAGTTGGTAGATTTTGCAAGCGGCTTTACCCGGTAAGGGAACATCGTCCTTCATTACGATGCTTCACAGTTGAATTGTGGTCTTAAGTTGCAGCTTTAGTATCACAATATTTAGCAAACCAACATAGTTTAAACGAAAAAAATAAAACAACCTATGTCATAATTCGATATAACGCGTACTTGCTACCTAGGTTTCATCCGCGCAAGAGTAGTTTGGATCAACTCAAGGCGTACAATCAATCCTAATCTTGGACAACGTCAGTACAACGACTATTCCGTAATCGAAAAAATCTACTATCTAAACTTTAGCCGTGACCGCGATACGTGCATCTTGGTCGAAATATCCGCGTATAAAATGTATATCGTAAGTACCCGTGTATACATATAAATATGTATACAAAAAATGAGTTCAGTCCACAATGAGTTACATGATGATGGTAGTCGTATACAGTATCTGTTTAGTACCTAAGCATTAATTATGTTATTGGGTTAATTTGCTCATTATCTGTATAATCTGTATTGTCGGCCATTGCGGGAGACGAAATTCTTGCTACAATAAATTACGACAGAGCGTATGGATTATAATATGTACATACAAGTAATTTAGGTAGTTGGTCATCAAATGACGTCTTAAAATTTACTAGTTCGACAATTAGGTCAATAAAATTTTCCTGTCGCTGGCGAAAACAGATAAAATACCACAGGTTATAATGAAGATAAAAATATAAATTCAAGAAAAGTGAGTTTAAAATATCGCTTTTACCACAGAAGATACGAATGACACATGCTTATACATATATAACGTGTATTTCAAGGTCCTTGGAAGAGAAGTGGTAAATTCCGTAAATGTATCTTAACATAAACGCTCTAGGTACTCACTGAAAGGCGACACTCAGAGAGGAAGTAAGCCGAGATGTCGGCTGAAAGGTTTAAGAGAAAATGTATGTATTTAAGTGTGAATTTCTGCTGAAACATAACGTTATTTAGTTTTAGCTAAAACCATTAGTGTTTGCGTCAAGAAACTATCCATATCTTAAATAACAAATAACTGTAGCATGGATGCACCATTATAGTTTTGAGGATGATTTTTTCGGTGCTAGTACCTAATCGTAGTAGGTAGGTGAGGATCAAAATAATCTTTCTCGTTATTATTTTCGTTATTAATATGAAGGATTTGCGCTGCTTTTTTAACAAGTATTTTTTTACATGTTTCCGTATTCAAGTATTCAAGGATTATTCTACATGAATTGCAGTAGTTTTTAAGATAGTTTAGGTAAAAAATTACCAGTGAAATATTTTTCTACAGCTTCTGAAAGTTAATGTTAACACTTAATTTTTGAAAAAATAAATATTGTATTAGTGCTATTTCGATTTTTATAAACCAATGATTTACAGCGGTTATATGATACAAAAGGCGTACTATTAAGCTAGCTTAAGGAAAAAAATCACGAGTGTAGACTTAACAGTTAGGCTGTATTTTCAAGATTTCTCAAATAATCCGATTTCTTAAAAAAATCACTAATTCCCAAATATCAGCTGAATCACTGAATATTACTGAACATACACGGGGGTTAAATTGGTAGGTATTGTGGTTCTCCACCAGAACCATCGGTGAGGTCACCGTTGATCCACCACCCCTGATACACGCTGTATAAAACAGAATAACATTCAGAAACATGCGAGTGTTTTTTTTAATGGATAATTCTGTTACTGTTGGCACAATCGGCCTTACAGAATTACGCGGATAGAAAACGAGTAATGAAACGTATCAAACCTGCCGAGTAAAAACCTTTCAAATCAAATGTTATCGATTGGTATCTCGTGTTGACTGTTTCCAAATATCTATTTGCAACGTTATTTAACTCTGCAATATTTATTAACAACAACACTAATTACAATATTGTAATTTTGGTTCTTAGATGTTTCTCGATTTGTTGCAATACAATAGTAATAACACTATAACGGAGTCCAAGGTATTTTTGTTATTCAACATTTCATGACAATTTATACGCCCTTCTTCATTAACAATATGGAGGTCAAACCAATAATAGGTGAACAGATTCAGATGCTTAACTTAGAATATATTTATTTTATCTCGGGAAATAAATGTATTCATGTGGAGATAAAAGCATCATTTGGAAGTTCTGTTAAAAGGTTAAAAGGGAATTGCTGAATTATGTCCAACAACTATTAATGGAAACGTTGTACGGTGTACCCAAGCGAATTGATCAGTGTTTTATAAATATCTATCATATTTTTGTAAATATTTGTAAAATTGCAAGAATTTTTTTCTGAAATTGCATCTGACATAGATGGAATTCAAGTATTTTAGATTTTGATCATTGACATTAATTTCAAAAATGTAAAGTATCAATTTAAATTATTATATTTTCCCAGTTTCTGTGTGATGTCAAATTACAACACAAGCAATATATCCAAAAATACTCATACGACGCAGCTACATTTTTAGCCCCATTACGTATACATTTCTGTATCATTAGTAGTCAGCAGCTTCTTTTGCAAAATCATTTCCTTACAGCATCCTTACAGATAGTATATGTGGAAGAAATGAGTGACAAATTGAAATCCTATGTCAATTTATTCTGATGTTTTCCAATTTCGATATGGCCAAGAAAACGTGTACTGTCTTATACTTTGTCCTGTCTTATTCTATTGTCTTATACCCACTTCTTAACTACCCTGCGAAGTCACTTGTTACTAACGTTCATTCATCTAATTCCATTCTACCGTACCGTAAACGTTGACCACTCATAGGATGAATTACGGTTGACGCGAACTGATGGGCTATGGGCACTCCTTAGCAGGTATAGCCATGCTATAGTTTAATAAAATTTTAATTGAGTTATCTTTAAGTCGTCCAAGACATTTAGGTCAAAAGCTTCGTTACCATCTAGCACTAATTACTGAGTAAACGTTTGTGGTTAATAACTGAACATGCTCGATGTTTATAGTTAGGTATATAGTTTCTGAACGAAATATTGAGGCTTCCCGCCCACGTCCGATAATCGGTGACCGATTTTTTGTACGAGAAAAATAGAACGTACTGATAGCAATGGTGCAACGCACACGTCCTACAAAAAGTCGGTCAGAAATAAAACTGACTCACCGACAGTCGGTACAAAAATCGGTCACCGATTATCGGACGTGGGCGGGAAGCCTTATTCTTCGTGGTGAATAATGCAAAGGACAGTTTAAGATACAAAGATCTTGGAACAAACTGCTTCGATGACAGTTCTGCTGAAATAAATAGACGGTCACATTAACGTTTACGTATTTTTATATTAAATACAAAGGTGCGCAAATAGATATATGTAACAAGATGTTACATAGAGATGTTGAAGTATAACGCATTCAAGAAATGAAGCGTCTGTTATGAAGCCATTAGATTCAGATGCACGAAGAAAAATAAGCACTGTTTTCTAACCACTGTCATGACGTAAGTATTCAAACTGTATATGAATGAATATAAAGTCAGAGGTGACATAAAATTTGGGATAATTATACTTAATACCAGATATTTGACTCAAAGTCTTTACTGAACACATAAAATCATTTATATTGAAAAACATCGAGTGGCAGCATGAAACCCTGTTTATCATTAGTGGGAAGTTTATTATATTTTTACGGTTTATAAAGTATTTTTATTATGATGACAAAGCTCATTATTTCATTCTGGGTTTCTGACAACAAGTTAATAATGAAAATAATTTTAATATTACCAAGATAAACTGCACCGATAAAACAGACTCATCATCACGACCCAATTATTCCTACTGCTCGAGTTGGGTATACTAACTATGAAAGATACAAAAGGCCAAGCACACTTACGACGTGCGAAAGAGCTTTGTGATATAATGAAAAAATCGTAGTTACGTATGTATAGTCCATTTCAATAGAACGTGATATGAAACATATACCTAAACAAACACTCGAAAACTGGACACGGTCCATGGGGAAGTTTTATTAAAAAAACAAAAAAGTTACACCGTGTATGTGTTACAGATTGGAACAGTAAAATTTCTCACGTTTTTTAACTATAAGGCCGTTATCTCTCTCTATCTCTATAAAATTCTATATCTATGTCTCTTAAAAACATTGTCAGGAAAATACGTTAAAACCTTTGTTGTTTGGTTCGATTTTTTGGTTTTCTACCTAACTACAAAGATGTTTTCTGATTATTTTAATCTAAAGAGCCGCTTAGCAAGTATAATTTTTTAGCATTGTATTAGAAAAATATTTTAACATTTTATTATAATAACAGTTTTCTGGGAAAACTTGCTTTGTTCCCACTAGTTCGATTCGTTAGTTCGATTGTCAAACTAGTGGGATTTTTTTTTCTCATTATACTCTATGTCGACAAATGCATAGCCCAATAATAATTATTGACAATTATTGTCAACATTAAACACTCTGAAAATTAAGGATATTTTTATAGATAGGTTTAATACGGTTCATTGTGAACACGATGTGCACTCTCGATGTAAAAACTCAAAAAATTATATTGTACTTTGGTGGGCCAAAAAAGTCGCAAAAGAAGTTTTTAACTTCAATAAAAATATCTTCAACTTACCAAAATTCTGTCTTCTGTCGTTTACGAAAAGGAAGTTTCGTAAATGGTCTGCGTCTTGACGTTAAAGCTTACCTGAAACAAAAATAATTAATTTGTTATAATTTAGTTTTATTTGCACCGGCGCGGCGCACGTTTCTGAAGTGCTCTTTAAACATCCAATGTATAGAGGCCTAAGCCATATAAACTTCATCTTCTTTCAAGCTTATTATTGCGTACTCATTACCCATTCATTTCGATACCTACGTAAAATTTAATTTTTTAGAATGTTTCTTCAGTCGCAACAACTTGAATCCAAGTCGTTTGGTTTACAAAACTTTTTTTTATATGGATACTGTTTTTAATTCCGTAAAAAATTATTTTAGGGTAGATTTTTGAACATTTGGCGAACGTGTTAGTGTATTCCAAACAGACGAACATGGCGGACGACGAGCTTGTTGCAGCGATTGCTAATATTTACTAATATACTATATATTGACTAATATTAATATATTGATCTTATTCATTATTATTATAACAATTATATATGTAAGTTGAGGTCATGAATCTAAACTGAATTAGAAATTACAAAAAAATAAATACTGAATTAGAAAAAGAACATAGCTGTTGAACAAAATTTTTTAGCTTTACTCAATGAACTAACTTGCTCTTACACTATTAAGTAATAGTGTTTTTGAACCCTGTCATTCATTTTTCACAAGAATCAAAATCTTCGTATGCTTTAAGAATTGCTCCATTAATAATATTTTGTCCTGTTGGTGGTGTAATTTGTTCGTTGGATATAATTTTAAAAGTGAGAGTCCCATTTGACAGGTCTGGTTGAGTTATATAAAATGTTTGAATAGTATTTTGAGAAGTGTAAAGTTGGTTTGGAGTCGTTGATGTATTTGGCAAAGGTTCGGAATATGATGTTTGGGAGGTTGATGGCCGGTTCGAAATTGATGATTTTTTCTATTTGCGCGCAAAGACTAGATACTACGTCCGCTTCCCTCAAGCTCTCGTTAAGTAAAGATTGTTACCAAGCATTTGGACACAACGCAAAGTGTTTGCCGGACATCCTTTGATTTGTGAAGAAAAACCGATAAAGACGCCGATCACTGGTGAACATAAACAACAACATGTGAACAGAAACAAATACCTATCCATATAATCATGTTTGTTGTTTGCTGTTGGCCATTGTTTGCCAAGCGTGTGGACTCGCCATTATAAATGGATGAACACCAGCCGCACGCACGAATAATGTCACGTTCCGCCTGAGCCTGAGCGTGCAAGTGAGAGCGAGGAACAAGCAATAGAGAAGCACGATGAGCCCAAGCGTGACGTCAGAGCTAGTAGTTCAAATAGTTCTGCTACTGGAACGCCTGTAACTCTTTTTTTATGATAACAATTCAATTAATTTCATAAAAGTATGCAATTTTTCATCAATGTTTCTTTATGACGTTATCACGTAAAACTATCGTCCGTAAACCGACTTTACAGACAACCAAATTTTTACATTAAGAATTAGTGCAAAAAATTATACTTATTCCACGTATTTTATAATATGGTAGGATATGCTACTGACCTATTATTTGTAGAAAGAAACCCGTATCATTTAGTTACTCGTTAGTGTAATGAAATTTTAGATAATCATACCACAATAACATAAATCAATACATGACCGTTGACCGTTGACTGCGTATAATCAATTTTGAAGCAAATGTAATTAGAATTACCGAGTGATTAATATACAAATTTAATATTAATCGGATAACAATTGGTGGAATTATTAATTGAGTCATGAAACATTTTTTTTGAAAAATATTATGAAGTTTTCTAATTCCGAGTACCAAAAAGTAAAAGATCTGTATATTATCTGTAAAAGCACAGAATAAATAATAGTACGTTACACATATTTATAATGATAAAAGTAAAAAGTGATTGACTGATGTATCAACGCATAGGCAAAATCCTTAGGGCTAGAAACTTAAAATTTTACTTACGTATTCCTCTTATGACGTAGGCGTTCACTTAGGAAGGATTTTTTCAAAATTCAACCCTCTAGAGGGTGAAATAGGGGATACGTAGGATAAGTTCAATTTGCACGTACAGGAAACAGCTATAATTGTATAAATATATTAACGTTTAATTGCGATATCTTTAAAAATACATATATGTATAAAGATCACTAAGAATTATATTATAAGACATTAGTAACTTAATTTTCTATACTTAGATTTCCCACACAGCAAATTAGTAAAGTACCTAAACAGACCGTCTTTGACCTGCTATTATTTATTATAATAGTTATTATTAATTATAATAGTAAATGCGCCGCCAAAGTGTACCTCGGAATTAGATTTTAATAATATATTTATGGGTTGTTTAAGAAATCAGAATAAAATGTTTATTACCTTAATCTAATAAAAAAGATTTGTTAGTTTGATTAAAAATATCAGTTGGATGTGCAAAAATCTTTTTTGTATAATGGCCACATTCATGATCTTCATTAGGTTATATTATAATTCCTGACAAAAGATTACGAGTGTGAGGGGAAGAAAGCAATCAATGTCATAATATGTCATTAATATTATTACTGGTATTATCCTTCCGATCTTTGTTCTGTTCTCATTCTTGTCTGGTAAGCTGCCACCCTCTTGCGTTAGGTTCTTGTGTCAAACGCTAGATAACTCATCGTATTCTAGGCTCTAGGGCGGTTGAGAGCCCTCACTTTCTTCCTTCCTTCTCTCCTCTTTCTTGAACTACAAAGCATCGAATTACCAATGGTGTTACTAGTGTAATATTTGCTAGCTATTCATATAAAAAACTTATGCTCTGAGATGGACGGTACCTATAACAAAACTTTGTTTTAAAAGTTTATAAACTTTCTTTTGAAGGGTTGAAGCTGGTTGAGGTATAGTTATCCTTGTTTGATAAAGGTACATGTGTAGGAGGATTTTGGGCGTGATTTATGAAGTTGGCGTTTAGGATCAACGGCTTCCAAAAGATTATGTTTATAGGATTGCGTGACTGCGCCTCCATTCCGTGTTATCCTGTAGTTCTTCCCCCGAGAATACAGATCACCATAAGCTGATAACGTCTTTGTACCACAGGTTTTCTTTTCCCACTACTAAAGTGCAGTAAATATCCTTTGACAATAGAGAATTTTAATTGTCCTAAGCCAAATCCTAATCGAGATCATCTGAAAAAGTTGGTTATTAATCAACTCAACAGACGCTCATTGCTGGTGTGTTATGTAAATGAACTCGGCCAAAGAAATACCAACTAAACGGTATTAATAAATCTCACAAGGGATAAGAGTCCGAAGAGGGCTTGCACGAGACATTCGCTTGTAATTGTGTGTGCTACAAATAACTTATATCTACGTTTATATAAATTGTAATCCTTTTGTTTATGTTTGTGTGGGTGTGTTTGTGTGTGTTTTTTGTTTGTGTACGTCTATGTTTTGTTGTTTTAGATAGCATACATTCGTTATGACGAGTTATTTTTTTATTCATTTTATAAAGTAAGAATTTCATTAAACTCCATATTAGTTTGTAACGTGTGGATGAAAACACCGGATTTGAAAGAACTCTAAATATTACAGGTGTTATTAAACTTTAAATTACGTATTGTATATGCTGTATTCCTGTATAATACACCAATCGTAAGAAGCACATTCGCTCGACCGTTTTATCGTCGACTTATATTGCGAAATATATCAGATCTACACGAAAGGCCCTTTTATTTAAAAGGGATAATGTACCCTATGTCTAAACTGAATATATATTCTGAATATTCTTCAAAGAGTTTTAGAAATTGGATGAAAATAAACCGTGCTTAGACTTTGCTCAGACTTACAATTATCAAAAAAAAAAATTGTCCTAAATCAACTTTAGCCGTTTTATATGACTTTAATTTTTCGTATTAACTTAGCGTCAGTCATCTAGTACATTACACTCTATGTTATATAACTAATATTACATCTTTATTGAAAATATGCATTGCATTGAAGTCGGGAATAGATCTTACATAATATTTAACAAAGACCTTTAAAGTATAAGATGATTCAAGATGTTTCAATTCTTCTAAGGTCTTATCTTTCTGTACCTTTCCTTCTATGAAAACATTTTACAAACGTTTGCGCTGTCTGTGCTCGCGTAATACGTCAGTAGGATAACCAGCCCCTTTGTGAAACCCACGTGCAATGTAGTTCTGAAACCGTCTGATCCGTTCAAAGAAATCCTTAAGGAACATTTCCTTAGTGTGTTCCTTTTCGTTGCTCTTATTCACGTTGTGTCCAGTTATTTCCAGTTTCTCTTAATCGTATTAAGGTTTTCCTATACTTTGATCTACAATACGCGCTGTATTTTTGTATTTTTATGTACACTGTACTGTTTTTTTTTCGCTTTATTTAGGTTAACAAACAGTAACACAACAGATCGTAAGTAATACATGTAGTTTTTTAATATTACTTTGTGAACTAATACCGTTAACCACAGATTACTCTTATTATTATAAATTGAAAGCGAAGCAGCAATAAATCCAACCATTAAAAATTAAACTTATACATCCTCAATTCTATCAATATTATAAACGTGAAAGTTTGTGAAGATGTTTGGAGTAAAATTGTCTAGTTGAATATCTGTCCACGTTATGTGTAGTATAATTTTATGGTGAATTTTAAAGTGCTTCAATTTAATTATATCGTCAGGTGTGTAATTAAAACCATCATTTGATGAAGTAGATTTTTTTTCTGAAATATAATTCATGGCATCGAAGAAAAAATATTTTATGGCAAACACACATTTGCCATTGCCATACATACCGGGTGCATCACTATTAAGGATCTTTTATCATGGATTAAATGTAAATTAAAAACTATATCATTTAAATGAGTTCATAATCAGTTTTAACGCCATTTATGTAAAAATTTATGGGAGCAAAAAACGCATTCAATGTTGAATGCATTTTTTGCCAGTTAACGTCGGACTATTGTGAAACTATTGCAGGCGATTAAAAATAAAAGAGCTTTGAGGGATATACTTAAGGATAAATGATTTAATTTCATCACCATTAGATTTAGATTTATTTAGATTTTCATAAAGTGTTTTAGTTTTTGCCAACGAAATTTCTTTGTAAAAAATCCTATGTACACTGTACTAAATTAGCTAATTGGGTGTCTTGCGTTGCAGTTTGCACTATTATGTTGTTCATTAAGAAAGCTTATTTTATTTACCATTTATGTCATTTTTTAAAAACTGAAAGACAAACTTGAACTGAAAGATTTTTAAAAGTACGAAGGAGACGTAAAGTAACTAGAAACACTATCGTACGATACCGTCAAATAAAGATACCGATGTATTGCTAGTGAATATTTGAAGACTTTACTTCGTCTTTTGGAGTATACAATTTTTCCGTAAAGTTTTGACAATAGCTTCTAGCTATTGCATTTTGTTGAGTGTGTGTACATACGCCAAATTTTTGCGTCTTAAATAACACCCGCTAAAAAAATACATATCAGACAACCGAATAACCCTTTCCAGGTGAATTATTGTAACATAGTTACATAGCGAAAACACTTTGTGAAATAAGTAAGCTAATCTATCTATCTGAGTTATTTTTGCCTCACCTTGGGTACATTTTGTGGTGTCTTTACTTTCTTACATCAATCAATTTCAAAGCCATCATTCTAATGCCAATTTGTTGCACGTATTGTTCATCTTTTTGTCAAATGTATTAGGTGGGTTGTGGTCAGTTGTTAGGTAAGCAACAACGTTATTATTACTGCGATTAGCAACTTAACTTTAAGATTATTATAGTATAGAAAAGTTTAAGATCCGCACATTGGTTTATACTGAAGAATATTACAATGAAACGTTTCAAACTAAGACTATTAACAAAGACACTTTACAATAATTATAAACTATTTCGTGCTCAAATTTCTATATTCCCATAAAATACCTATATTACATTTAAATCTCTGACTTTTATTTGTGGACTAAGTAGATAAGAAGTAGTGAGAAAAATAATAATAATAAAAATAAGTTTTTTCAGAAAGTGGAAGTTATAACAATCACAGTGCTGGAAGCTAAGCGTTAAAGTAAAATGTTTTACAAAAAGCTATCATTGTTTAGTCATTTATTTACTTAAATTTTCTCACTTTTTAAAACCCTTCAATCGAAAAAATCAATAATGAATAATCATAATTATCTGACTTGTGTGATAATTGTTATTACTATTATTCGCAAGGGCGTGAAGCTGGCCAATTTAGGAAGATAAATGATTTAATGGCCTGGGCTGTTTGCCGAAGGACATTGTTATGTAAATATTAGTAATCTAATATAAGTATCTACTGAACTGAATAGGTACGTTTGAGAATGTTCACTTCAATACCCTGTTAGTGCAAGAAATATGAAATTGCTGTACCTTCTACTGAAGTACTCGTGCATAATTGGTTAGCCGCTTCGCTTTCCGTAGACATATTTCGCTAACGAAATGTACGAGTAATTCGTTTTACTGAAATGTAGACTTAGTTTCCATGTAGTCTGAGTAGTCTAACTTTATTACTGTGTAAGCTAGGCTTCACGTATTAGCATCAATGTTTAAAAAAATAAATAGGCCTTTTCGCCGAAAGATGTACATCTTCGTTTTTACCGTGTCCCGTAATTTCATACCTCGAATTTTTTAAATTATAATGTCAAAAATTTGGCGCTAAATAACATTAACTAAATGCCAACATTGTAAAAAAAGTTTTTAATCAGTTTTGGATTTTTTGGTTTGGATTTGGAATTGGCAAATATAGAGTTTAGAATAAATTTAAAAAAAGTGTTCAATGTTCAGTGGAATTCCATTATCCGTTACTGCGATTTCTGTTATTTTTTGTTATTTTTCCGTTATTTTTCGTATTTTATTTTTGTAAATTCTACCATGTGATTAGCTGTTGTGGGTAGCGAGGAATACTATCCGACCGTCATACAGTTTTTACTAGTACGGAGGGTAGTGTGAATTGATTCTTGCACAGTTATAATCTCCTTTTATTCACTAAGTATACAATGTATGTAACTAATAAGTTTATAACACCTTGTTTGTAATATTTATTAAGCTACATTTTGTTAATCTAGATAATAGTAAGGAATCGTAACTGTTTTATTTTCGCAATAAAATAAATAAATAAATAAATATTACGCATGACATCTCATTTTTGAATAAGCGCATAACAATCTGTGTACGGTCATGTCGGTTATGTCAGTAGATTTCCAGGGATTAAGTGAATAAAGTTGAGTCAACCTCGTTGCAATTTTGAAGTTCTCTTCCGAAACAGCAAAATTCTTATAGTAATCGGAACTATATTTGTTTATAAACTATTGTATCAAAAAGCTTATCATTTAAATAAACCCTATCAATCTATCAAGACCTATCAATCAACCCCCATATATGTTTTATGTTTTATGACCGGTCAGAGTGGCGCAAATTAGGGGAGACCTATGTCCAGCAGTGGACCTCCAAGGGCTGATGGATGGATGATGATGATATGTTTTATCACTAGCCGCCGAAACGAGGTTTTTTCAAAATGGCGATCTTCTAGATATGCTAGGCTCCATACAAAAATGTTCAAATCCCTTTAGCAATCGTTGTCTTTATTTTTTTTTATGTTTTGTTTATCCATTTCTTATCCAAATCCATCAGAAAATTTTGAAATGCAGTTATTCATGGATATCCGTGGTTTTCGAAATTGGAAAACACCCACATGAAAAGCATCATGCTTTTCATAGTTATCAAACTATAGGCAGTAATTTTTACACTGCATTTTATTTCTAAACATAAAGTCCCGCAATAAGACGTAAACAATAGGCGATCGTTAAGATAAGGAGAAAGGCCATTAAAATACTTGGAGTCGGAAACAGCCATTTTCTTTCCATTCAAGTCAATATCAAATTCAACAATAGGAATGTCACGCTAAAGAGCACGAAGAAACATCTTTCATATTAAAACAAGGTGTGATTAAATCAAAAGTCACAAGAAATACTTCACATTATATTATTTACTATTTATTACTTATTAAATACTGCAATGAAGTTTTATAGTACGAGCTATATAATCCATTCACTACATTTATAGTTTTGCCACTAACGTACTAAAGCTAAATATTTTACATTATTATGCTGAATAAAGTTTATTATTTTGTTTTTTTACATAGTCGTACCATCGTAATCTGTTACACTTAATTTCATTATCTTCTCCATCCATGTCATTCCGTTTTTGCCATCACTCAACTATTATATACCGAATTCGGTTCAATGCAGAATTAGGATCTCTCAGAATCTGGAGTTTTTTTACACGGAATTAGACACTGAAAGTGTGCTGAATAAACAATCGATAACTTCAATTACTAACAGATATACCTAAAATAATAATGGCTTTGAGTTTAAAATTATTGTTTGTCATTTTACGCCACCGAAATACTTATATTTTGCTGCCATCAATATTATGGCTTATTTCTGAAAAAGCATTATTTACCAGTAGCAAATCTTTTTTTATGCAAATAACCGGCAAAGAAGTAGACGATCCACCTGATGGTAAATGGCTATCGTCGCCCATGGACATCAACAACACCAAAGATATCACTGATGCGTTGCCGGCCTAGAAATAAAGAAGAAAAAGAAAGAAAAAACTAGCTCTCAAGCCCCAGCCAGAAAACGACGAGTCGTTTGGCGGCTGACTCATGCTCAAAGGGTGTTATGTAGTTATCAAAGTGAAACCCATGGAGATATATTAATAACAATAATGGTATTTATTAACAATTAAAATCAAATCATAGATAAAGAACCATGCTGAGAACGTTATTTACTGAGGGTGGTATTATAAATTCATATATTTTGAGCACTAATAAAACGTGCACTAATATAGTATTTCATGTTTTGGGGCCGTGGCAGTTTTAGTAAGTAAGTCGTGGTCGTGGATCTCGAGGGTTTAAGGTTGTATAACTCCTTTATGTTCATAACTAATACTTGTATTTTAAAGTTTTTCACAAACAATGGTGTTACTTTGTGAGTGTACAGGAAATCAGTTAAATTTCTGTATTCTGCGTATGTCATTAAATGAATCTTCAGCTTAACTAGTACTTACTCATACATTATCATCACCGTCGTCGTATTTCATCAAAATAGAAGGTCTAAATTAGGGAAACTGTTTCAGTTCAGCTAAGTGTATATTTACGGCATGTCGTTAGATCAATTCCATTTCAATATTAGCATACCTGTTACAATTTTATGGCTGCTTATTGCGTAGAAGTTCGATTTCAACAGAAATGGTACTGTATGTATAATTTATATATTGTTTATATACGTTACAATAGCTAAACTAACCTAACCTAACCTATACCTATGAAATTAAAGATTTTATAATCAGCACTTTCCGATTTAATTATCTATAGATTGACGCGCAACTCGAAATTCAAATAAATTTTATTCGAAGGCGTAATTTCCAATTTATTCATTTTTTTAGATACTGTTTTGTTTTTATGAAATTGTGGTAGTTTTTAGCGCCATGTATAAAATGAAATTTTATACAACTTTCGAATTTGAGTTCCTACGTGGAAATGCCGCTGCGCAAACAAGACGAATAATTAACGACATGTACGGACCTAATAAGTAATACTGCTTTCATAAACACGGTCCATTGTTGGTTGTTGGTTCAATCGTTTTAAATCTGGAAATATTGAGTTGAAGAACGAATTTCACAGTCGGCCGCTAACTACTGTCGACAACAACGAATTGAAGGCGATAGTGGAAGCGAATCAATCTATGGTTGAGCTTACTGCGGGCTTTGGAGTTAGTAAGTTATCAAAATAACGTTGAAGCACTTGCTCAAATCGAAAAGATAAAAAAGTCCAAGTGTGGATACCACACGATCTAAGCGACCAACAGTGAGACTTGCACGTCGAAGCTTGCATAGCACTACTGAATCGGCACAGAAACTAGGGAATTATAAATCGAATTATTACCTGCGATGAAAAGTGGATCTTGCACGACAACCATAAGCGTTCGTCTCAGTGGGTGGACCCGGAAACAGCACCTAATTAGTGCGCTAAAAAAATATTACTCATAGGAAGATAATGGTGACTGACTGGTGGACCAGTGCTGGATTTGTACATCACAGCTTCTCACCAAATGGCACAACAGTGACGTCAGATGTCTATTGCCAAGAATTGCAAACAATGATGGAGAAGGTCGAAATTCAACAACCAAGACTGGTCAATCACTCTTCCCCATTGCTTCTCCACAACAACACACGAGCCCACACTTCACGACAGACCATCGCAAAGCTAAGAGTTACAGCTGGAAGCTCTCCGTCACCCACCGTACTCAGCGGACCTTGCCCAACAGATTTCTACTTTTTTCAAAATTTAGTCAGTAAAGACGTAATATAACAAGCAATCTGCAGGAATGGACACAAATAAAAAAAACTATTATTACAAAAAACAAGTTCATCTCTTAACGTCTTTCAATGCAATGTTTGTCGAACTACTCGTAATCAATCAATCAATTTTAACTACCTATGTTGGGACGAAATACCACGTAAACGTGTCATTATCACTGCAACAAGGTATGTTGTTGTTGATGTTAAATTGTTAATTGATATTGAAGTTCAGACTTCAAACCTTTAACATTGAAGGTAGCTCAGACGTTATCGGTGTGCAGCGAAATTTTCGATGTTAATGAAAAAAAAAATTAAAAATGATTTATTCAGCAACCATTATTACAAAATTTCAGTGCAACTAGCTCCCACACTAGGATTCCCTGTGTTGTGGGAAGCTAGGATTCACTCTCTCGCTACAAAAGTGGTTAATTAGCATACATAAATTCTAAAACTTTACAAAAGAAAACAAAAAATTCTATGGTAGATAGGACACAACTAGTGTTTTATTTTATTGTACTTGTGTTATATGTATTATAATATGCAAACATAAATAGATATACATTAGGATGTAAAATATATATATTCAGTGTATGTATATATCGGTGAGGCCATGAATCTCCAGTGAAGGTCCAGGGACGGACCTCTTTATTCTACAGCGCTTGTCTGATGCAGAGGCTGGCATATAAGAAATGTCATGTCATATTTAGATTAGGAAATTGTCAAGAATGTAGGACAGATTATTACTGATGGCGTAGTGTTTGAAGTACTTTGGAATATTGATGTAAACGTTAAGAGAACTGGAAATATATCATGGTGCAAAGTAAAAGGAATATCATTTCATAACCAATATCATAGAATACCTCGTTCTGCTACACATATATGTATGTATTTAGTACCTATATTACATATATAACTATATACAGGGTTATTTGTAACTCGACGTATTCCTGGCGGGAGCTGATGAAGGAGCCAAAAAGCAATATATTTGATGTTCATTTGTATGAGCAAAAAAAAAAAATCTTGCTACTTGTGGAGATATTTGCAATTTTAACTTTTTTCGTTATTTACCCGGATTTTTGCATTTAGGTACAAATTGAAAAAAAACTACGTATGGTATGGTTATTATTTAAAATTATTTTTCTAGCTAACACTTCAATAAAGCCCACCCTACCTTATTAAGATGAAAATTCCTTCAGAATGAAAAACTACGAGCTACAACAAAAACAAAATTATTTTAACAATACATGTTAAGTGACAAAATACGTTGTCTAGTTCAAAAAATTACCATGACACTAGGCTTACAAATTATTAAAAAAACTTGCCCATTTAATCAGCTTTTTAAAAAGGTATTAATGTTAATCCAAAAACATGTAATTCTTAACAAAAACGGCGTTTCACTCATCGTAGGTAGTCAAAGGTGAGGACGCGACTTTGTTTTGGATGTCTTATTTATTATCTGCTTTTCGTTGTGGTTCCGCTGTTATGTAAAACTCGTACTAAGACAATATCTACCAACGTTGTAGCTCGTAGGCTTGGTATGTCACAATCGAAAGTGTGGTCAGTTGTGCACCTATCAGGCCGACATCCATATCACTATCAGCCAGTGCAAACGCTGCACGAAGGAGACCCGGCCAGGCGGCTTGAATTTTGTAGATTTATGCTAAATGCCGACGCTGAAGATGAAAATTTTTTGAAAAATATTTTGTGGACGGATGAGTCAAAATTTGACCAGGATGGGATAACAAATTATCACAATTTACATTACTGGTCACCAAAAGTTCAAACAAATCCAAAAAAACTAAGAGAAACAGGCTCACAGCGGAGATTTTCTTTAAATGTGTGGATGGCTGTTGTCCATAATTATTTAATAGGGCCTCATTTTATGCCCCATAATTTAAACGGCGCAAATTATGAAGATTTTTTACGAAACGATGTGGATAGACTGTTGGCCGATGTTCCAGAAGAAATTAAAAATAATTTATTATTTCAACATGACGGGTGTCCGGCTCACTACCGACTTACTGTACGACAGTGGCTGGATAGTACATACCCAAATAAATGGATGGGAAGAGGAGGGCCAATACCGTGGCCTGCACGAAGCCCAGATCTCACGCCGTTAGATTTTTACGTGTGGGGTCACATGAAAAGTCTAGTTTATGCCACCAAAGTCACTTCGATAGAAGAATTAAGAAAACGAATTATAAGCGCGGCGGAACAGATAAGATCAAGTTTTAGCTCAAGGGTGACGAAAAAAGAAATGAGAAAGAGGATTCGGACCTGTATAAGAAATAGAGGGGCTCATATCGAGCAAGACGTATGAACAAAAAAATAATAGTTTGTGCATTACTTTTACGCTTTATACTTTTTAACCCTGAAATATGCTCTACCTACGATGATTGAAACGCCGTTTTTGTTAAGAATTACATGTTTTTGGATTAACATTAATACCTTTTTAAAAAGCTGATTAAATGGGCAAGTTTTTTTAATAATTTGTAAGCCTAGTGTCATGGTAATTTTTTGAACTAGACAACGTATTTTGTCACATAACATGTATTTTTAAAATAATTTTGTTTTTGTTGTAGCTCGTAGTTTTTCATTCTGAAGGAATTTTCATCTTAATAAGGTAGGGTGAGCTTTATTGAAGTGTTAGCTAGAAAAATAATTTTAAATAATAACCATACCATACGTAGTTTTTTTTCAATTTGTACCTAAATGCAAAAATCCGGGTAAATAACGAAAAAAGTTAAAATTGCAAATATCTCCACAAGTAGCAAGATTTTTTTTTTTGCTCATACAAATGAACATCAAATATATTGCTTTTTGGCTCCTTCATCAGCTCCCGCCAGGAATACGTCGAGTTACAAATAACCCTGTATAAATACAATAAATAAAGTTAGGAAAAGAAAACAACAGTAACAATAGGAAATTAAAATTATTAGAAAGTTACATCATAACACTATAGTTTAATAACCTCAGTTTCAGTATAGTCAAGTTTTTTAAGACAATTTTTGACCTTATTTTTACAAGAATACCTTGTGCATCGTAGTAAGTCTAAATTTTGATGTATTTTGTCGTAGGCAAGAGGTCCGAGATAATTACATGACCTATGGGAAAATGCTTTATGTACTCTGTTTACAGGCCATTTAACCCTTCTTTGAAGTCTAGTAGATGTTTGAATAGACGAAATAACTTTTTTATGGAAACGCAGTACGAGTGTTAGTATGTACATCTGTCTCACTCTTAGGACCTGAAATTCAGTATAAAGTTTATTAGTAGGATAACAAAACGGCTTATTGAATGCAACTTTAAGTACACTTCTCTGAGTCCTTTCCAGCTGAAGAAGGTGAGTACTGCAAGCAGCACCCCAACTTACAATACAGTAGCTCAGAATACTTTCACATAAAGATGTATATGTATACTAATTTTAGGAGAGAAAAGTCAGCAACTTTACGGAGTTTTCTGAAAATATATACGAGTTTCCTCAGTCTAGTCGTTAATATATCAATATGTCTTTTCCAATTGAGATGTTCATTTATTATAACACCTAAGTATTTTATGTTGTCTGTATGTTGGATATCCTGGCATTGACATTCGCTGTCAGAGGTGCAGTTGTAATCATGTAATTTTATAGAGAAATCTTTAGGAGCAGCAGCTTTATTTTTGGATATACTGAAACATATGAATTTAGTTTTTTTGACGTTCAGAATAAGAAGGTTATTTTGCATCCACTGTGAAATTGAGAAAATGGCATTTTGAGAAGCATTTTTCACTTCAGCCCATGAATCTCCCGATAAAATTATTGCGGTGTCATCAGAATCAAGATATTGTAGTAGAGTTTGGTAGTTCTAGTTGGTAAAATTCATTAATATATAATAAGAATAGGGAAGGCCCCAGAAAACTGCCTTGTGGCACGGTTAATTATTGTTAATTTACATTCTTTCTTTACCTTTTATGCTACGAATAGAAATATTAGCGGTCAAAGTTGAAGATTTATATCCAAGAGTTAAAAAAAATATAAAAAAAAACAAAAAACCCGTCTACGTAAAATAAACTAAAAAGAAATAAACAAGCCTAGTAGTTTAGAATGTTGTTAAAAGTAATACTGAACAACTACATTGTAGTTACTACAACATAGAAGGATTAACAGTCGGGAATCATTGAAATTTTACAGGGTGAACGTGACAATTTTGGTATGGCAATAATAATAATAATAATTAAGACAATGTTTGGTCCAAGTCACAACGAGATTTTTCCTGAATACTTCATTCCCGGGTAGGTGCCTATTTCTGAGAACCCAGATTTATAATTATGTGTTTCGATAAAACCAGTTAAAAGTAAATGTTTCTTTAAAATAGCAAAATTGTTAAACGTGATCATTGGAGATACATTTTTAAATGTAATTTATTCCTTCACTTTTAATATGTATATCTTCAGTAAATGATCATCACATAGAATAACTTTTGCTAAGACGGCATTTCAATATCTTTAATAGTTTGATTGATCCCTTGATGATCCACCTGACGCAGATCTTCCATTTTTTTCTAGAACATCTACCAACCATAATCTATAATTCTCCGTACAACCGCATTTAATCAATTTGAATATGCCTACATTTTGAACTCTAATAAATCCTTTCAAAAATTATCTACGAACGATCTCGTATTACATTTCATCCTAACGGAGTAACTGATATTAATTCTACCCCTAATTTAATTAGAAACCTTATTTTAAACGAATCTTCCTAATCGAGTTTGCGAGGGAATACGACACGATCGCTTGCAAATTTGATACATTTTTAATTTGAATGTGAATTCTCGCTTCCATGCGGTTTACGAAGCTACTTTTTTTGTTAAAGTTTAACAAGACATTTGGTGAAATTCATGTTTTGGAACTGAAATTCATGTTGAATTTAGTCCGTATACTTTACAGTAAATTTTTGTTTTAAATATTCCGTGTAATCTCGAATAGAGAGGGCAACCGGTAATTAAAAATGGAAGTATGTATTATTAATGAATTCAATATCGCATTCATCTTCAATATTACGTACAACTCGTAGATATTAATGAATAAGAAGAACTGCTTTCCGTTTTTTTGTTATTTTATATTTCTGCTAGTACCTAAATTTTGTCACTGTGGCTTCTTTTACTGATTAAATTTTATAGATTTTACGTTTGGGTTTACGCTGTGTCCTTTTGAAAAATTATAACTACTTCTTAGTAAATAACTGAGCAGTTAACAATAAATCGCAACCCCTATTCGTTAATAATAGAGGACCTAATTTCAAAAAGTTACAAACCAAATCTTGACATCTTGACATTATTATACTGTAAAGTAAAGCCGAGATAAATTCAAACCCAAATTGGAAGTGCATAAATCCGGTACTTATCCGACTTTATTCCAACGTAACCAACGAACTCATAAAGTCTATAAGAAGTAATATGATACTGGCCTACCGAGCTTAGCTTAGAATCAGATGATGGGCAAATGGGCAAATGGGACAGTCCTTGGATTTCGATGGATTTAGGAATTTGTGGGATATCTGATTTTAACAATCATAATGAAACCTAATAATAATACATATTTCACCTGCTTTCGTCGTCTCCTTATCCGTTCATATTGTCTATAACAGAATACTGTATACACACAACGTTATCTCCTGTAATGCAATAAGAAGACAAGTGAAACACATCGATGACAAGATAATAAAATATACGAGTATTCCACGGCGAGGTTTTTATGCCATTTCATTTACGATTCGACACGAGCATTAAATAAGGCCTGTTTCACGATTTAATGGAGTTCAATGTAGCAATTGCGACGATATGTTGACAGCCACAATCCGCAGAGAGCATCTGTAGGATGTTGGATTAGGGTCTATCCCACTAGTCCCGTATCATCTTTTGGAATTCTAGTCTTCTTCTGGACAAGTTATTTTATTAATATTAGGTACTGGAGACCCGCTATGCGGTCGAAATTCGACTGTCAGGGTGAGGTCAAACGAGCGTATTTTATGAGTTGTGAGTAGTATATACATATACATACATAGTAGTGTGGCGTGGGGAACATCAATGAACGTTTAAATTTTTGTGACGTTTCTAAGTTGGTTCTTCCGTAAACTTCATGACAATTACTATAACTGGACTACCTTTGTGATAAACGGACGTACTATGAGTTAAGTCGAACGCGGTATTGATTTACTAGACCACATATTGGATGCTGATTTGGTTTCAGTTCGCAATCTAGTCGTAGCAAGATTGTCTCTCGTAAGCTTTTCAAAGAACCAGTGATTCTGCTGCTTATATTGATATAAGATACATTTTACGAAATTATATAATATTAATTTAAAGAACTTTTAGTACTAGGCGGTAACCAGAAACCGTCAGGTCAACCAATATGAAATAAATGCTACTTTGCGTCTTTCCCACTTATATTCAAAAGGCGGGGAATAAAATCCTTTAGCTTCAACTTGTAAGAGGCTTGTCAGCAAATGGAAGAAGTTCACGAAAAATCATTTCTATTCATTCCTACCTATACCTACGTAAGTATATGAAAGTTTCATGTGTCAACCCTTTGATTTAGATAACTGGCCAAGATACCTCCGCTTCAATGGATTCCGAGAATTCGGATTCCACAATAATTTTATTTCATTGTTACCCTTCCCACGGTTGTCTAGGATAAGCTTGTTACCTAAGTTGACATTTTAATTTAACCCTCCAGAAAATCCATAAAATCAATACGAGGGTACGTACGGAAAAAATATTGATATTATATTTTACCATCGGTCTTTACGGATCACTTAATGACTATCTATAAAATTAATAATCGTTAATTTAACGGAACGTAATTTTAAGTAATAATAAAAATTTATTCTGGGCTAAAATATATATTTTTATACACTTAAATAAAAGTCCTAAAGATACGAGTAGATTCAAGGTAATTGAACACAAAAACGAAAATTGAACTTAGAGCATCCGGTAACAATACTAAAATTAAAAAAGTTTATCCGAAGCAACATGACTATAGTCCAGTGAGCTCTGCACCAGATATGTCTTCACATAAATTAAATGAAGCAAAAGAAGGCATATTAGCATTATAGGCATGCAGTCGAAGAGCTACGGTTTTGCAACGAGATAGCACTGAATGGTTACAGATACGGAGAAACTGTTAAACCGTTAATCCATCCATCCATCCATCCATCAGCCCTTGAAGGTCCACTGCTGGACATAGGCCTCCCCTAACTTGCGCCACTCTGACCTTGACCCGGACCTCTGGTCCTGAGCCTTCTGAATCCAGCGGATGCCCGTTAATACGCACTATTAATTCATAAAACGGTTACAATACTTCGGTCACAAAAATCATTAATACACATGTCTCCTCAATCCAAGGTCCCAACTACAAGCTACCAATACCGTAGGTACTCGTAACTCGTAAATTAAGTGAATATTATCTTTGTGTACTAAACTGTAGGTTGTATAAGCTTAGGCCCATGAAACAACTCATTAAGAATACATAAGTTTTCGAACCTTCTTTAAACTCTTTTAAAATATGCTGTAGGTCACTTATGTTGACATGTATGAAGTTATATGACAATAAAAGTTATAAAGAAAATATTATGATACCTGTATAGTCTTGGAACTAAAACAGACTAAGGACAACTAAGGAGGTATTGCTGTATTTACTACGTATCAGCGATGTTATTCGTTATTGTTGCAACAGTATGCAGCGGGTGGAATAGGCGCAAAAATTATAGAACTTTGCTTTAAGCCTTTTTTTCACAATGTTTTATTAACTACTTTTAGGTGAACAAATAAAATAAACTTTCTGTATAATGAAACCATGTTTGTTATACGTTTTCTTTGATGTGTTTAACCTTGTCTATTTCTAGAATTCCAAAAATTTTAAATATTTTTGTAAAACATTCATATTATTATGGTTAAATTTTAACATTCATGGTATGTAAGTTATTAGGAACAGTAAAATTATGGCTTGTCTGTGGTGGTAATTCCATTTGACGGTAAGTAATAATGATGATAACGGTTCTCCGATGTGGTAGTGCACTGTTTATAAAAATGCATTAATTTATATCAAATTAAATAACAAAATCATGATTAAGCAATGGCTATTTTGGCATGAACTGTACATAGTCACTATAACAGGGATATTAGATAAGACGGATGGCTGGAGCGCTTTATGCCCTAACCAATTCCAGAAACACGATTTGATCCTACGCTTTGCTGCCTACGTGCGGCATGGACGACTGAACGGGGGCTATTGATCGCTATATTTGTAACTTTGTCTTTCATTAAAGATCTTTTGAATCTTTATTATTTGTATGCATCGAAAGTATCAGCCGTACACAATCTTTAAATCTATTGAATATATCCTAGCTTTCATCGGAATCAACTTTCGACATAATGTCGAGCTCACGCCAACGTGCACAACATTTGATATTATCTCCTAAATCCAGAAGAAGGGATCAAAAAGGCTTCCGACTTGGCGATGCGCATAGCTTTTTAACATTCAGCTCATTATGATTCGGCACGTGACTTTAGACTCATTTATTGAACTACTATTGAAATAAGAAGAATCTGGCAGATACCTAATATTTGTCTTGTGTAAAGTTTTGAGAATTTAAACATGAGATAGACATGCAAGACCGTTTTTATTACTTAATGCATAATTGATTTAAGACACCCAATTTAACAATATTAACTCAACAATATTAAATTAGAATAAAATAAAAATTCACAAAAAACACACCCTGTCAACATAATGCAAACAAAAATATTTTGAAGGTCTATCATAAAGTAATTAGTATGTGAAAAAACTGTTTGTATGGATCAATTTTGAGACGCTCATTAGTCCAGTCATTATACATTTGTAAATTATGTATACATTTGGAAATGCATATGAGCCGAGAAAGCAAAATTTTGATATTACGAGGGGGGGGGGGGGCTAGAATAACTTATCTTCATATTGTCGACCAAGATTTCCTACGTGCATTTTTTGCTATCTTAAAAAAGGGTTAAATTCCGTTTTTTTATAATAAGTCGGTTCTCCATTGAGATATGATTTTTTATAATTTTGATGCAATATTTTTGTATTATACCTAACTAGTCCAGCCGTAAGTTCTGTTACAAATGAAAATGTTTTTTTTTTAATGAAGTAATGTAATATTAATAAAATTTATACCTACACATTTAATAAAGTCTCAGCAAAAAATAAAAAAATATTCTATTCGAAATGGCCACCTTTGGATTTAATCTGTTTGGCCACGAATCTATGGATTTACGCACTGTTTCCAAGGAAAATTTCGCCACTGCTTGCTCCAAAGATTTTTTAAGAGACTCGAATGTCGCCGTGTCGTTTAGAGCAGGCCATGTCCTCTAAAACTGACCATAATTTGAAGTCTAAAGGGTTGAGGTCTGGGCTAGATGAGGGCCAGTCTTCAGCTCTTATAAAGTCCGGAACATCGGTTTCAAGCCAGGCTTGGGTAGTTCGTGCCTTGTGACCAGGTGCAGAGTCTTGTTGGAAAGTCCACGGTATATTTTTAAAAAGAGTATTGCTGAGAGGTTTCACAACATGATCCAAGACTGTATCTTGATACACTTTGGCTGAAGTTTTCACTCTTTTTTCACAAAAATGCAGTTTTGTGACTCCTTGATAAGACACGCCCCACCAAAACATCACTGACGCAGGATCATGACCACGTTGTACCTTCCCGACCACTTGAGCAGCTTCTTTAGAACTGTGAGCGTACACTTTATCATTTTGCTTATTGTAGTGTTCTTCAATCGTGAAAATTTTTTCATCGGTAAAGAGGATATTTCTGTGCCTTTCACCTGCGTATCGCGACAGAAGGCGTTTTGATCGATCCACTCTCTTTAATTGTAAAGATTGATTTAGGGCATGTCCTGTATATCGACGATAAGCACCGAGCTTCAGGTCTTGTTTTATAATACGCGACAGAGTCCTAGCGGGAATCTTCATTTCTCGCGATAAGATTTTTTGCTTCCTAATGGGGTTTCGACGAATTCTGGCTTTAACAGCATTAACAGCCTTTGTAGTTCTAACAGCACGCGGCCGCCCCGATCTTTTCTGGTCTTCGACAGACGAAGTGTTGTTGTATCTGTTCATTGTACGATATACGAACATACGGCTGATACCAAGCTTTTGAAGTGTCTGGAATATGACCGACGGCTCCATACCCACTTTGTGCAAGGCGATCACTGCAATCCTATTTTCTTTAACACCTCCCATTCCATATTGTAATTTGATAATGAACACGAAAAAGTATGTGAAATGACGCGAAATCGAAAGAAGTTTTTAAAATAATATACGTGTTCCAAATTAAAAATAATTAAAAAGCTGAATAAAAGAAAAGTTTTTATGTAACAGTATTTATAGCCAGACTAGGTATATTTTTTTTTCGATCTACAATTCAGGTTTTTTACATTACCTATCAATCATCGTTATTGACATATCGATCGAAAAATCAATTAGGTAGTAAAATTTTTTCATATAAGATATCGAAAAAATGTCTTGCACTAAACTTGTAGAACTTGTTCAGACCTACAATTTTGTATATTTATTTTTTATTTTCGACAAAAAATATGATCTCCAGCGCGCCGCAAAGTCTGTGCCCAGTTTCGATTTAGCAACCCGGATACTGATCTCGTTGCCGGCAGGTCTCTTGTAACACTGAGCACGCGTCTGGAATCTTTAATAATTCGACATTTCCATTTCATAAATTTAAATTCACCAACGCTCTAGACTCGACTTAAATGCAATTCTGACATCGCTGTTTGTTATAAGTTCAGTGTAGTGAGGACGCTAAACCAATATTTAGGTTAACTTTATGTAGATTGTCAAATATAAAGCAAGGAATGTGTTTTGTTTTAATACAAAAATAATGTTATTTTGTAACTTTAGCTAGAGACGGTTAGTGTTTCGACTTTTCAATTTGCTATTTGGTATTTGGTGAAGGTAAAAAACCAACGTACTGCTGATACCTATAATATTGTACATAATTATTATAAACATCCTAAACTGATAATTGAGAAACGGTTCGAATGATAGTTATGGCTTACAACAATGAATTCGGCACTTAAACCTATTTACCCGAAATAAACAGTACGGAAAAAAGAAACAAGACACTGGGAATAATAATATGAATAATTGATGCGCCATTCATCGAAATTCTCGGTTCGACGCCATTTCTGACAAATCCATTCCATTGCGGGTAAAATACTAGGTTTGTAAATTATAGTGAGGAAAATTTGTATAACTTTATTCTTGTTTAATATCAGTATTTTACGGGATGTGTTATTTACTTATTATTAAACTATTTAACTTAAAATTATTCAGCTAAGAAAATGAGCATAACTTTTATTAAGGTTTACAAATCTGAGTATTTCAATACATACAACGAATTTAAAAATGCTTTCATTACGATGAGAAAACAGCAAAGTGACGTTTGACAGTTTATGGGTAGGTACCCTCCTCGTTCAGTTTATCAAAATACCTTACATTAATATATTTATGTTTCGGACTATAAAGAAACGCAAACTAAAACAAAGTAAACCACAAACAACAAAGAGCAAAAACAACTTAATTGGATATAACAAGTAAATCCCTTTTTGCATTAAAAACAAAGAATTAAAAGACTCAAAGAGGTTTTACTTCTCTCTCTTTTTTCTTCTCGAAATAACTGTAACGGACTAAGTACCGCGTAGGCAGGCCTGGCGCAATCCTCACTTTAGCTATGAAGTTACCAAGAACATGCCGCGTTCGAAGTGTCGGGCTAATTATGAAAATTCATAAGGGCTGTCAGATGTTTGTAATCTTTCATACATGACGTCATCACACATGTCACACGTTAGTTCGATACAAAGCGCTGCGTCGCGCTATACGATATTAACTATTATAAAATGAATGCAAAAGCATATTGCATCGCATTTCACTACCAAAACAGTAACAAGGATCCGAATCACACGTTTTTCAGGTTTTTTTTCGTATGTCATTTCAGATTTTATACGCATACATAGTACATACCTAAACACCTAAAATAGATAATATTTATTTGTTTCATAGTCAAAGTACACACTAACATATTACCGTACGGTCATCTTCTTTTCTTAGGTTAAAGTACCTATGCAGACATTGTCAAATAAAATAGTTTTCTGCGCAATGACATTATATACAAGACATGCCAACACGGCGCTAGAAGTACGCCAGTCGAATGTGCATAAGTATAGCGATTTCAATTCATACAGTTGATAGCTGCCGTGAGTGAGGCCGTCTTTGGGCCGTCTATAGTTTCACCAAAATGCCGAGTTGTTTTGAGATTTCGAAAAAATCATATCTCCAAATTGAATAAAAATGATGGATTACATACCATAGGTAAGTACATAAAACGTTATGTTAAATATTGGTACTAATATCGAATATTTCTTTTAACTTTTACTGACTGTTCCGTACTGAATTTGTTAGTGTGCTAAGTGTGCAAATGTGTGCCATTTGGTCATAGATCTCGTGACGCGCTGTGACGCGAGCGACCTCGAACGACAAACACTAGCTGTCTTTTTCACTATTATTATGGTTTTAGTAGTGCCATCCCTTTTACATAATTTATCAATGTGTGATCGGTTTAATGAAACAAAAGATAAACGTGTGTGTGTTGAAGCTCGATCGGAACAGATTTTTTGGTTGATTTGTAAAGGCATAACGTATCTTTAGTTATAATATCATTGTTTCTGCGTATAGTTTACGGCGTTCTGCGTCCTACGTTACTACGTACTTTACCGCATACTTTATTGCGTCGGAGCAAGAGTCGTTGTTTATTTAAATGATTTTGCGGAGTGAGTCTTCTGTACAAATATGTGTGTACACTATTATTTATCTGTGGCGTAGGTTAGAATATTACTCTATAATACTTGTGTATTAATTTAAAAGATATTCTGAGGAGTTTCTTTCGCCATTTCTTCTCCTCCATGATAAAGCACTTCGGCAATGACGGTAAAATAAAAAAGACGTTCAGAACTGTATCACTGATACCTATACTCGTATGATTGAAGGAATTTGAATTTTGATTTTTTTTTGTTTAACCAAAATACTCTGTGACGAGTTTACAACAACCCACTAACCTGTTGAATTGACACATTTAAATTATTAATGTAGGTCTTGAACGCAGTTTAAAGCCTTAATAATCAATGATTATAAGTAAATAAGGGTGTACTGGACTGTACGTAAATTACAGGTAAAGGCAAGCTAGATTACTACAAACCTAGCATTTAATGTTTGGTTTGATGGACTCTGTAGATGTAGTAGTTACTTAGAGTATAAACCGAGTACGATGATCTAGGTAAAGCGCTTAAATTATTCATGAATCGGGTCGGCCGTGGAGCTACGAGTATATGTACATAGCGGTGGCCGGACAGGGCTCTATTGCAAACATTTTCAGGGCGAAACGAGTCATTAATTAACAAAACGTTCAAATTGGTTTCAAATCAAAAAAGTTTAAGAAAGGTTTCAAAAATTGCTGAAAATATTCCTTATACACTGCAGAAATACGATTCGAACCTAATTATGCATAAATGCATAAATTAGACATATCTATTGGATACAGTATACGGTAGTAAATATTACTTCGGATATTTGTATGTAGATATAAAATCAGCCTTGCCAAAATTTGCAATACGAGCTATGGGCGTCTGCACTAGGCTACGGACGGACGGACAGAGATAATGAAACTAGAAGGGATTCCTTTTAAAAGGAACCCTACAAAATGTATATTATACGCCTTGGCTATGTCCCTTTGTTTTTTATGATATATCTTTGACAACACATTCAACAATAGCTAATTTAATCAAAGCTTCTCACTAAGAGCCTAGAGAGTATTAGTATAGTGCAATAGAGCCATATAAAAAGGGGGTCAGGCCATCTAATTTACGGCTTTCGTCCGATGATATTGCACGGCCAGACAAATGGCTGGACAATATTGACCCTTCATAATGTTTATTTTGCCCTCGACAAAAGATAGGGTTGGATCCATCTGTTTTGGTCAGTCTTTCATTACATTCAGTATGTTATTGGAATTGTTGTAGGAATATATTAGGTATAGTATAGCTGTAATGTTGTGGGTAGTGTGCTATTAATCTCTCTTTTTATTTATTAATTATTATAGTGAACTTTAATTGAAAATCTAAGACAATATACAGGATGTAACATGGGTGGTGAATCAAGGGTAGAGAATCTCAATCGTACCAATTTAACCCCCATATATTTACTTTGACTTGGATTAGTTACTATCAACTAATCCGCGTTGGAGAAGCTTAGAAGGAGTATTCCATAGCCTTTTCAGGAGGAGAGACTTTGTAGCTTGCCATTAATGTATTTAAAGTAAAGCCTAAAAAATAAATTCTGTTATTTCTAGAGTTGCTCTCAATATAGCCAAATGTTTTGTGCATCCATTTCTGAGACGAGTAATGTAATTAGTACAGAAGATATACTGAAACAAGGGTCGTTAGCCGCAGTAATAGAATTAACTATGAAGCGTCGAGGAATTGCTTGAGAGACGCAAAATATTCAAACAAGAAAATTTAACCTTTTTCAACCCTATTATTCCTCTGAGGGTTTTAAATTAAGTAAAATGAAGTAACATGCTGTAACTGTATACATTCTTCTTTTTAACTTTAATTAAGTTTATTAACTTGCATGTTTTTTTTAAAGATATATAAGGTTTAGTACCCACTTAATAAAATAGTTTTCTAGGGTTAGGATAGTTTTTTAGTACCTACATACAACAATCATGTATTAATTTTTGATGAGTATGTTTAATGAGATGAAATTGAACTATTGTAATTATAATAATAAAAAAGCATTTTTATAGATATATCTTGACTATTTTGCTCAATGTTAACTTTCGCTTAAATAAACGCTTATAAACCATTGAAGTACCTACTATTACTCGTACTAGCGTATAGAACAGATACCCCAAACACCATGTATGTTCCAATGCATTGGCGCCACGTGGCTTCAATTTTCAATGAATTCGTTCGGTTTTGAAAGGAGAAACGGGGCTCAATTTTGAAAATCGAACCTTCCGGACGGGACACATTTTGTTCGAGATGTCTGTTCTACAACATTATAACTTAATGTTGCAAACCTATTTTAGCTGTTGCACTGTTAAACATGTCTCATCTTTATCGTTTTTCATAAGAGTGAAAGAAACAAAACATTTTGTAAGCCTTATACAACTTTGCTTCATTTTTGATTTTTTAAGATTTTTACGCACCTTGGTATTGTCAGGGCGATTTCATCTAGGCTGTCCACGGGCTCGGTGAGGGGTCTCTCTAACAATCGCGAGGGAGCCGTCATGTTGTCTGAGCAGTTCCTCTTCGAGCGTCTGTTTCTCTTCTTTCGGCGATCCTCTTCTCTCTGAAGGTTATGCAGCCTAAAGAAGAACATCGACATTTTCCGTCGTTCCTCGTTCGACTCAAGGTCACGGGTAGACGTTACCGTAACACTCATACAAACACGATTCAAAGCTCACTTCACTGTTTCAAACACGTGCGAGTAATTTGATACATAGAAAAAACAGAGGTAGAAGGAATAGAAGGAAGGTTGGAAAAAAAGTTGTGAAAGGGAAGATTTTATGTTAAAAGATACTAATCTATTGTTTTTCTCTTTGATTCATTAGACTAATTATAATTCTGTTTATTTCAGCATAAAACTGTTTTAACTGTGTTGTGGTTAAAATTATGTAGAAATAATTTATTTTTGTACCTAAGTATTTTAATGCTAATTATTTTTTGTACAATATTGCATACGTCATGTTGAATATTTGGAATCAATAACCAATAATCATGCAAGACTAGGGCTGCGACTCCTAGGAGTACATTATTTCACCTGCGCCATTGTCTTGAATATTTTATGACTGCGATTTATTTTCAGACGTAACGCCGAATTGTGTTTTATCTGGCTTAGTCACGGTTCAAGCTTTTTGCTCCGTCTTAGCTAAGAATAAAAAGAGAAGGTAAAATGTACCATCTGTGGAACATGTGGATTAGAACTACTGTGGCTGCAATTGTGGCTGTAATGAGGACGAGTGTGTCAGAATCTCAAAGAAAACTTTAAAATATAGCGTAAACTCTTTGTATGAATCGATATAAAAAATTAAAGTAACATTATTGTAAGTTTTTTAGTTAAATAGCTACTTTTAAAAAAGTTTTTTTGTGATAAAACATAATCGATTTAAAATTATTGCAACCACGCTTGAAGTTAGATACTGTGGTAAAATTACGTTACTATAACTTTTAATGTAGTTATTATTTTACAGAACTGAAGAAATGTATTATTATAAAAATACACTATTAAACATACTTAATTACTGAACTTCGTGCTTAATCACGACCTCTGCCATTTATGAATAAATCGAGCTCGTGAGGAAAATAGTTACAACGAGGTCACGCGCTTCTATCCACGCTATCTTATAGTTCTCCTTACCACTTAAGTGCCGTAGAGGAAATATTAAATAAGTTATATGCTACGTTATATTATTACATTAATTTGATTTTTCCTACCAACTACCAATAGGTATTAAGTATTCTGTGATCAACGTATATTCCAACAATCATAAGTATTTAAAATATATTTGAACTAGGAAATCGCCCTCGCTTCGTTTCGGGAAAAATAGTAATAAAAAAATATAATATAGCCTATGTCACCCGGGGCTAGTGGAGCTTCCCAACAGTGAAAGAATTTTTCAAATCGGTTCGGTAGTTTCGGAGCCTATTCAATGCAAACAAACAATCAAATCTTTCCTCTTTATAATATTATAGTATCGATTTCAGATTTGTTACTAATTAAGCACAGCGCCATCTATTGGAAGGTACCATAGTTCGTGTTACTAAAACAAAAGAATAACAATATGCAGGCCGAAAGGACAACGTCTACGGCCATTACTTTTTTTTAATATAATATTGAAGTGCAGTTTACGACTTCTTGTCTTTGCCACTCGCGATGGAATTCAAAAGTATTTTCGGGAAGAATTCAACAATCAACAACATGAAAGCAAAAATGGCGCAATTCTGTTACTTTTAATGTTTACAAGTTTACAACTCCTCGCTTTTTTTCAAAGTCAACCGATTACAGTAAAATTTAAATTTTTGTTTTACAATATTTAAAACACAGTCATATTGTCCTAATGATGTAAAACACGTTAAATAAGGTATGTAGGTATATTATTTTAATACTTAGGTGCATTATAGAAAAAAATAACAATTGTACTTACAACTGCTCTACAAAAGAACTATACCTACGAACTAAAATCGAATATTTATTTTCTTTCTTTATATATTTTATATAATTAAAAATAATTTTTTAAAATATTTTAAAATTTTATTATCAATCCAAAAACTACTGGCAACTATAATACCTAATGGGTATTTAGAAAAATAATGTTTTCTTAATTTGACACTTTGTTTTCAAGCTTGAAGTCCTGCTCTAAGAACGAAATGAATTGTATTAATTTAGAAAAATGTAGAAGTGCCTATTATGAAATAAATATACACATAATAATAATAATAATAAGCCTCCGGTACCTTTGTTTTACGGTATGTAGATTTTTATAACAATTTATTACCATGTGTTTTTTTTGTGTACAGATATGAAGTACCTAATAAGAACTAGAAAAAAATGTACCTAGTAGGTACAATAATATTTAAAAGTTTAGATAATTGATTTAATTATTAATAATGAAGTTAAATACGTCGTTTTGAAACTTTATTAGCCGTTTAAATATATTTTAGAACAAATGATGTAAATCATACAGACAGTGGTATGAATATTTGTTATATAAGTATTTCGAGTTCTTATATTATTATAACCTAGTTGTACTTTTCATTTTTTTCAGTATGTGGGGTTAAGGTTCCATAGCTGGCTGAAGATCTTAAACAATCGAGAGGATAGAAGTGCGGCATTGGGTCCTGCAAAGAAGATTGACGCTCAATATTTAGTTACTGGTTATGTTAGCCCCCGGGTAATTGAGTTTCAACAAAGTTTTTTTTTATGAAAATAGCCGGTAAACGAGCTGACGATCCACCTGATGGTAAGTGGCTATCGTTGCCCATGAATATCAGCAACACCAAAGATATCACTGATGCGTTGCCGGCCAAGAGAGAAGAAAAAGAAAGAAAGAACTCGCTATTAAGCCTTCAGCCGGATCATGACGAGTCAAAATAAGTTGGCTTTTTGTGTAGACGCTTCGTTACACGTATTGTTAGTTTGACCACTAAACCATGCATATGTTCAAATGTATTGCTTGACGAGACGTCTCAGTATTAAGTGCTTAATAGGCTGTGGTGTATATTGATTATTGTTATTTCATTTAAAGGGCTCACAGCAAGTCAAGTACAAGTACAAGTCGCCTGGACTTGTATGGATCCTAAGTGAAAGCCCGAGTTAAGCAACAGCGGACGCAGTCGGTAGTTAGATGGGTGACTGCATTGATCAAAAATTTCTAGAGCGTTTTCGTGCTTCGAAGGGCACGTAAAGCCGCCGGTCCCGGTTGTTGTCGTTAGATAACAATTGTTAAGCCATATTAGAAGCCTTCGAGTGGCATGAAAACTTTCGATACTTGGGCTGGACCCTAAACCCTACATCAATCCGCAATGAATCAGAGCGTGGTGTCCTAAGCCTCTTCGAGAGGAGAGACACAAACTCAAGGGGACCGACAAGGGCTTGTCAATAAGCAGGTTCATTAACGCATATGTGTTTATTTCTGCCCTGCTGCAACCAGTGGTAACCACAATTTTTAATTACTAACGGCCTTTCCTTACAGTTGTCTGGCGTTGATTAAAGATCAAATGATCATAATGACTTATGTTTATAATTATGGAGTGATATGATATCGCCTTAGGCAAGTGACGAAAGAGACGCGACATGTTTATTCGTTACGTATATGTTCTTAAATCAAAACTGTTATAGTTTTGTCATGTCCGTCCGTTCGTCCGTCCTCTCAGTGGTAAGTGAACATCATAGCCAATAGTCAGTATCACCAAAGGCATCATGGATGCGTTGCCGAAAAACAGAGAAAGGAGAAACGAAGAGGTAGATAGAGAGAGAGTAAAAACTTGCTCCGAACCCCCAGCCGAAATACGAAGAGTCATTTGGCTCAAGCAAAGTAGGAGTAACACCCTAGTAACTAGCCAGGTAGTCTAATAACACCAGGAGTAATAACGTATTAATTTTTATTATTACTGTATTGAAAATATTTTATTTATTTTCCTGCTTTTGTCTCCTCATACTAGTACGCTGGCATGGAATTGGCGTCAGTATTCTAAGCAGCCCAATTCGGCTTAATAATGTTTCAGTTCAGCAACTCAATATAAACAAAACACTGATCTAAGACTGACTAATGACTGAATAGATCAATGTTTTAGTTATCGCCGATTTAATAGGCCTTTCACAATTTTCTGTTTTTTCGTAATCTCTCGGAAAGATATTAAGCAATAACAACTAACAATAAAATTATGTGACGGTTGCTCAATATCTTACGGCGGATAGATAATATTTGGATATACTCGTATTTTGTTCGGCCGTTATAAGTTCCAGTATTCCAGTATTGATTAGTTGTTTATAAAAAAATTGTACGGAATAGAACTACATAATAAATTCGGAATGGTATTGGCTTAATGCAAAAGGTTAACAGATACGCATGTCACGAAACTTTTTGAAGTAAAATCTGTCGGAAAATAAGGCCGAACTTCAAATAAACTCGTTTTTTAGCTATTTGATTAGGTCCATTTCCTAAATAAATTTGACGTGTTTAAACTTTGTAATTGTACAGCATTGAGTTAGTTTATAACTCAGTTGGAGGCTAACTGGGAATTTATAATTCTTGTTGTACTTTGTGACGATTGCACTGTAAAAGTTCATAATTCATTCATTTCGGGAATTGTTGATATGCCAAGCTTTTTTTCGTTTGTTGTTGTTTATTGTTGACTTGAAAAAGTTCTAGCAGCAATTTTCTTTGCAAATGTCATTGCAAGTCATTAATGTGCTTCATTTCTGCACGTAATATTGAATGAATCGAAAAAGAAATCGACCATAGTTTGGTCCGTTAAGCTGGCCAAACACGTTCAAGAGTACTTGTCAAGTTTGCAGTTTGGACTTGATGCGGTGTCCAGTTTGCATGAGATAGCTATATGGCCAGATCACTACCGTCAAGTTTACTGGAAGCCGCGTCTAATCCGCTGCAAACTTGACAAGTATACTTGATCGTGTATGGCCCATTCCTTAAAATGTTCTTTACTATTGTTCTTGAATGAAAGGATCGTCATTAATAATCTTTTAGTTTATTCCATTTTAATTCAGTTAATTCGCAATGCTGTTGCACTCGCCCTCTTGAGATGCTCGTTGTGCGGTGGAGGCGCCGCGCCTTTGAAACAAAACACATTACTAGTTAAACCCGAGCGAAAGCGGGTCAAGCCTTGCCGCTTTAAAAATTGTTTTTTCTTTGTTACGAGTTGCCTCCGTTGTTTCTGGACTTCGTGTTGCGAGTTTAACTTGGACCAATTTTAAATTTTTTTCCTGGGACTTTTGAGTTTTAGCATTTATAACCGACTTTAAAAAAAAAGGTTCTCGGTTTGATTGGACTTTTTATTCTTACTTCGTAATTTATCAAGCTCTTTGGAAAATTGTTTTTATGACACTTCCAATGAAATAAAAAAAAACATCAATATCATAAATGTGAAATGAGAGCCAAGTTTAATACTAAGAATATGACTTTGAATATGTCTGTCGGTTCGCCGACAAAATAATTGAGGTCTATGATATGGGTGCCAAGTTTTGTGTTGAAAATCCAAAAAAATTAGTTAAAAAAAAGTGTGATTAAAGCTTAAGATTTTACTTGGCTAGTACAGACTATATTATATTTGTTTAATCAACCTATAATAATTGCGTATTATAATGTAATTGCGTATGTATCACTAGAGAGACTATGTGTTTGTCGGATAGTGTCTGTAAGCAAGTAAGTCTTCAGCTTAAATAAAGGCTATTTAAAATTTCTTGCTGTTTTATGAGTACCTACAGTTGGTTACTATAGGTACTCGTAAGTCGTAACTTCACTTAAGGACAAGGACTACTTTTCCCGAACCGAAGCAAGGGCGGTTTTGCTAGTCAGATAATAAAAAATCCCGATGGGTGTATAATAGTTCATATTATAGTATTAGGTCTTTACCTATGAAATTGGAGATTTTATAACAAGCATTTTCAGATTTAATTATCTGTGGATTGGCGCGCAATTCGAAATTCAAATAATTTTAATCGAAAGCCGCAGAAGCAGATGTTACTTTAATTTCAAAATTAGTCGTTTGTTTTTAGATAGTATTTCGTTTTTTTGTGAAATTGTGGTAGTTTTTGGCGCCATGGATAAACTGAAAATTCGTACAATTTTCAAATATGAGTTCCTACGTGGAAATACCGCTGCGCAAACTTCAAATAATGTTCATATGATATAATTTTCATATGCAGTAAGTTTCGATCACTAACATTAACGTTAATGTTAAAATTAAAAATAAAATATAAATATTATATAAATATTATATAATATTTATAAGTAACGTTTATAATAACGTTCATCAAGTGGCATTAGGTCAAATAATCGTTAGTAGGTACTTAAGTTATTGTATCAATTGTTGCGCACCCAATACCGACACAGTTCTTCTGGCATTTTGTATCGTTACTGCTTTCGTGACATTTGTCGACGTTACGACAAGTCCACCAAAAGCTATTTCTAAATAAGGGCAAAAAGTAAACGTAAATGAAGTATACGGACCTATTTCAATCGAATTCTATGTCAATCAGTTCAATATTCCAAAATTATACTTCAGAGGATAGCCAAAAATACATAATCCATCAAGAAAAAGAACTTACAAAGTTTTTCAATATCAAGTGTCTGTTTAAATTAAATTTCCTCATCTCAAGATGAAAATTCAAGCCGATATTGGCCCAATTTTTGGGGTAGCCAGTTTCTGTTGGTCTTATCGAACGAGGGGCCGGTATAGAAAGGCCTTTGTTGCTGCTAAATGAGCTTAAATTTCAAGGTCAAAGGGATTGGTTCGATATTGTAAGTATTGTTACTTACGGTCATTACACCGTTCTTGTCGTGGACGATCACATAATTTACATCGCTTTTGTAAGTTTTGTTTGTACTTGTGTAACCTTATATTCAATGTAACCCCAAGTGTTTTGACGACGAACACACGTTATTCTTTTCATATCTACACGTTGCGTGGCAGGCGAGTTGAAGCAAAAAAGTTTGTTTAAAGTTTTAATTACACCTTAAATGAACTTCAAAAGCAAGAAGCTTTGAAATGTCACGATTAATAAATATTTTTATAAGTTTTCCAAAACTTGAGAGTCCCTTTCAGATGCCATTCTTTGAAAGTTGGAGTTAAAATTTTAGTTTATTTTCTTTAGAAAACTTTCAACAATGACGAAAACGCCTTTATAGGCCTTTTAGGTAACACTTTTAGGTAATACTTTGAAAATATTGTTGAATTGCATTTTATTTATTTCTTAAGGTATGATTTACATTGTATATAAAAAATAAACACATAAAAGTAAAATTAAAATAAATAACTAGGTCCCTGCGGCGCAGTACCTAAAATGCTGGCAGCATTCCCTCGCTGTATAGCAATGCTAACACGCTGAACAAGAAAGCTGGCAGCTCTAGGGTCGCTCATCTTCTCCTTTAATTTTTTAGTAATTTCTCTAAAAAGATAGTGAGCGTCGGGACCCCAAGGGCCAAATGTCTCAACACCCAAAGCTTTAAAAATATAACCTGACCTGAGATTTCCATACTTTAATTTTTTAATTTTTTCGGCCGCTTCTGCCGCAGCACCTGCTCTGATTTTGCTACCATGAAGATGGGACAGAGCCAGTGTATCTACGCAGGTAGCATCCCACACCAGCGATCGCCCCATACTCCATGGCACAATTGATATACCGTCAGATCTCTGGCCATCATTTCGGAAAATGCCATTCGGCTCTAAAATTGATGGTATATTTACTGTGACAAGAGACCTTCAGATAATCTCATTCAAAGCAGCGTGGCGGGAAAAGCGGCCTGCGCTTTTCTGGCAAGAGAGACCGTGGAGCCCCAAAGCATCTACTTCTGCACCGCAGGAGCAAATATGAGGCGTGCAAACCATATTTATTCTTAAATTCGGTTTATTTTTACCTAATATTTGGGTATTGTTGTTATACTGTTTTTTTTAAATTAATTACTCGTTGTTTTAATTAACTACTAGGAAAAAAAAATCAATCTCTGTCCCATATCAAAGCAGAGAAACGGGAGTGGCTTTAATATCATTCTATGGACAGTATACGGTATATTCATTGGATTATTCCAAAAGAGCAGATTCGCAAAAGGATATTCGTAAAGGATTCTCCTAAGGGATAGATTGTCAAAATTACGAAGTGCATGTTACTGGAAATGTACTTACCATAATAACTCATTGCTGAATATTTCTTTAATTATTATGTACATTATTATGGAGTATCCTACAGAGACCGGACTTGGTGGTATTAATAAAATCATTTATTGTCCTTACTTATCTCATCAGTAAAAATACTGTCGTAGAAATGTTGTTGGGCAAACAATTATAATTTTGTTAATCTGAGTGTCTATATCAATCACAATTTTTTTTCTCCTTTTAACAGCACTACAATAATATGCACGATGCATTAACTTTATATCGGATGATTTTGATTCCTCGTTCAATAGATAGTTTAAGAAATAAAAATAGGGAGGGGTCTTTTTAGTATTCTAGAGTTAATCCTTTTTTTTTGCCTTCCTTCAATAGCATTTGTGATACATTTCTCTCCTTAACAGCTAAGGACTTCTCTTGTAACTGATGGTTACCCACTTCTTTATGAACTATTCTTGAAATTTTGAACTCTGCTCAGTCCCAGGAGCTGTTTCACACAGTGACAGAAATGCAGGTTTGAGTATTGCAGGCAACAGTGCCAATAGCGAGAATGTTGACGAGAATACTCGTCGCGTATATTTTCGTCCTTGTTCTGAAGAACTATTCGATTAATTTAGATTTTCCAAATCACATTTGTTAAATGACAGTAGCAGCCTTTAACTACTACGTCTGGATACATTGCTTTTATAGCTTGAATGATAGGTAAGGAATCTTTCACGTGTTTCAATCTCAGCGTCGGAGAGCTAGAAATAATGCAGATCCTCGCTTCCTTTTTGTTCGGCAAAGTATCGTTGTGCGGATATAATCACATGGCGCGAAAAAAACACTTGAGACTGAGACCGCCTGTCATTAAATGGAGATGTTGGAAGTCCTGGAGTCCATTGTTTTTGTGCGGAACTGTACATTTTTGACAATATGTCCTTTTGCGATTCTATTCCTTTGCGAATAATCCTATTCGTTTTTAGGGTTCCATTTAGACTACCCCTTTAGAGCGAATGCATGGTATTATGTAATTTAAGTGGTAGAATAAAATTAATGTTTAACTAACCTACATTTATTCACCCGCACGGGAAAAAATATTTTTTAATCTCTGCTACCCCATGTGTGCATCATTGGATAGGTCTTTAGAAATGATGTTGGGTTTTTCATTGTTATGTTATTTTAAAATAGTTGTATTTGGCACCTTAATAAACAAGAGGCAAATGAAACCACAATAAAGGTGATCGCACATTTGTTAGTATCTTACGCGCTGCACCGCATGGCCAACGGCCAACGGGAATTTTTTCCCGCTAGCCAGACTTATTTGACAGCTGGAAAAGACAGAAAAAAGTACAATCAAAGTAACACAAAGTAACAAAGTAAAACAAAGTAACTGTTGCATTTTGTTATATTACAAGTTTATCTTAGGCGTTTTAAAAATGACCAATACTTCACTAGTTCTTCACTAGTTAACATCATTTGTGAATATCATCATTCGTCTCTTAATTTTCCTTTGCCCGTTTATTTGTTATTTTAGTAAAATCTTTTTTCAGTAAAATTCTCAGTTGACTATCCCGGGTCTTGTTATTTTTTTATTTAGTTCTTTATGCCAACTTTCCATACAATTAGTAGTTCTGTGCCTCTGCCCAAAAACAGACCAAGTTTGCTTAAAATTTGACTTCTCCAGCCACTGCTTTTGAAAATATTTTTTTAATTTATTGTATATTGACCGAATCTGGAGCATCTGTAATTATATATTGCCAACCTTCGTCTATTAAATGTGGCGGTAGTAATGGCAAAATTCCGGAAAGTGCAATTATGCGTTTAGTGGTTTTTGATTTTAGTAAATTTTAGTAGCTTCCACAACTAGGGGGAAAATGAAAATAGCAACCTTTTATTTCTGCACCAGGATATACTTTTTTTATAAAAAAATATTTTGGTTCCATAAACGGCAGTTGTGATCTTAGCGTGCTAAAAAGATTGATATAGATCAATCGCTTTAAGGGACATCAATGCATAAGTTAATGGTATAATATTACTGGCGCCAATGCTACTTTCGATATCACCATGGATGCTATACAACTGTGAAAATGATGTAAACGCCACGCTCTTAAATGTTACGTCAAAAAAAAAATATTTACTCGTTTTAAATATTCCTTGGATTGCGACATACAAAAAACAACTATACGTGTCAATAAAATCCGCCAAAATGTAATCTTGAAATTCGTCAGGTATTTCAATAATAGGTTTGTCGTGAAATAATTTGGTAACTTTAGCAGCTTTATTTCTTTGATGGTACACCGCACTTTTAATAGATTTAAAGACGGTATGTTATTCGTTAAGTTCAAGCCGGAATCTTTTAATTTTGTGATACACTCTTTATAATTTGTTGGGACTGATTGAAACGCCTTGCTAACTTGTTCCCGCATGTTATGGAATGAAAGTTCAATGTTATTTTTGCCAACATCTTGAACGCAGATGTGTGATGTTTTTAACACATTTCTTTGGTTTCTACTTCTTCTCCGCTTTGTCTTTAGGAGCAAGTTTCATGGACCCAGATACGCCGACACCCTTTGTTTTAATAATAACTCCAGTTTCTACTCCAGTTTTTATAGACTTCTTGTTTATAATATAATAATATTATTATATGTATAATTAATTTTTTCTGTCTACATTATATTTTTCTTCTATATACTTCTTGACGGGGTATAGTGATGTGCCTTTCCAGCTTTTTAAGTCACTGAGTGCTTAATTTAACAAGAGATTTTGTTAATTTTTTTGCTTCATGATTTTTCTTTAGCATCTCTTCGGATGGACTCCTTAGCATTTTTTTTCGTAATCTTCTTTGGTAGAGCCAACTGTAGCTCAATATCTGAACCTTTGGACGACATTGTTATGTTTAAGACGGTGGAAGAAAACATATGATGAACCCAGAATCTTCTTTTTCTTCGAATTTATTTTCTTCTTCCTCTGCCAATATGCAGGCTATTACCACAGAAGAAATAATTGTACTTATAATAAGTATAGAAGGTAAATTCCGCAAAATCATCATTTAAATAAATAGCGATTCTAGCTATAACGCAATAAAGTGTAATTCAGGTCGCACAGCGCTAATGAAAAACGCGTAATGAGTTGCCTTCCTTTCTAACACTATCGCTTATCCTTTCTGGCAATGTCAGGATTATCTTTTTTGAAAGAATAGAGACAGTATGTGTGTCATATTTATCAGGTGTCATAGATTACGAACGTATGACAGACATTATGAATTTTCTGAATTCGCCAGACATGTCGGGTGCGGCATGTACTTGTAACGTCATAACTAAAATGCGCAGTGTGCCAGGCCTGCTATTACATTTTTTTCTATAGCTGACTTAATGTCACCGCACCGTTTCACACTAGAGGTTAGGAAAAACTGCAAAAATTATTGGCAATACTAAAGATAAAATCTCATGATAAAAACGAGCCATAAGAGATGTATGGCGCGTATGACGCGTACGACGCAAATGTGTGAGGCTATCAGTAAATGCGGTGCGTAGGGCACGTGCGGCGCGTACCATTCTAAGAAATGTGCGATCACCTTAAATCTTACATGAAAGTTCAAAATCGAACGGAACACTGGTTTAATTTCATGATAAAAAGCAACTTTAAATTATGTGGTTTACGATGGTCTGAAGTTGAACAAAGCGGAAAAAACTTGAATATGGTTAGCAACAGTCTCATACTACAATTTGTTAGGATTTTTTTGTAAAATATCACCCAACGTATGATAACAAAAGCACTTCAATGGTGAATAGACTCTCTAGTTATGAGAAGTGAAAAGAATGCATACGCGTTCACCTCTCTAAATAATGTATTTGGTATATTTTCAGGGAAATATAGGTAGACATCTAAAACGTTTTTCATGTAATCTCCTTGTTTCTTAAATTAAATAAGTACTTAATTTACGTAAGATCGAATTACATTTTACTACGTGTTCGAATTATTTTTAAGACAGGCCAAGTTAAAGTTTAGGGTTGGTTATCGAACAAACTTTATCCAGTGAGTTCAATATCATGTTATAATTGTACATGCTTCATTTGAATGCTTTAATGGTAACGGCGGTTCACATGTGTATTAATTAGTGTAATTGGTGCTAACCGTTCTAATTAAATCAAATAAATAAATGAAAAAATCTCATTATAAACTGGCCAAAATTAATAAGTGCAGTTTAAGACTGCAGTTGCGCTTTATAAACATTGTTTTAATTAACGGGTTTATTAGCTTACCCTGTTTGTCTGGGTCAAATCTTGCGAGCCTAATAAGACCTACTTCATCTTATTCTAAGGAGTTGAAATTTTACATAATTCCGAAGTTATAATAATTCATTATTTTTGATAAGCAAGGTTACTACACACAGGTTTGGCTCTTGGTGAGGGATCTCCTAACGGTTAACATCACAGTCACAGTAACATTGTTTTTTTTTAGTACTTGCATTGACACTATACAGGTTGTAATTTTGTAACGCCACCTGGAAGGAAATTACTCTAAATACTGGAGATTTCACTGAAAGGAAACATTTATATATTTTTTAGAAGAAATAAAACTGTAATCAAATATGAATTAATAATCATATTTAGTCGAATTCCTCAATAATAAGATAATGCACTAATAGTATTTAGCGTTTAAGGTACATTAATGTCTGAGACAATGCAATGTAAAAAATCTTGTGTCAAGAGACCCCTAACTTATAACCTACCTTTTTTTACACAAATACCTAGTTTGCGACATGCTAAGTGGGTAATCTTATACATATATTATAGGCTCTTCAATTTTATTATTTGTATAGATTATTTCAGATTCTTGACTTTGTTTGGTCTAACTATTATAACTCGATTTTATTTAATGTAACTGAGATTGAAATCTTTTGAAAATAAATAATTTTCGCGTTTCAAAGTGAATGTGGATTTTTATTAAAAAAATTGTCAGCAAAATTTAATATTTAATAATGAACATGACTGCTGTCTAGACATCGTAGTCCCCTAGATTAAACTTTAAAGATTAGATTACATACTCCTAAACAAAAGAACTTTCAGAAATTAGCTCGTCCCAGATTAAGGGTCTTTGCACAAAGTTTTTGGAGTAGACTACAAATTCTTAAAATGTGTCGAATAAGAATATTTATTTACTTTAGTTGCTCGAACTGAATTGTACGCTTATGTGACATGGTAACACAATGAGACATAATAAGTCTTTATTAAGTTAAGTATTTAATGGTCCCAAGGTCCCAGCGTTCATACAATAATGTATTGAAGTAAAATATCATGACGAATCAACATTTTCGTTTTGTCTTCGTAAATGTTCCCCGTTCTTTTTGCTTGATTACTCTTAAGACTGCTGTGATCAGTTTCAAAACACGCTAAGCTGCCGATAAGCTTCTCGTAGTTAATCTGCATTAAGTTATAAAACGTCTCAGAAATAGCTTTTTCTTTAAGAAGTGCCGTTTGTTCTGTTTTTGTTTAAAAAGAGATTATTGGCTCATGGGAATGACAGTGCCAAATAATGCCCCTTTGTCTTTGATAATTAATTAAACACAAATCGTATGATTCTCTTTTGAGATCTATGGGCACGGTAGTGCCCCCGCCAAGTCGAGTATCACTTTTTATAAAAAATGTTATTGTAAAGAATTTGTAGATAAAGATTAATTTTATAAACCTTTCTTCTATTCCCTGATTTTCTCATTATCCGATATATCTGGGAATATCCACGTTACTTTTTACGCATACACGCTAATTAAAAATAATTTTGATAATAGTACCAACGTAATATGTTACAAACATATTTTCTTGGAATGCGTTTACCTACTTATGTAAACAATTTGCTTGCATATACTCGTAGATATGAAACCTAGATAATGTTATATTTTCTCAAAGATGGCCCGCCTTTCATCACGTCATCGTCGCAAATAAGGGACGCTATGCTGTATGCTTCTCCGACCTAAATACGTGACTTCAAAATAATGTAAACCTAAAGTTGATACTTTATTAATTTGATTACACTACATGAGATGGAGAAAAAGGTTAAGATTTTTCTTAAATGCGCTTTTATAACAAAATTTTATAAAAAAATTGTGACTGTGCTCTTAATACAATAGTTATGGAGTTCTTATGTATGAAGCTTAACCTGAGTATGATTTAAACAATTGCATTGTCATTAGGAATACACAAAAAGGGTAAGCTAAATAAAACCGTTTAAAATAATGATAAAAATACATTAAAAAATATAAAAAAAGAATCGTGGTCTCTTTCAATAAATATCTTAATAAGATATAATATGACAAGTTGTGTTGATATGTAAATGTAAAATAATTTTGCGGATTTTTAAAATGAATCATATTAGTCACATTTATTATAAAAAACATAAGGTTTTTTATAGATTTAAAGTAGGTATGCTAAGTGTAGATATCGCTTATACTTAGATTTACAATGTTAGCAATCAAAATCGACTCGAGTGTAATATTATTTACACTTAGTAACTGTGTAGCCCGCAACCTGTATTCGATAGTTGCAGTGCCGGATTAACCACGTAGCAAGAGTAGCAATTGCTACGGGCTCCACGCGAAAGGGGCCCCGCATATTTTAGACTTTATACTAAAGAACCACTTTATACAGTTATACTTAAGAACCCATAGTCGATCAAGGGCTCTTTGAAATAATTTGTTACGGGCCCCGCGCTTGCTTAATCCGGCACTGGGTAGCTGTATTATAAACAATAAATACATAACAAATAAATAACTATAATAATTATTATATAATTATTATAATTATAATTATCCTGTAAATAGCACATAGTGTAGGCATATTATTTACCATAGTTCTTTAATTATTGATACTTAAAGTGAAAACCCCCCTCAAAAAGAATACACGCACATGATATACCGACGCATTAGTGATGGTGTGAAGTAAACCTTTGACAAAGTGAAATACGGTTACGAGCCCCTCTTTATGTTATTAAAATAAATGCATATCCAACACTCCTAAATTGAACAGCTTATTACGTTTTAATAATCTCCAATATTCTCGACTAGTTAATGGAGATATGGCAGTCCATTTTTTTTGATGATTCCATTTTTAGTAAATTCTCAACTTGCACGCTCTTCTTTTTTCAGTTTGTGGATGAACATGCACTGAGCATATTAGAAAATATTGGCACCAAAAAGCACTTGTTGCGTTGATATTGTCTTTACTGTCGCCAGTTTCCGTTAAAATATACAGCGACTTTTTTCACTTTAAAATATTAAAGCGAAGTTTTTAATCTGGTGAGTCACTGCTGAAAGCCTGACAAACAAAGATGACACAGATGACAATAAACAACATTTTATAATTAAACTAGCCGACTCGGCAAGTGTTGTTCTGCTAAAAAAAATTGGATTGGGACACTTAGCGGTATGAAATAATTATACTTTACGACCTATTCTCATATCTAACAAATATACACAAAAAAAATCATGAAAATCTATCGACCTGTTTTGGAGGAGTGCGAGTACAAACACCGTAACACGAGATTTGTATATGTATATTAGATTAACATGAGTGAACTTGAAAAAAAAGAGAAAATTGAACAGAGACTCGAGTTTGTCTAATTTCATGAGGTTGCCGGCTTCACAGTGCCTAAGTATTTTATTATTACACTTGACTCAATGTTGATTATAAAAACTGTAACAAAATACAAAATAGGTAAATCATGATAGCGTTAAATAAAACCATTGGTAAGTGAAGTTTTTCATGCATTGTGAAAAAATAACAGCGATCGGTCAATTAGCGAGTTTGTAAACTTTAGGGAAGTTGGAGTATGGGTAATGAAGTTTGGGAGGCTACGATTACGTACAATGATAAAAACGGCGGCCGTCGTCGGCCGGGTGCGCGAGCTTCGCGCGCTCGTACGCGCAAATCGCGACCGCAACGCAAACGTTGGCGCGCTTGCAACGCCGAACGTGATTTGAGCTTTGAACGTTCCGACCTCCGAGATCAGGCAGTCCCCGCCCTTCCCTCACACCCGCTGCTCGACCCCTGCCTCACTTTCATCCCTTCACACGTGACGCCTGCAACCTTCCCCCCACGAACCCACTGGTGACCGGAACTCGGCAGCGCACTCCAGAATACTAAACTAACGCCGACCTAACGTCTGAATCTGAAGTTTGTTTTAAACAAAGTGCGATGCGACCGAGACTCATTGGTCGTTCAAATTAGAGCTTAGTCTCTGGTGTCTGTAATTACTGTGTACAGATAACTCGGTTCTAAATATCGTGTGCAAGATTTATTTGGCTCATTTTACACAACGCCTATACAGGGTGTCCCAGCGCGAAGTGACCGCCCGGCGTCTATTGATTATGTGGACAAAACTATCGACAAAAACCATTAAAGTAAAGCTCTTATCGGTTTGGTTAATTTTTTATTAGCTTTTTAATTTTTTTGTAAAAAAATCTGACTTGTTGCACTATTTTCAAAATATTTTTTTTGTTTTTACATTTATTTTCATTCTGTTTTTTTTATTTACTAGCTGTTTTCATAGTTTATCTATTCGAGGTCTAAAATCTACCTAAAATTGTATAGGACATTTTTTACAAAGAAATTAAGTGAAAATTTTTTGAAAAAAATTACCCTTTTTTATTGAATTTCGCTAAAATGTTGGAAAAATGCCCTATGAATATTATTATTTTATAATTTATTATTAAATAACATAATATTACCTACAAAATCTCATAAGAATGTTTGTAGTTATCTCAGTCATTTACCGAACTACAAACTCTTGAAGTATGCACCCTATCTTCGATAATAAGAAGGGGAGACTTTTAAAACCAGGCTAGTGGATCATTGATGTGTCTTACAATCAAAAATACTTTTGCCCTTTGATAGAACAATTTTAAAGATAAGGAAACAATAAAAACAAATGGAAATTTTTAATCATTAATTTAAAAAAAAACAGTAATTCATTCATAACGTTTTCGAAATGACCGCCATTGGCATTAATACAGGCTAAGGCTCAAAATTACATCCTTTGAGTGGTTCTTTGCACTTCCAAAATGTTCGCTCCTATTTTTATAGCAGCAGCATCAATCCTCTGTTTCAATTGTTCTCTCGTAGCTATTGGCACAGCATACACTTTTTGTTTAATGTGGCCCCAAAAATAATAATTAAGAAGCGTTAAATCAGGAGACCAAGAGAGAGAGATGGTCCAGTAGCATGGTCCTCGAAGGTCTCAATTGAAACAAAGTATTGATGCTGATGCTACAAAAATAGGAGCGAACCTCTTGGAAGTGCAAAGAACCACTCAAAGAGCCTTAGACTTTGAGCCTTAGTCTGTATTAATACCAATGGCGGTCATTTCGAAAACGTTATGAATGAATTACTGTTTTTTTTAAATTAATTATTTAAATTTCCATTTGTTTTTATTGTTTCCTTATCTTTAAAATTGTTCTATCAAAGGGCAAAAGTATTTTTGATTGAAAGACACTTAAATGATCCACTATTCTGGTAATAAAAGTCTCCTCTTCTTATTATCGAAGATGCACCCTGCATACTTCAAGAGTTTGTAGTTCGGTAAATGACTGAGATAACTACAAACATTCTTATGAGATTTTGTAGATAATATTATGTTATTTAATAATAAATTATAAAATAATAATATTCATAGGGCATTTTTCCAACTTTTTAGCGAAATTCAATAAAAAAGGGTAATTTTTTTCAAAAAAAATTCACTTAATTTCTTTGTAAAAAATGTCCTATACAATTTTAGGTAGATTTTAGACCTCGAATAGATAAACTATGAAAACAGCTAGTAAATAAAAAAAACAGAATGAAAATAAATGTAAAAACAAAAAAAATATTTTGAAAATAGTGCAACAAGTCAGGTTATTTTACAAAAAAATTAAAAAGCTAATAAAAAATTAACCAAACCGATAAGAGCTTTACTATAATGGTTTTTGTCGATAGTTTTGTCCACATAATCAATAGACGCCGGGCGGTCACTTCGCGCTGGGACACCCTGTATAATTATATCTTAGTTACTAACTCAAAATATTATTATTATATTGTTGATTTTGCGTTTTGCCGGTCAACCTCTAGCGCTAGGTTTATTACATATCGAAACGTATCTATTTCACTATGATAAGATTCAGAAACATTTTTTTGTTTTGTTCTTGTCTTGAAATGTTGTTACTATACTGTTATTAATGCTCCGATGGATAAATCGCTCTTCTGTGGTTAAACAAGCTTCTTAGTCTAATTAAAATATTAAGCAAAAAGTGAGTTCAGTGAATTGTTTTGCTCCGAAATATTTTTATGTTCTCATAAAGAGACTCAAATTCTCACAAAAATGAGTGTTTCCCGTTGGCCAGATAGATGGTGTAGAAACTGTAGGGTTAAAGTAGAATGGAGAAAGTATATAATATCTTTTCTTGGCGGTTACAGTTTTAAATAGGGTTACAAAAGACTTGAGCTCAGATAGCACAGAATAAAGTCACTTGGTCAAAAAAAGGAAGAAGACCTTCGGTAAGGCCCATAGCTCTGCCGGCGTATAGCGCACGACGACACGGAGACAGGCCTGTGGCTTCTCTGGCGTGCAGCGTGCAGAGGCTTGGAGACCGTGAGCAGCGGCCTTCGGAGTCTCCGGCGTTCACGCCAGAGACCTCGGCAATGAAAGTGCAATAGGGTGGTGAGCGTATGGTCGTGCGGTAGGTTCAGCTAGAAAGACAGGTGTGCATTTGGAATTGAAGGCCAACTTTTTTTTCTTGACGTAGGGAATTTAAATTTTAGTGGATTTAGTTAAAATTAGTTAAAACTTAAAGCAAACACTCATAAATTTCTTAAACGTGAATTAAAGATGTTATACGCAAATGTTTTTGGCCCTCAATTCAGATGCCTACAGAAAGTGGCATGGTATAAATCTCAGAAAATACTACCTCTGTGTCAAGAATTTTTCTTTTAGAATTTAGTTAAGAATTTCTTGAAATGATTTATGTCCACTACGGACCCACGATACCCCTGGCAATACCCCTGGTGGTATCGTGGGTCTTTTAAAATCAAACGATACCCCCAACAAATAGTGTTGCGACACTAATTAATAAGAGCTTTATCATCTCTTGAATTTTACATTTACAAAAAAAAATCAAATTATAGTCTTAGTATCCTTCCAGTTAAACCTTTATACAATATTTAAAGTACTTGACGTCTGTGTGGCATAGCCGTAAAACTTATGTACGCAATTTTTCTAATGCGTGACCAATTGAAATTTCTTTATTTACAAGTTCTAATTGGACGCTGGTTATGAAATCGTCATTAATAATTTGATCCTTTCTTCTCTTTTTTGGAACCATCTCCACCGTATGAATGTTTTCTAGAACTTTGAGTAATCTCATAATTGTCACAGTATTTTTGTTGATGCGCTTAATAATTTTGGAGTGAAACATCTCGAGAACGTTGGTGGTTCGGTGGCGTTCGCCAAATACGCTTATCACAGTACACGAATGCATCTTAAACCAAAAATTTTCTAAGTATTTAATAAACCTTTCCATTTGCACTAAGTCATTGGATTCAGATTTTACATACTGCAAGCCATTTTGAATCTCGTTGTCAGGGAGAAGTGGAAATGCACTCGCCAGTGCCACTATTCTTCGTCCCGGTTTATTTCTTGTGCATCCAAAACTTTTTCCTTTCTTCCAAATATTTTTTGTCCAATGATAATAGCACTCCCGCAATTTAGTTGTTGGAAATACTTTCAAAATAGGATTCATAGCTGCTTTTTCGTAATCTGTGTGAACCGTACGTGGGTTCCACTCTGGTATTTGGGATTTTATCATGTTAAACAAAATAATGTAACTTTCCTCTTTACGGTCCGACATTAGGGCGACTATTAAAGGCTTCACTTTTTTTAGTTTCTACATCACTCCCCATGTCACCGTAGATATTGTATACTTGAGAAAATGATTCAGGGCAACTATAAAAAGTTCCGTCTATAAAATATTCTCCAATATTTGGAATAAGTTGTCGCGATTCTTCCGAGCAAAAAACTATAATGCGATTTTGCTTATCTGAATTGTCACTGCGGAGTGCGGACCCACGATTCATAATAGTAATCTGCCAAAACGAAACCGTGATACTGGACTGGAACTTCTATTTCACTGAAATCACGGAATACAGGTTTTGAAAGGCGATCCCCAATTTTCGGCCTCGAACCATATGTAATCTGTGCTAGAACATCGGACTAGACAAGAGTAAACTATATACCAAAAAATTCGTCTTATTTATAAGATAAACATATTTAAATCTTAGCTTCAGCTGCTCTTGCCAAATGAACAAAATAATGCAAAAAAGTTTTCACAGTATTTACCTCATTACATACGATTTTATAATCGATTGAATCGATTGATAATGATCGATTGATGGAACATAATAATATATTTTATGTATTATTTAGTGATTATAATTATAATATTAATTTATATATATAATAATAATACCATAGTATTTATAAATAACACCACTGTATTGTCATATTTGTCATCGATCTTTCATCTTTCTACGCGTGTTCTTGTATATTTTTACTATCAAATATTTTCAGCGTATTTGGAGTCCTATTTACTATTGAAACTCATCGACACGTACACAGTGATTTTAATTTTCTATTGTATTCGCTTTCGTACTTGTGTTTTGGTGAATGTGTTTCGCAGTTTCGCTACAATTTCTTGCAAACCAATACTATATGAATATGGTCTCCTTAATCGCCTGTTTTGTGACTGACAAAGGTTCAGAATAAGTCCTGAACACTGGATAACGTACCCTATACATCTTTAGAAGATCAGGAAGTTGCTGTGGCCATACTTACAATGAGTATATTATGGTATCTTGATTGGGCAAGGTACTAACGAAATATAACGCCTCCTGCACAACTACACGAAATATTGATTTAGGGGTCAACTGGTCACCACAAAAATTTGTTCTAACTCGTCATGCCCCAAAAATATATTAAATTAGTAATAATTTGTCACGTCGCAAAAAAGTTACAATTTGTCACATGTAAGTATAGTTCAAATTCGTCATGTATTGATTTAGTTATCACTTGTCATGCATTATTTTAGTTTCGATTGGTCACCCCAAAATTTAGTTCTAACTCGTCATGCGCCAAGGATGAAATAAAAAACTATAAAATATGATTAAAATAACTATATTTGTTTGTTATTCAGGCGGTTATGCCACCCCTCAACAGGGTTATTAGTTCTGTGTTTCTCACCGTAACAACTGATATACGGGATTATTGTACTAGACAATCACCAATTTGTAAAGTAGTCCTTAAATTTGTTAATATTTATACCTTCTGGGTAATTTTGTGATTAAGTGTGTGAAGTTAATATAATATGAATGCAAATAGGGAAATTGTAAACATAAATGCAAGAGCTGTTTGTGCTCCGGATTCTCTGACAGTTTTAATTCTTTCGCATTTTTCATAACTGCTTGAGTAAAATGAAAACAACATCCGGTTGTTCTAGCTGACGGCTAAACGAATTATGACAATTAATACTAGCAGTGCTACAATTTTGCGGAAATCAAACCATAGATGTTCTCCAAATATAACAAAAAATGTTGTGATGGTATGTATGCAAGAAGTATATGTTATATTTGGATATATGGGTATATGGTATGGTGGATATTTGGGTATATCGTAGTGTATGTTATATTTGGAGAACATCTATGGTTTGATTTCCGCAAAATTGTAGCACTGCTAGTATTAATTGTCATAGTTCGTTTAGCCGTCAGCTAGAACAACCGGATGTTGTTTTCATTTTACTCAAGCAGTTATGAAAAATGCGAAAGAATTAAAACTGTCAGAGAATCCGGAGCACAAAAAGCTCTTGCATTTATGTTTACAATTTCTCTAAGTATTTGCATTCATATTATATTAACTTCACACACTTAATCACAAAATTACCCAGAAGGTATAAATATTAACAAATTTAAGGACTACTTTACAAATTGGTGATTGTCTAGTACAATAATCCCGTATATCAGTTGTTACGGTGAGAAACACAGAACTAATAACCCTGTTGAGGGGTGGCATAACCGCCTGAATAACAAACAAATATAGTTATTTTAATCATATTTTATAGTTTTTTATTTCATCCTTGGCGCATGACGAGTTAGAACTAAATTTTGGGGTGACCAATCGAAACTAAAATAATGCATGACAAGTGATAACTAAATCAATACATGACGAATTTGAACTATACTTACATGTGACAAATTGTAACTTTTTTGAGACGTGACAAATTATTACTAATTTAATATATTTTTGGGGCATGACGAGTTAGAACAAATTTTTGTGGTGACCAGTTGACCCCTAAATCGAAATATTAATATATTATAATGATAACTAATAAAATCTCTTGAAATATGCAATAGCTTTTATTATACAACCTTTTTATGACATTCGTTTTGGGTGAAAACCATTGAAGTAGTAGATATTATAATAGACACCCGCCAACGTAAGTGTAACATACATATTAAATAGCACTGTGACACGAGTATGACATAATCATAACCTATAATTAAGGTGATTCGTTCTAGGATTTCCTTAGTTGGCCATTGCTGCCAGCCGTGAAAATTGGAGAAATTGAACTTTTTGCAATAATCTAATTAACTGCCAATTTCCAGTCTTGTCTACTTAGGCCTGAGTTTCTATGGAAACTGGGGTTCTCCTTTGTGCACTTCTGTTCCTTGCGTCCTGAAGAAAGTGCTTTACACCTTCGTAGCGAGGATATTTACCTATTGCAAAATTCATGCCCATGTCTTTAAAATCCCTCTTTGTCTTTTCATATATTTGTTGAACAGGCTCATCAGAAGATGAAACCACTATTACTCTCAAATTATACTTCTCCTTCAATATTTCATTATTTTTTAGATCTCTTCCACATGTCTGCTCATTACTTTTAGTAAATTTTCATATCTTTTAATAAAATAAAAGAAGTTAAAATTAAATAACATCAATTGGGCTACGCTACGCTGTCCGCGCAGGTAAACGTTAACGTTCAACAACAAGAAAAAGTGAATTCAGAACCAAAAAACTTCCTACCTTTCCATTTCCACAACATTTTTTTTTATACGAAGAACTCCGCCATAAGAGAGAGCCGTCTGTATATGTTTTATGGCGATGATATCTATATTTGCCGTAAAGGGCAGTACCACCATTTATTTTGATAAAGGAGAATGCCCATAGCCAGTACTCTCAAAAAAATTATTGTGTCACAATGATTTTTGGACAAAAAATTTAATTAAAATATTTCAAGTATTATACCGTATTTCCTAAAAAAATCCTCTTTGGAAATAATTTTCTGAAATTAATATTTAACTTTACTTCCGTTATACAAAAGAAAACTATTGGGCCATTTATGTTTGGGTAAGTGCCAATCAGAAATCTTTTAAGATCCTTCGGGGCAATAGGTTGCATTGATTCTATTATGATTATGATTCAACAAACTGTATGACGTTAGGAGACTGTCAAATGAAAAAGAAAATTATTATAATTAGCCAGGGGTAATAGTGTTCTGTGATTATAATACATTACAAACTACATGGCGTTTTGGGACTGACAAATGAATTTGAAACTTAAAAGATCGACATTACATAAGCAATCGACTTTAATACGCCGGAATAGAGTCCATATTACTGTGAGTTTACTATAACCTAAATTCGAACTAATTTTGTTGAAAATCTCTTACTTCCTACTATTAACATTGACTAAAGTTAGTATGTGTAATTTATTAAGATAACATAATCAAATAAAAGTATTTTTATCAAGACACAAAAATGTTAAACTCAGTACATTTCTCCATACTAAATGGGCATTCTCCTTTAATTTCACTGTCGTTGATTGTGGTAATTTTCAACAATTCAATTGTGCAAATTCAATATTTAGAGTTGAAAGGAGAATGCCCAGGGCCAGTACTCTTAAAAAAATCATTGTGTCACAATGATTTTTGGACAAAAAATTTAATTAAAATATTTCAAGTATTTTACCCTATTTCCTGAAAAATCCTTATTAGGTATAATTTTCTGAAATTAATAAGTAACTTTACTTCCGTTTTACAAAAGAAAACCATTGGGCCATTTATGTTTGGATAAGGGCCAATCAGGAATCTTTTAAGATCTTTCGGGCCAATAGGTAGCATTGATTCGATTATAATTATGATACAACAGTTAAAGTATAATATATCCATGACAACAAACTAGATGACGTAAGGGGACTGTCAAATGAATTTTTTTTTATAGAAAATTATTATAATCAGCCAGGAGTAATAGTGTTCTGTGATTATAATACATTACAATCTTCATGGTGTTTGGGGACTGTCAAATGAATTTGAAACTTAAAAGATCGACATTACATACGCAATCGACTTTAATACGCCCGCATAGAGTCCATATTACTGTGAGTTTACTATAACCTAAATACAAATTAGTTTTGTTTAAAATCTCTTATTTTCTAATATTATCATTGACTAAAGCTAGTATGTATAATTTATTAAGATAACATAATCAAATAAAGGTATTTTTATCAAGACACAAAAATGTTAAAGTCAGTACATTTCTTCATACTAAATGGGCATTCTCCTTTATCACAGTTTTACTTGGGCCCTCAATCCAGACGTTTATGAACTGAGGGCGCAGGCGAAACATAAGTTTAAAAGAAGAAATACATAAATGTGCCTTGAATACCCCCTAGATAATATCGCTATGAATTAGTTAAAAAGAAAATAATGAGAAAGTTATGGCTGAAAGGTAAAACAGATACGAATTTTCGGAAAATGTTTGATCTGAGAGCCCAATATTTTCGGCTTTATCGACTAGGTGCAACCTCTTGGTTTGAAATAAATTGCTGAAAACTTTTTACTAATTCTTCAGTAAAATTTTACATACGGTTTTTTGTTCCAAATACCATACTTTAGGAGAAAATGAATTTTACACTATGTAGCGTAACCATGATTCCGGAATAGGAAAATAATTAAATCAGTTTTGTAAATTGAAAAAATCTTATTTATTACACATCTGTACTGTTATTTCTTAATTATTACATTTTCAAAATCAGATCAGCAATCCCGTACGATAGAGTATGTAGATAAACAGGTTCTTCTTCTCTGCTGTCACTAAATTCTGTCATCAAATCGTCATAGCAGACCGTGCAACCATTTACAAACCCATGTCCTTTGTAATGACCGATATCAACCTGTTCAGATTAAGGTAATTCAATACCACCTAATAATTTGAAAAAAAATACCTCTTGAGTTAATTGTCTCAGGTATGTCCTTTAAATTAACTTTATGTGTCTCATTTAAATCAAATGAGATTGAATTCGAGAACTCATAAGTAGTGGCTGCTGGAGGGTTACAGAGGACACAAGTATCACTTTTTCATTAAAAATACAAATGGCGTTTTCTAAGTGAGAAATACTAAAAATGTTGATTATATCTATATTGATTGGTAGAAATATCACCAATCTGATTAAATTACTTGACGTGCACGATTTGTTTAAACATTATTTCGTGTAAACTGCACTTCAAATTGAATTTAATGGTATATTTATTCAAATGATCTCATTTCATAAATACCATGATTTGGATTGATGATTATCAGATAAATGTTGAATGCAATGTGCAATTATCATATCTTTGAAAATATCTATTACTATTCTTGATATTTAAATTGTTTCTGTATCCTAACTATAAAGCAGGAATTATTTGAATTAATTCCCTTTTCCCCGTTCTTCCATCGAATGACACGATGCACAGCGGGTATCCACCATTTCGTTGCGAACATCCCGCCGGTACGGACGACGCGGCTTGCATCGCCATTCATTATGCGCACTGCGAACGATTGGAATAGCTTGCCTGCGTCTGCATTTCGTTCCATGATGTATATATTATGTACGTAAGAAAAGAAAAAGAACATCAATGTTACTTATTTACATTGATAACCACCATTTTCGATACAAAGACTCAAACGAGCTCTATTAGGGCATTTAAAGGAGACTTAACCATCTCAGTCTTTATGTATACCGTTTGCAAAAATTTTTTGCCAAAATTCTCCCAATTTTCACGGGTAACTTTCAAACTAGCATACTTTCGTACTAATTTGATCTCTAGCCCAAGATTGTATGAAACCATCCCAGTCTCCTTTACACGCATTTGCCGCATTTATTCCGACGCGGTATTGATTCTTGCAATCAGTTGTTCACAACTCTGAATTTGTGTGAAATAGACTTTGTCTTTTAAAGTCCCCTAAATATCTTGCTGGCCATGCAATGGTTCTACTACCGCGTCCAATCCAATTCCGTGTTCCGTGAATTTCCAGGTCCGTTTCACGTTCCGTGAATATTATTAGGAAATAATATTATATCCTAGGAAGTACTTGTGATCCGTATGTTGTGAGCCCATGCAGGAGTACCATCATGTTGTAGCAACATGGTTCGGCAAGTTTCGAGATCAATGTCTTCAAAAAGTTGGTGACGGTTCTCAAAAACATCAAATAATTTTCTGAGTTTATGCGGTGCGGTATTTCAATAGGGCCAATCAAGTGATTATTAAAAACACCAACCCACATGTTTATTGAGAATTCATTTTGATATGATGGTTGACAAAGTGCAAGGGGGTTATTTCTTAACCACTGAAACCGTTTTTTGGAGTTGAAAACCCGCGCCCTCGTAAATTGAGCATATGTATAATAATAACCTTAAAAGTGCTACAATGAAATATTTGTAACATAGGCAAACATTGTAAAGAACTAAAAATCTTAAAATAGACTAAAAATAAAAAATCCTTTTCTGATATACTCGTACAAGTAACGAAATACACACTTATTTCCTCAGGTTTAATGCAAATAATTAAGTACAAAAAAAGAAAGTTCTCATTCTCTCTCTTCTTTGTTTATTCTTTCAGTTTATTCTCAACTTATGCCATTTACTTATGATATGTAATTATTTTGTTTACGTTGCTCTTTCTAATACAGAATTATGTTAATTTAACCTATTGTGAATTGGCAACCCGTTGCCATGGTACGTTTAAAATTTCTTCAACTTTTCATCTAATAGTAAGTAATCTTGTACCACTTTTTATCTTACTTTTTGACATTGCATCATACATATAAAAAGCTAACCAGGTTAGTTTAAATTAAAAAAAGTAAATTAGACTAATAAAACATGCAAAAATACCTTATCTTCTAACTTTGCAAATTATGAAAGTAACACAGAAATGCAAGTTCCTATGCTTTCATTTTTTAAAGCAGAACGAAAAATGGTAATTTTATGTTAACCTTTCTGTATAAAAAAATATTTTTTTTAATGTTGGTCATAAAATCGAGATGAGAAATTGATTTTATGTGCCAGAGATGTAAGTCATTTTTTTATAAAAAATTGTACATGTTATACAATTAAATATTACATTCTGTTTCTGTTATTTGCTGCTTTGCGTCTTCATTTGATCTCGTTGTGACTCACTCGTACAGACTTTTGCCCATTTTGTCATCGGTCCTCATCTTAATTTATTGAAAGTGATTGTAATCTGTAATATGCACTTCAATAATTCGTGCTTGTGAGGGTGCAGATTCCTCCACAAGTAATTCTAAGCTCGTAGGTGAATAAAGAATACATCCGATTCCGTAAAATTCATTTATATTAATTTTAGATGACACAGCACCAGTACCAATATATTAATAGCTAATGCTTTAATTAAACGAATAAAATATTATATCGCCACAAGACTATCCGATCACCCATCATTGATGGAAGCCCATCTGATAGATGCATATTTCACAACAAACCAAAATGACACTATTTAAAATTTAGAAAAAAAATACATCTGCCAGCCGAGAAATATTGAATGAGGTATTACACCGCGTCACATGCTTTCTGAATTAAAAGCTTCGAAGATACTGAGAAGTTAATTGCAAAATTTATTTTACTGGCTAGCTTACAGTATCATATGGTGTAAACTGTTTTTCTTTATATGATCTTTCTGCCAATTCGGATACAATATAAACTTCTGAATTTCTTGTTATATGGAACTTCAGTTAAGGTTCTCTTTAGAGTACTCGACATTCAGCTCTCTTCACAAATATATTATATATTGTAATTTGTAGCTCCGGGGATGAACAGACTCCATCACAATGTATTAATTACTTAATAATAATAGGGTAACCTTAATAATAAAAGTGATATAAGTAATACACAATTAATTTGCGAAATGTTATGTAACTATGAGTATAAATTCTCTGCTATTCTCTTTGCTTGTTTTACAGAGACTAGTTTAAAGTGCTAATTAAATTCCAGCTTTGTCGAGGAAGTGCAACTCGTCCTAATTTCGGTTCTTTCATTCAACATTATTTGTTTTACGATAAAAATGAATTCATTTTTAAGTTTCGATTTACTTCTTCTATAAGGACATGACGCCACATGACCAAAAGTGTTTATAAACACAATAATTACAATAATCTCCTACCGCAACCATTTCAACTAATAATAATAGGGTTAGAATACTCATTATTCAACCGAAACCCAAAGGAGAAACCCAATTTTCGGCCACGAACCATATGTAATCTGTGCTAGAACATCGGACCAGACAAGAGTAAACTATATACCAAAAAATTCGTCTTATTTATAAGATAAACATATTTAAATCTTAGCTTCAGCTGCTGTTGCCAAATGAACAAAATAATGCAAAAAAGTTTTCACAGTATTTACCTCATTTCAAACGATTTTATAATCGATTGAATCGATTGATAATGATCGATTGATGGAACATAATAATATATTTAATGTATTATTTATTGATTATAATTATAATATTAATTTATTTTTTACATGTTTTCGTATTCCATATATATCAAAACTATGTAATATATTTATAATTACCACTCAATCGTTACGCTAATTTTATTAAATTACATTTCGAATATTTTAACATCGATTAATCGATTGACAACAAAGATGATGTAATCCCTAATAATATCATTTTGGTAACCATAGTATTTATAACTAACACCACTGTATTGTCATGTTCTTGTGTATTTTTACCATTAAATATTTTTAGCATATTTAGAGTCCTATTTACTATTGAAACTCATCGACACGCACACAGTTATTTTAATTTTCTATTGTATTCGCTTTCGTATTTGTGTTTTGGTGAATGTGTTTTCGCAGTTTCGCTACAATTTCTGGAAAACCAATACTATATGAATATGGACTCCTTAATCGCCTGTTTTGTGACTGACAAAGGTTCAGAATAAGTCCTGAACACTGGATAACGTACCCTATACATCTTTAGAAGATCAGTAAGTTGCTGTGGCCATACTTACAATGAGTATATTATGGTATCTTGATTGGGCAAGGTACCAACGAAATATAGCGCCTCCTGCACAACTAGACGAAATATTAATATGTATAGCAGAAGGAGGTATTCTATGATGTTGGTTATGAAATGATATTCCTTTTACTTTGCACCATGATGATTCCAGTTCCTTAACGTTTACATCAATATTCCCTAGTACTTCAACAGTACGCCATCAATAATAATCTGTCCTACATTCTTGACAATGCCTTAATCTAAATATGACATGACATTTCTTATATGCCAGCCTCTGCATTAGACAAGCGCTGTAGAATAAAGAGGTCCGTCCCTGGACCTTCACTGGAGATTCATGGCCTCACCGATTTAAGTATATATCGGTGCAGTCTAAAATAAGTTCGTAATAATCGTTGAAATTAAGAAAAAGGGAACTGTCAAGAGGACAGACAGATTGAGAGTATCGCGAATCAAAATAATAACTAAATAACGTTGAATTGATAAAATCGGGTGTTATCAGGAAATAAACGAATAGTATCCTTGTGCCTGTCGAATTGTGTGTTTTATTTAGTATCCTGGCAGTCCTGACATATAATTACGCCCACAGAGAGAGATCCATGTTCATAGTACTGAAGTAATCTTTGATACATGGTTTGCAGAGATGATCTGAGTTCACACCATAGAATACCTCCTTCTGCTACATCAGAAGTGATGGAACAAACCTGCCCACAAATTGGAAAATAAATGAAGAACAATACAGTTTGTATGACATTTGAAATAAGCTTGAAGGAAAATTTTACATAGAGAAACGATATAAAATCAATCAAACTTAAAGGAGATGATGAGATCATGGAGTGTGATAGCAAATCAAACATAACGGAGATAATGAGATCATGGAGTGTGATTACAAAGTTGGGCTTTATCTAAAAAACATGTTGGCACATTGGTACTTAGGACTAAAATCCGAGAAATAAATGGAAATGAGCGTTTGGTTTCAGGTTTTTCACAAAAGGAATGCAAGATAAGTGGTCGCAGTGAATATGATGCTTGATATCATGAAACTAAGAGTAACCTATCTTAAATGTTTCAGCTAAGGAAAAACGGCGAGATTTGAATCTGTGTAGCTATTTGCTGCAAGTGTGGACCGAGGCTGGTTTCTTCCAAATTGCAACGGGTTGTTGATGCTCCTGGCGGCGCTGTTGTGAGCGCTGTCTCGCGCTGATTACTGAGTCCACCTGTGCATGGTCGAGCCCCTACAGGATTGGCATAAAGCTTTCAATCGTTAACATTTCATTTACCTTTAGAGAACCCAATACATACTCAAGAACTTAAGATAATTATGCTAGGGTTGGTAAAGATGCAATTGTATATTGTACTAAATGAAGTAATCTCCTGGTTTACCATACGTAAAATAATATAGTGCATCAGAACGACTAACCTACCCGTGCCGCTGAGTCAAGTAATATAACCAGGTGGTCACTCTAGCATATGAATCTTATCATTACATTATATTACTACATTCTGTTTTTCATACGTGTTAAGATGGGCATGTAAAATCCTTGAATATAACATTGGCGTTTCCTACGTAGTTGAAACCCTTTAGCGCTTTTACTGCGAACTTCAATGATCGCGTGTATGATTGCAGATTGTTGCAAAGTATAGCAAAGTAAAGCTGAATGATAACTTAATATCTTCATGAGTAACAGTAACTGCATATTTAAATAGTAACATTATTTCATTTCATGTTTTGTGACAATATTTTGATAGAGATTGGGTTATTATAAAATTGCCATCCCTATGATTTGATATGTCACATGTTTTGACGTAAGTATTAAAATCTGTCGAAGTGACAACTGACGACAAATATGATGAAAAATAAATGAAATGTCATTCTCCTGTCGTGTTGACTACAGACCACTCTCTTACAGACTTACTCACTTTAAAAGAGTTGAATTTGAATGTTATGTTTGATTCGTACTACAAATAAAATTCGGATATGATCAAATTAGCGTTAGAATAAATGTGATAAGATATAATGAATGCAGTAAAATTAGGTTGGATCCTAAATTCAAAAATCCATTTCAAATCATTGTGTTTCTTACTTTCTCGCTAATGATCGGTGCCGTTTCTTAAATTCTAAAAAGGCAAAATGTTGAAACAGGATTTGTTGGTATGATGACGAGATGAGTTGTTGATACGACGTTAAGCTTTGTATCTTTCTTTTTATTAATGCAAAAGTAAATTGATTAATTGATGTGGTGCTGATGATTATTTGTTGATTGAATTGAAATTTAATGATGAATGAATAAACCACGCTGCGAAATAGTGAGTCATATGTAGGGTTCTAACTTGTTATGTTATGAGATAAATTGTTTAACCAGTATGCTTAGTTGACTTCATATTAAGCTTGGCTTAATAAGGGCTCTTTATCTGTAACAGCCGTGACTGTTTAAATTGTCTGAAGGTCAAACTATTAAAGTAGAAATCAATGCAGCATTTCGCATGATGGTGTTGAGGCAGTTGGGCCAACACAATGCTTAGTGACACTTGGGTTGGGAACGCAAAAAAAAAGGCGTGTCCTGTGTGAGAACGCTCGAGTGAGCATGTATGTGGATCCGAGAGAGATCAGTGATATAAGTGTACCAAGCAAAGTGATTAATTTGTTGATTTGAAAAAAATATGATGATGATGATCAACCTTCAGCCATTTTTCTGTATGTTGAACTGCGCCATTAAGTGTACAAATCCAGGTTGGATATTGCTTAAACTGTGTAAATACTGGTTAGACAATAACAAAAAGTATCTTAATTCTGGTTAATAAGAGCGGTTTAAAATATCTTGAAAGTGATTTTGATGTTATAATTTGATGTTATGTTAATTGTGGTTTATCTTTAAAACGAAAGTTGAGCAGTATATACGGAGACGAGAGGGTTAAACGCCCTTCCGTTAATTTATTGAGGAATGATTGAGTTTGTTGAATATAGTTGATATGGGAGTTGTGAAATCGGGGATTACAAGCGCACACAAAACATACACACACATACACTTCCCGCACTTCATGAAGTCAGAATTGCCGAACGAAATACTGTGCTGATTTTGTCTTTACAGAATGATCACACGAGGACGTGTGAGTCGTCAGCGATGGCCGTAACAGTGAGAGGAATGGACGAGATTCTTAGATTCGGTAACGACGCCGCGACGTACCAAACGATCGACGCGAGACGTAAAGACTTTAAAATCGTGCAAATAATAATTTAGTAGTTCCGTAACAAAAAAGTGTTGTTATGGAGTTTCTTGCGCTGCTTCTTCTCCATAACGAGAACACATTGCGAAGCAGTAGTAATGCTAAAAAATGAACTGATGCTATTTTTGCGGGATTTCGGGTAACAAAGAGCTTTGTTGTAACCTTTGGCAGTAAAGTAAAGGAAAGTTTATGAGAATGCCTGTAGGTCATGTACCAGTCGATGTTGATATTAATAATGATTTTGCTGGTGAATAAGATAAGATAAAGAAGACTCGAGTCAGTAACTTTGTAGCGCCAGTGGCAATTACGATCGAAGTGCGATTCGTGTTTTGCTCTGGTATGATATGTGTATGGTAGCAACGGAGATTGCTTGTTGGCTTTGAAAGCCGTGGAGGTTGAAGGACTTACTCGAGATCATTGAGAATGTTTGTTATTGCTTTTGATAATTGAAGTTAACGACTATGGTACGTGGCTCAGTATAATTATTCCAAATTCGTAATTGCTCTTGGAGATCCTTGTTTATGTAACGTTTGTTAAATATGACGCGATTTAGTACCATTTACACACGAGGACGTGTGTCTTGTCAGTATGGCCGTATCGGTGCAGTCTAAAATAAGTTCGTAATAATCGTTGAAATTAAGAAAAAGGGAACTGTCAAGAGGACAGACAGATTGAGAGTATCGCGAATCAAAATAATAACTAAATAACGTTGAATTGATAAAATCGGGTGTTATCAGGAAATAAACGAATAGTATCCTTGTGCCTGTCGAATTGTGTGTTTTATTTAGTATCCTGGCAGTCCTGACATATAATTACGCCCACAGAGAGAGATCCATGTTCATAGTACTGAAGTAATCTTTGATACATGGTTTGCAGAGATGATCTGAGTTCACACCATAGAATACCTCCTTCTGCTACATATATTATAATGATAACTAATAAAATCTCTTGAAATATGCAATAGCTTTTATTATACAACCTTTTTATGACATTTGTTTTAGGTGAAAACCATTGAAGTAGTAGATAGTATAATAGACACCCGCCAACTTAGTTTTAACTATTAAACTCGAAGTTTAAGGTGTTAGTATTTTTGAAACTTTCATTTTTATTACGTTTGTAATGATTACTCGTAGGTGTTTGGTTTATAGTAAGAGTAACATACATATTAAATAGCACTGTGACACGAGTATGACATAATCATAACCTATAATTAAGGTGATTCATTCTAGGATTCCTTAGTTGGCCATTGCTGGCAGCCGTGAAAATTGGAGAAATTAAAACTTTTGCAATGATCTAATTGACAGCCAATTTCCAGTTTTGTCTACCTGAGCCTGAGTTTCTATGGAAGCTGGGTTTCTCCTTTCATACGCTGGATGCGGCGCGGACAATGTTTTCAAGGTTCCAAAGCATACATTCTCAAATTTATATTATTAAGTCTCACATACTGTATTTGTCTACAAAAATTGTTAAATAAATAAATAAATACATGCATAATATGTATGTATGTAGCGTACATGCATGATACTCGTATGTAAGAACTAAAATGAGACGCGTTCAGCGCGTCGTATGTGCAACTTAAACTTGTCTCGGCGATATATTGCACCTTCAGTGGAAAAAAGGCATAAGATGAAAATTGCAATTTCATAGAAGAGCAAAAAACTGTTAAAATATCAGTAAGTAGTCAAAAGAATTTACATTACAATTTCTTACACAAATCTGTCAAGATTAATAATAAAAATTAAAAAAAAATTTAGCAAGCAGCTTTTGTCCCTCTTTCCAATCATATTAATAACTAAAATTAAACGTAGGACGACTTATGCTTTTTTTCCACTGAGGGTGCGATATTATTAAGGAAAAAAACATTTTATTATAGTCGTAAATACATAATTATTCAGAATATAGGTACGGTGAAAAGTAGCTTAAGTAGCTCAATGGAGGCAGTAGAATTTAGAATTTAAGAATTACTGAATTGAATAAAAAGTCCTTACCATTTACCATTACATGAATCGATTTGTTGCAAAAATTGGTTTCTTTCGTGAATCGATTTTTTTGTACATCTCTATTGTCACTGTGATGACAAATATGACAATGTAACGACAAATTGGGCCTCATAAGCGGGGAATTCACTACGCGGACTTGCCAACGGGCAGTCAGGCCGCGCATGTCTGTCGCCACAATACACTATACAGACTCATCAGTTTGGTTAGGGCGGCTTACCAATTAGTCGTGTTGTGCGTACAATGACAACGAAACGATTAATTTACATTTTTTTTTATTAAATTTTGGTAGACAGTATTTCGGATTTTTATTTCGGAGTTCATAAACTATTTGCTTTGTAACCGACTTCTAAAAAAGAAAACAAATATAAAATAAAGGAGAATACCCATAGTTAGTATTCTCAAAAAAATATTGTGTCCCAATGATTGAATTGAATGATTGGAAAAAAAAATCTAAATATTCCAAGTATATACCCTATTTCCTAAAAAATCCTCTTTGGGAATAATTTTCTGAAATTAATATGTAACTTTCCTTCCTTTTTACAAAAGAAAACCATTGAGCCATTTGTGTTTGGATAAGGGCCAATCAGAAATCTTTTAAGATCCTTCGGGCTATTAGGTTGCATTGATTCCATTATGATTATGATACAACAAACTTGATGACGTAAGGGGACTGTCAAATGAATTAGAAAATTATTATAATCAACCAGGTGTAATAATGTTCTGTGAATATAATACATTACAAACTACATGGCGTTTTGAGGACTGTCAAATGAATTTGAAACTTAAAAGATCGACATTACATACGCAATCGACTTTAATACGCCGGCATATAGTCCATATTACTGTGAGTTTACTATAACGTTAATTCAAACTAATTTTGTTGAAATTCTCGTATTTCCTACTATTAAAATTTACTAAAGTTAGTATTGTGTAATTTATTAAGATAACATAATCATGTAAAGGTATTTTTATCAAGACACAAAAATGTTAAAGTCAGTACATTTCTCCATAATAAATGGGCATTCTCCTTTGGGCGAGATCTGACAGTGGCATCCATGAGAAAATTATATGCCTACTCGTAAGTCTTAGCATTAAGTATGTGCGCGACAAATGGACAAATAACTCAATGTCATGCCAAACGCTTTCGATGATTCTTTTCTTATTGTTATTGGAAAGGATGTTCTTCATTTGAAGTGGGTTTTTGTTTGTTAAAATTTTAGTTTATTATTTTCCATAAACTGCTCAAAATGATTTATTTTCATTAAAACATATTTTATACTTATGTACTCCACAGTTCGATAAATAAAATCAGATAGGGACGTCTGTATTAGTTGATGTCGCTCTTGGGTCTGTGAGCAGACTGCCCGCGGTGACCGCTCACGTACGGACATGTCTGTGCCCCCCACAGACAAAATGAGATCGCGCGGACGTGCAACGGGCAAGTCTGCCAGACTGACTGCAACGGTCCTACACTAGCAAACATTGCATAGACCTATAGTAGCGAGGCCCGGCGGGCATGTCTGCAGACTTGCCCGCGGGCATGTCTGTCTAGAGAATTCCCCACTTTAGTTTAAGTAGCTTCACTTCCAATGTTGTTCAAGTAAATTGAACATGAATGATTCGAATAAAAATGGAGTTGAAAATGCTAACAAATTTTACTTGAAATTACTAAGTTGCATAAAATTCTATTTAATATTTATAACAATTAATTCAACAGGTTATGTACCTATTATATGTATATTTATAAACTATAGTCTCTTTATCTAATTATATTTATTTGAGGGTTTCATTTTAGAATGTCCTGTGGGCAAAACAAAAAAAAGTTGAGGTTGTATTATACTAGTAGACCTTTTTATTAAAACACTATAAACAAAGTCTACAGAGTTGAAACTTCTGTAGACGCGTGTAAACGCTATACGCGTCATTGCGCATGTCAAAAGTCACGCAATTGGCCCAGATACGCTTCGCGATCATTATACGACACACTAAAATAATGATATTTTTCGGTAAGTGTGTAAAACACAAATACCTCTGTCTGTAAATCCTTTCTTCATACAATTATCTACTTAATTAATGAAACCAATTCAGTCACGGCATTCTTCAAGCACTCCCTAGTTTATAAGAATTACATTGGCATGTATCTGATGTTTCCTATTAGCTACCTATATCTAAATAGTACTTTCTTCCTAATCATGGTTGACTGAAATAGATGCATTTGTAGGAGAAAAATAGCTAAATGGTCCTTACCTTTCTTCGAAGCGTATGCTTGATCGACTGATATCACTCCAAGCGCTCATGGAGCGGCCTCGGCCTCTGTGGTAGGCGGCCGTTGCCGCAGCGGCGAAGGTGCCGGTGGGCCGGCGTTCTCGCTCGCGATCCACGTCGGGAGGAAAGTTAACTTTGGCGGAACCGCGGGACGAGGGACCCTCGACCGACTCCGCACCTCCTGACAGCTCCATCTCGAAAGGCGCGTACTCGGGAACCTCGTCCGGTTCGGCATCGCTGCCGTCGCTAGCCGCCGAGAGAGCCTCGTAACCGTAGCCGGGGCGGGCGGCGCCGCTTCCAGCTGCGCCTGCCGCCCCGACACTCGCGCTGCTCTCCGCTCCTGCGGCCACCCTCGACGCCGCTGCCTCGATACGGCTCAATGACGCCGCCTTCACCGCGTGATCCCGCACGTTCAGGGCCGTACCTCTCGTGGGGAAACGGTTGGAGTACCGAAGTTTGCTGTGCCGAAACGTGATGCTGCCTTATGATCTCTGTCGGGGAGAGTCTGACCGCTAGACCGCAGTCATATCACTTTTTACACAATAAATGCGGTCTATGGTAGGACCGTCAGAATCGCATCACAGTCATGTTAATTTAGCGCGTTAAACTGCCACAAACAATTCCTAATAACAGTGACTGAGTGTCACGCTTACACCTTAAACGACTCTTCGTAACTCCAGGTCCGATTTAGTGATTATACGAATAGAATAAGAAACAAAGTCTGATAGGAAACAGAATCAGAGATGGGCGGTGCGGTCTAATTGATGACCTTAACGCGAGGACATTGTAAACGGTGCTAGCTAAACAAAAATGCGTATAGATAGTACGCTTCATACATGAAGTAGAGATTGTGAAGTGAGCAGAGATTCTCCGTCCTGAAGTGCGCGCAAGTGCCGTAAGGGGTGAGGCGGCGCGCGGATCGATGGTCTCTTTACAAAATAGTTTACTCCATTACCGCTTATACTTAGTGGCGCTTTTGTTCCCAACATCATAAACAATTTTATTTTTATTTTGATTCAATAAATAATAATTCCATGAATGCTGTATTTATACGCTTAAAATTAAAGAAATGATATGCAGCATGTCCCTTAAGTAGTGTTAGGGGGCAGTCAACGTTAGGGATAGCTTGAGGATTGACCTACTTGATGTCAAAAATGAGCTCCGTGAAAGGATCAAAGTTATCGAGATGCTCTTTTACACTACATTCAACGAGAGTCCACATCTTATTTTTGTCTGAGTACTCTCAGAAAGTTGCTTTACAATTATCAGTATGGGATTTAGTGCAAATTATTAGGGAACCCTGAGAAAATAGCGTCTATCATGGATATTTTAACAGACTTTAAATAAAGGAGGAGGTTCTCAAACGAATGTTTCTTGTGTGATAACCTCATAACTTTTTACTGGGTGTACCGATTTTGATGATTCTTTTTTTAATCGAAAGCTGGTGGATGCCATGCGGTCATATTTAAATTTGAGCATAGATCTGACGAGTTAGTTTTTAAGTTATCCCTAATTCTATAGTTTTTACGGATTTTATATTACTGTTTACGAGTTTCAATTACGATTCAGAATTCCATCAAAAATATTGTTTATTAAATAAAAAATCTTCTTTTATTTATTACGTTTGTTTTAATCCTTTTCTAAAGAACTTCCACTTAATTTGCTTGTACATTGTAAAAGTGTCTTTATTTGTGCTATATTGCCGTTCAGTGCAGTCGTAAAATTAAAACTGTACCTGTTTCATTTTAAATGTCATGTTATTATTGAATCGACTTGTCAACAAAAACCCATTTGGACGGAGAGTTTTTCGTCTCGAAGATAGTACCACTATCGAAAGAATATTAAAAAAAATCTTAATTTACCTCTAGCTCCTTGGCGATAATTGTCTTGCAATGGAATATTGATTGTAAACTAAACTTCAATGATAAATCTCGGACTCAAAACGGTTCCCACAGATTTATATAATACTCGTATGTCATCGTAGGTGAGAATTTACTTCTTTTCTATATGTAAATATTTTGATACGAAAATGTTATGGCGATTATTGGTCGTGATAGTAGAATCGAAACGTGCTAGTAGAAACTCTCCGTCTAAATGGGCCTTATAATAAACAAACATTGTAGTGTTAAGGGAGAAGAAAAGTAAAGATGAAGGTTTAGAAAGAGTAAAATTTAATGAAATACTTTCCTGGTGGTTACAGAGTCGGTTACACCAAATTAGGTAAGTAAATGATGAGCACAGAACAGTCACTTGATCCATCAACAATTGGAAGGCCTTCGGTAAGGCCCGTAACAAAAGGCCTGCAGCTCCTCTGGCGTGCAGCGCGCAGAGGCTTGCGAGACCGCAAGCAGCGGCCTTCGGAGTCTCGGTCTCTGCGAGAAGCGTGCGGGCATGCGGTTAGGGCGCACAAGCCAGCGCACGAAGCAAGAGCAGTAGCACGGCCTCAGCGTAGTGCGTGCGGCAGAAGAGACGTGTGGGCGTGCTGTAGTGCACACAAGCCAACACACGTATCGATCGGAAAGGTGACTCGGCTGTAAGGAAAGAATTATGAATAAAACATTAATGGTCGTAGCGCACATATCAACTCGGAAAGGGATCGTCACCGGATCGCCTCGCGGTCAACCTAACGTAAGCGCGTTACCAACCGACCAACAGCTCCAAATCGACTCGGCTACGGCTAGGCGACGCCGCGCTTACGGCTCGAATGACAGCAGTTCGCCGACGTAGCGGTAGCCGCGGTGCCGTGGCGCGGGGCGTGCACGAGGAAACGGAAAGTCGAAGGATAGCGTACGGTGAGACGTAAGCGCGGGTACGGCAAGTCGTCCACGCACCGTACCGCGGTTCGTGAGCTTGTCTCGAGGCGAGGCGATTACGTTACGAATCCGATAAGTGTGCTTTACAGTAGGGAGTTAGTTTCATACAAAGAATACTGACATACAAGAGTTGATACGTTTACGTTCCGTTTATGAGTTGATATGTGTGCTACGACCATTAGACATTAAGTTGCAATGACAATAGATGTCATAACAAATCAAACTATAAAATACAATAAGCATAATATTAAATTTTAAAGAATAAACCAAAGAGAAAGCTATAAAAGGATTTTGGATATCATAACAGAAGGTATTACATTACAATCTTACAATTACAATAGTATATAATTCCAACATACAATTTAGAATAGTAACCAAAAATATAACATGTAATCTAAAGGATATCTATATACATTAAAATTTACTTTCAGCCAAGAAAAGTACTATAAAGTAATAAAGCAATATATAAAGTATATAGAACTAAATGTTATAAAGAAAAAGAAATAAAAGGAAGGAAACAAAGAAGAAAATAACGAGGAATAGAAGAAGATAAGCACGGACCTAATAAGTAAATACTACATATTTCCCCCACCCAAGTATTTTTTTTGGCTGTTGCAAAAAAAATAAAAATTAAAAATAGTGACTACCTTACGCATTCATTATCCTATTCATACTTCAATCTATCATACATCTATCTTGCAAAGTTAGGGGCTAGGGTTCACATTCAATTACGCCTACTCCAAAGGTAACACTAGACCATGACCAAGGCTTATTTTAAGAGTTGTCATCCGCTCAACGCTTAAAACCCATAAGTCGAATACGAGATTATTTGGTGTAGGCTTATTTAACGAGTCACGACCCGCTCGTACCGTAGGCTTATTTAAAGAGTTGTAATCCGCTCTAAAGAAGTAACCAAGACAGTTACAAGAAAGTAAAAAAAAGGCTCTTCAGGGATTAGGCCCTCAAAGAAGATTAAACTAAGTTTTAGAGACTTAGTTAAGATAAGATAAAAAAAATGTTTTCTTCCAGAGAAGAAGATAAGAAGGTTTAAGAATATTCAGAAAAAAATTGATAATATAATGAAGTCAAAAGAAAATCTAGTATAATATGTATAAACTTCGAAATAATTGCCTAAATTCGAAGCTTAGAAATTGAAAAGAAAGAACGGAAGGAAGAAAATGGAAAGAAGAAAAGAAAGAAAGAAAGAAGAAAGGAAAGAAGCAAGAAGAACGGACGGAAAAATAAATATAGAAAAGTAAAAGCTAAAAATATAAAAAATAAAAGTTAAAAATTTTTGAATAAATAAAGGTGTAGAAAATTATTTTAGAGTTCCCCTAATATCCCATATTCTAGTTAGAGTTTTAGCTAAAAAATAGATAAATCAGAGAAGCTAAAAAGTTATAGTGAAGCTAATTTAGTTAAAACAACTTGGTTACAGAAATAAAATAAAATAAGTTAAGCTACTTGTATGTAACCACCAAGAACATGACCAAAAATATAAAGAAAGAAAGAATCTCTAGGGTCGTTTTTAGAAAGAAAGAAGATCGAAAGGAAATAAGCCAAAAGAAAATTAAGGGGTATCACTTGTGTAAGTGTTGTTTTAGAATTTAGAAGGTGATTTTAATTGGGCGCCAAACTGTAATGTTAAGGGAGAAGGAAAGTAAAGATGAAGGTTTAGAAAGAGTAAAATTTAATGAAATACTTTCCTGGTGGTTACAGAGTCGGTCACACCAAATTAAGTAAGTAAATGATGTGCACAGAACAGTCACTTGATCCATCAACAATTGGAAGGCCTTCGGTAAGGCCCGTGACAAAAGGCTTGCAGCTCCTCTGGCGTGCAGCGCGCAGAGGCTTGCGAGACCGCAAACAGCGGCCTTCGGTGTCTCGGTCTCTGCGAGAAGCGTACGGGCGTGCGGCCTCAGCGTAGTGCGTGCGGCAGGAGAAACGTGTGGGCGTGCTGTAGTGCACACAAGCCAACACACGTATCGATCGGAATGGCCTCACCGATATATATAATTTTGTTGTTTTAAATTTTTAATTACTTACGTAACCCACTGCTTAACATAGTTTGTTACAGTCATGTCATACAAATTGCAGGGTCTGTACATATCTTCACAATATATTCGTTCAAAAAAATTGTGTATGTACTATTTAAGAAAGAAAAAAGATAGAAATAAATAAAGACGTTTATTTTTGTGGCCATAACACATACGAACATATATAACAAATAATTATCGACAAAAAATAACCAACTTCAAAATTAGGGATAACTCAAAAACTACTAGTTAGTTAAAAAAATCATAATATATATAAATTACGTGTCACATTGTTTGTCCGCGATGGACTCCTAAACTACATAACTGATTTTAATCAACTTGGCACACCGTGTGCAGTTTGATCCAACTTGAAAGATAGAATAGCTTACGAGTATATGACAGTTACATGGCAATTTATAGTCGCAATATTTTATTGCAAATTATTTCCGCTTGCGAAGCTGCAGGCAACAGCTAGTAACAGTATATAATATTGTATTATAATAGTAACAAACATAAAACATATAGTCGAATCAAATACCTCCTCCTTTTTGAAATTCGGTTAAAAATAAAAATTTACAAATAGACAAATATTTAAACATTAAAATAATTTATAATTAGTTGTTGCCTGGAAGTATGGTTATGTTGCACTTGCTCTACTCCTTCAGGATAGGGTACATCAGGTAGTTCTTGGGGAACCTCAACTTCAGGTTCTACGTCACTGATGCTATGTTTCCGGCAGATGTTGTGTAATACAGAAGTGGCAATTATAATGCTTTGGATAGTGTGCAAATCCAGACGCATTTTTAATGAGAGCACTGGGAAGCGTCTCTTCCAAACACCGAAACATCTGAAATTTGAAATATTCTTGTGTTATGACACCCAATCACCATGATGTCATCTGTTCAGCTGAAGTCAAAAGATTATTATTATATCAAAAGAAGTTTGGTCGGGTTGGCTTTTGGCGGCAATATCTGCCACATAACTTGGTATTACTTCGAATAGCTAAAGTAGTAAAACTAAAGTTAATAAATATCAAGTTATATTATGTATTACCTTTCTATTGTATTTCTAGTTTTTATGTGTGCTTCGTTATAACGAAGATCTGCAGGAGATATCGGATGCAGAATTGGTGTCAGTAAATAAGAAGTACAGGCATATGCACTATCACCAATGAGCCATCTGTTACCAAACCGCCCTTCTTCACAATGCACTGAAAATAAGGGCTTTTCAATAAAATACTTAAGTTTAATTATGTCGATAGTCCATACATAAAGCTAACACGAAACTTACATTTTAGGTCAGAGTTGTTAAATATAGTAGCATCATGAGCGGACCCAGGCCAGCGAGCAACGACATTCATGAATAACAAGTCTGCGTTGCACACTCCCTGGACGTTCATAGAAAATACGCCTTTTCTGTTTCGAAATTCTTCTCCTATATTCGAATCTGAAAATATATCGTATTACTTAAAAATGAGTATAATAATAGTAAACCTGAGCTACGGTTTCAACCCTATAATGACCCACTACTGAGCACCAGACTCTTCCCTTGAGGCAATGCATCAATGATGCCTTTGGTGTTGCTGATGTCCATGGACGTCGATAACCATTTACTATCAGGTGGATCTTCATTTCGTTTGCCGCCTATTTCTATAAAAAAACAACCGGGACATTGTCTCAACAATTTTTTGCCTCTAACGGACACCTATCCCACTACTATTATACTATTGCCCACGCTCTTTTTTGCTTAACTTTGTCGATCACTTAGGATCGACATAAGCCAATGGGCTATTAGCGCTTCTAAGGGAGCATACCAAAACCATGTGACCCACTTTTTCCAACTTTTTACCCCCCTCCACCCCTTCGTGATCATCCGTAGTATATGAGAAGACCCCCTCCCTCCCCCCTAGTTTTCACGTGGTAATTCATAAATAAATACGGTTTTCAATATTTTTTTGCAAACAGAGTTAAAAAATAATATTTTTGCTTATATTTGACGACTTGTGTGGCGCAATGGTTGCTATGGCGGATCGCCGTACCAAGGGTCGGTGGTTCGATTTCCAGCGAGGCAGAAAGGAGAATGCCCATAGCCAGTACTCTTAAAAGAATAATTGTGTCACAATGATTTTTGGACAAAAAATTTAATTAAAATATTTCAAGTATTTTACCCTATTTCCTAAAAAAAATCCTTATTGGGAATAATTTTCTGAAATTAATAAGTAACATTACTTCCGTTTTACAAAAGAAAACCATTGGGCCATTTATGTTCGGATAAGGACCAATCAGGAATCTTTTCAGATCCTTCGTGCCAATTGATTCGATTATAATTATGATACAACAGTTATAGTATAATATATCCATGACAACAAACTAGGTGACGTAAGGGGATCAAATGAATTAGAAAATTATTATCATCAGCCAGGAGTAATAGTGTTCTGTGATTATAATACATTACAAACTACATGGTGATTGGGGACTGTCAAATGAATTTGAAACTTAAAAGATCGACATTGCATACGCAATCGACTTTAATACACCTGCATAGATTCCATATTACTGTGAGTTTACTATAACCTAAATACAAATTAATTTTGTTTAAAATTTCTAATTTCATACCATTAACATTGACTAAAGTTAGTATGTGTAATTTATTAAGTTATCATAATCAAATAAAGGTATTTTTATCAAGACACAAAAATGTTAAAGTCAGTGCATTTCTCCATACTAAATGGGCATTTTCCTTTTAAAGAATAAACCAAAGAGAAAGCTATAAAAGAGGATATCATAACAGAAGGTATTATGTTGGAGGGTTCTTTTTGATATGACTGGACTTTGGAGGAGAGGGGATATTTAAACACACTCACTTCATGATATTATATATTGGAAATACTGTACAATTACACTTTATTATTACATTTTTAATATTATTGTTTTTAATGACATTACATATGTCTACCACAGTTCGTGTCTCAGATAGAAGTCCTGTCACAACCGAATACATTCTATTGTGACGTTATTCAAATATACTAATATTCTAAACCAACCAGTGCATGTGTGCATGTGTTGCCTGCCAATACTAACACCCTACACAATTAAAACTCCTACACACCCCCTCAACACTTGCACACATTTAACCCCCTGTATATAATTTAATACAATATACCAAAAACAAACAACTCACTAAAATGACTTTCATAAATTAACATTCCCTTCCATACATGCCTAATTATACATTCAAATCTCACAACCACTTACATTCAATTACTTCCACCTAACTCCATTTCAATTCAGCCAACAACTATCAATTCAACCTTTCAAACTGAATACCAACTTTAATGTTACTACTATTAATCCTTTCTCACTTGTCCAACTCATACTCGACCAAACATGTACTTTCATTCAACTATATAACGTCAAGAACCTTAACTTCTTGACTCGCCACATAAAACATCAATAACTATAATAATCTTAAACTCCTTCTCGACTCCATACATAAAACAAAAGTTTATTTAAAAAAATTATCTCCTTCTCGACCACTCAATACATAAAAATATCTTATAGTAACCTTAAACTCCTTCTCGACTGCTCACTACATAAACTTCTATAAGTTTATTTAAACACCTCAAACTCCTACTCGACAACTCACAGCATAAACTTCTATAAGTTTATTTAAACACCTTAAACTCCTTCTCGACAACTCACAATATGAACTCTAAAGTTCACTTAAAACTACTACTACAACTACTCAATAATAAGTTAACTTTAAATTAAATAAATAAATAAAACATTAATCTCATCCACTATTGCCATTCATACTCAAATTAGTCAAACTCAACACTCATAAACTACTAAATACAATTTTACATAACTTTAGACTCAACACTTGAATTCGAAGAACACATACAACCTTTCATTATCTTTTATAATCTTTCATTTCTTAAATTTTCTCACTTATTTCCAAATATTAACAAAGAGATTATTTTATTATAAACACCAAAAAACAAAATTCCAAATAACTATTAAAACAAAACCAACAATAAAACAAAAGTATAAAAAAGAGACATATAAGGATTTTAAAACTTGTGTAATTATTTTTTATCAAATATTATTTACTTCTTGCACGCTTTATTAACTATTGTTTTTGTTTAATCAATGAACAATTATATCTACTCACTATCACCCCCTTAATTGTTTATTTACTGAAAATTACCCAACACCCCCTTAATTATTGAATTATCCTTGTCTCTTTTCAGTTATATTTATTGTTGTAAACAACATTTAAATTCCCCTATAAAACTTATATACTAACAAAAAAACAACCCATTTCCCCCGAAACACAATAAGTTCACTTTTGAAATAATCATTTATCACTCCTATCTCACTAAGGCGCGGGCCACACAGAAAAGACGCAAGACACGGACCCGTCGCAGTCGCGGCGCCCGTTTAATCTACTTTCATACAAAATGTATGCAGCCGTCGCGACGTAAAACATACAGAAAAGACGGGACGCCCGACACGACGTCTTCTCGTCGGCGCCCTATTGGAAAACATACAGAAAGGACAGGACGCGGGCCTGCGTACGCGCCAGCGGGGGAGCGGAAAGGACGCGGAGAGCAGGTCTCTTAAAACGTAGTGATTAAGTACTCTGTGGCCGGGAAAAGCCCAGTGTGCGCCGGCCGTCACGCCCGTTCCTTGTCTTGTCTATATGTTTTAACGGCGCCCTGTCTGCGACGGGTCCGAGCCCCGTCTTCGTCTTACGTCTTTTCTGTGTGGCCCGCGCCTAAGGCGATTTTCAATCCAAAATTTATTTTAAAATATGCAGTTGAGCCAAATCTTCGAATGTTTGAAACATCTGGTTTTATTCCAAACCACAATTCCGCAGGAGTTTTATTTTTCCCTTTTGTTGGACATCGATTTAATAGGAAGCTAGTCGTTAATAATGCTTCGCCCCAGAGATATTTGGGTACAGCTCCATCCAACAGCAAGGCTCTTGTTTTCTCCATAAGAGTACGATTCAGTCGCTCTGCTTTACCGTTCAATTGCGGTGTGTATGGAATAGTTAAATCCAGGACTATTCCTTTATTTTGACACTACGTTTTAATACTATTGTTCGAGTATTCGGTTCCGTTATCGCTCCTAATCTTTTTTACCTTTAATCGAAAATGATTTTCCGCCAAAAATATAAATTGTTTCATTTTGTCGAACACATCACTTTTACACTTTAAAAGATAAATCGCGGAAAAATGAGTAAAATCATCCAGAAAGGTGACAAAATATTTATGGTTATCCCAAGTGGGTAATTCAATTGGACCGCAAAGATCGGTATGAATAATTTCTAAAGGAGATTTCGCTGATATCCTTTCTTTGCCAAAAGGATGTCTACACATTTTCGCCCTAACACAAATCTCACAAAATTTGTCCGAAAAACCTCCCTCAATTTTCATCCCATTTAAAATTTTTGAGAAACGTTGTACTCCGGCAGCATGACCAAGACGACGGTGCCACAAGTCGCAGCCCTCAGTCATATGTACTTCGTTCTTTATTTTAGCTTTAATCTGAACTTCATATAGACCAATTTTGTTTTTAATTCCAGTTAAAATAATTTTTCCAAATTTTTTAATAATAACTTTATCATTTTCGAAAATTGCAGTTGCTCCATTATCTGTTAAGCAACTTACTGAAATAAGGTTCCTCGAGATACCTGGTACATATAGAACATGATCGAATTTTCCAAAATTTGTATTGATGTATCCAACAGCTGTTGCGACTAGATTTTCTTTGTTTGTACATTTAATTTCTACTTGTATTTCCTCGAATGATGTCTTCTACAGAACTGCTTTAAATGACCTTTCATACCACAGTTTCCACATATTTTATTTGTGTAGCACTCAGGTGTGCTATGTCCAGTTTTACCGCAAATGTTGCAAGTTTTATTTCTACAAAATTTCGCAATGTGTCCTGGCTTGTTGCATGTAAAACATTTTCTTTCGTTTCCTCTAAGAATTTCTTGTGTTTCTTCGGTTATTGTATCTTCTTTTACAAATTCCAATTCATTTCTTATTCTTTGTGTCAAATCATCTAAATTTTTCTTTTCACTTCCTAAATTATTCCAAATTGATTTGAACGTGTTAAATTTCTCCGGTAACAAATTTAAATTTTTTTGTATAAATATTTCATCTGATATTTTATTTTCCTTCTTTACAATATGAAATTGAATATTCTTCAAATAATTTATGTCTTCTAATATATTTCCTGAGTACCTCTTCTCATAGAATTTCATTACATTCTTTGTGTCATTTTCAGGTAAATTAAAATCATATAACAAATCTAATTTTCCAAAAATATTCAAAATTGTATCTACATTAATTATATTATGTAAATCTTTTTCTTTAATACAGTTGAATATGATGAATTTACCTTTATTTTCCAATTTTTCTTCATTTAAACTATCTATTTTAATACCTTTTGAGTCCAGGAATATTTGTATTAATTTTCTCCACACTTTGTAATTACTTTTATTTGTAAACGGTTTAATTTTTATCGAATCCATCACTGGTTGCTATGCTTATTTGTATATAAACAACTGGTATCCAAGGTTATAATGTAGGCTATGTAAATCACTGTTTTTCAATTAATTTTAAACTTTTAATATTCTGGGCCCATAACCTGTTGGAGGGTTCTTTTTGATATGACTGGACTTTGGAGGAGAGGGGCTATTTAAACACACTCACTTCATGATATTATATATTGGAAATACTGTACAATTAAACTTTATTATCATATTTATCATATTATTATAATTACATTTTTAATATTATTGTTTTTAATGACATTACATATGTCTACCACAGTTCGTGTCTCAGATAGAAGTCCTGTCACAACCGAATACATTCTATTGTGACGTTATTCAAATATACTAATATTCTAAACCAACCAGTGCATGTGTGCATGTGTTGCCTGCCAATACTAACACCCTACACAATTAAAACTCCTACATATTACAATCTTATAATTACAATAATATAATTCCAACATACAATTTAAAATAGTTACCAAAAATATAACATGTAATCTAAAGGATTCTATCTATATACATTAAAATTTACTTTCAGCCAAGAAAAGTACTATAAAATAATAAAGCAATATATAAAGTATATAGAACTAATTGTAACAAAGAAAATTAAATAAAAGGAAGGAAACAAAGAAGAAAATAACGAGGAATAGAAGAAGATAAGCACGGACCTAACAAGTAAATACTACAACATCGTAAAACTTTTTTAACGTAAAACTTTTTTAAACGTAAAAACCAGTATTATTACCTATTTGATTTTACTATTGTCATTGCTCGCACAGACAGTATATCGATGAGAAATAATTTTTAACGTCAAGAAAAGTTTACTCATGTTAAAGTTTCATATCAATCATAATGCGAAGTTGCCAGCTTGTGTAAAGAAATTTTACATTAGGTGATTTACATTCAAGTATTTAATTTGTATTAAAATTGAAAATTATTATAAAAAAATTACGAACTTCAGCATTGAACCTTTAATGAAAAATTACCAATTTATTGGTCTGAATAACAGGCCGAAGTTATATAACCATTCAACCGACATGCCTCTCAAAATGGTTTCATTTGAAAGGCAATAATCTGAAGGTGGTTTGAGACCACTAAAACATTGCTAGGCACATCCAATCCATTGATAAAATCGATTTTCCACAGAACAATTTGAAGATAATAATTATGTAAATGCAAACTTGATCAAGTCACTTGATCGTGTATGACCTCCACTAGTGATGATATAATTATAATATTATTAACCCGTAGTCCCCGTAGTCCTTCCTATTGGTAGTACATGGCTAATGTTATATGAATTTGACATTTTGAGAATTAGATATTCTGAGAATAGGACATTTTGAGAACTGGACATTACGCGAATGGGACCTTTTGTGCACGCTGAACATTTCATGAATGGGACATTTTGCGCCTAAACCTTGATATGTGGTTTATTTTGGGATAGTAAAAGAAAGGCGTATGTATTCTTCCGGCATATAATTATAGAATGACAATATACTTAGTGACAAACACTCTTTTATCTAAGTGACCATTAATTAATATAAAATTATAATATATTATAATAAAAAAACTAAAACTAATAAAAAAAAACTTTTTCATTCTTCTCATGAAATAAAGTATTATAATTAGAACAGTACAGGGGTGACAGATTGTGGATGTGAGGACTCCAATTGAATCTGCTCATTTAGCGGTGAAGAAAATTGCTTGCTACGTATTAGTTCCTACGTATTAGTTGGTCGACGTGTCTATGAATTTGGTTATCGCTTGAATCAGCTATTTTATAATTGGTCGTCCCCAAATCCTTCACTACCTTTCTAGGGAGTCATTTCTCACCTTTGGAATACTGACGATACAAAACATCTTCCTCTATTTGAAAATCTCTATTCGAACCTTCTGCAGCGTCAACCTGCCGTTGTAGGCTTTTTACTACTTTAGACTTTAAGTATAGTTATATGATATCCAAATAAGTACGCAGTAGTCGTCTACCCATTAATAGCATACAATAGCAGGACTTTCTCCGGTTGAATTAAATAAAGCAAAAACTTATTAATTGAATGTTGAATATTTGACTTCTCTATAGTCGCTTTCCTAATAACATTCTTAATAATTTTGACTGCATTTTCCGCGGCCCCGTTAGAAGCAGGATAGTAAGAAGGTAGGAAGGTAAAAGTAATACTAGACAATGACAAAGGGTTATTTTAGGTGTTGTCATCCGCTTAACACTGAAAACCCAGAACTCGAATACAAGATTTGGTGTAGGCTTATTTTACGAGTCACGACCCACTTAGCCTTATTTATAGAGTTGTAATCTGCTCTAAGGAAGTAACCAAGATACTCGTAGTTACAAGATGAAAATAAGTTGAATCCAAAAAAAATTTTTTTTTTTAAACGCTTTTATTTCAATTTTTTTTTTGATTTTCGTGTATTGTCATCGGAAATACACATGTCTGCCAAATTTCATCAATTTTCATTAAAGGGAAGTCATTCAAATTAACGTTACAAGATTTGATCCTTTGATGCTCCGAAGTGAAGCTAAATATAAAAGCGATTAATAACCTTATTGCCGTGTAAATAGAGTAGCATTTTGATCATAATATTGAAGATTTGATGCGTTGATGCTCCGAAGTGAAAGTAAATAAAAGCGTTTAATAATCTAACATTTTAACAAAAAATTAACCGACTTCAAATGAAGTACATTGTACTTTTGACATGGATACCATTGTCAGATCTCGCTCAAATTTATGTGGGACTACGCGACAAGCACCAGCCTTCGATTAAAAAAAGAATCATCCAAATCGGTTCACCCAGTCCAAAGTTGTGAGGTAACAAACATAAAAAAAATACAGTCGAATTGAGAACCTGCTCCTTTTTTTGAAGTCGGTTAAAAAGTAAAAAAGTTAAGGATTAGACCCTAAAAGAAAGATAAGCTAAGTTTTAGAAGATAAGGAGGTTTAAAAACAGAAAATTTTTAGTATAATGAAGTCAAAAGAAAACCATGACTAATGAATAAACTTCGAAGTAAAGGCTAAAATTCGAAGTTAAGTTAAATCAGTTAAGTTAGAAAGTTATAGTAAAGGTAAAAGTTAAACAGAAAATAGAGAAGCTAAAAAGTTGAACAGAAAGTGAAGTTTAAAAAATTAAAGAGAATTAAGAAGCTAAGTTTGAAAATTTTGAACTGAATAGGTAACAGCATTAAAATAAAGATAATACGCTATGCTACTTATTTGTAACCAACAAGAAAATAATGAAAAGACGTAAAAAAAAGAATCTCAAGGGTAATTAAATTTTGGCTTTTTCCAAAAGCAAGTCCAAAGAAAGTAAACCAAAATGACTCCCGTATAGATATTGGTGAAATTTTTGTTACGCAGAATATTATCGCCAAAATCTCGATGAATCTGCGAGTAATTAGCTTCCGTACTATTCAGAGTTTGCGACGCGAACGCGACCGATAGCTCGCCTTCGCCCGGCACCTCCTGGGTCAGCACGGCTCCCACCCCGCGCACACTGGTGTCGCAAGTCACTATCAAATGCTTCCTTTTTTATCTCGTCGCCACTTTAATATTTCTGGTTTGGGGTTAATTTCGAAATATTAAAGGAAAGGCATATCTATTCTCGCGGCATATAATTATAGAATTACAATATACTTATAGACATATTACAAGCACTCTTTCGTATAAGTGGCCATAATACATATTATGTACTGCAATGGTTTCATACAATCTTGGGCTAGAAGATTTAACTGGATGAAAGTATGCTCGTTTGAAAGGTATTATTAAGTTATCCGTGAAAATTGGGCCAATTTTGACAGTCTGTGAATAAATTATTAATAGATTTTGTAAAACTGAGATTATTAAAACAGGCAAAAAAAATCATTAGGTTTCTTGACATTGCAACCAATTTTGCTGTTTGTCAAAATAAAGAACAAATCTGCCGTGTTCAATCACTAAACGAATTATATGTCAAATGTTAAATAAAATACTGTTTAAAATAGATATCGGCTTAGCAAGGCAAATACATATTCATACAATTCTTGAGCTTTTTAACCGACTTCAAAAAACGGAGGAGGTTCTCAATTCGACTATATTTTTTTTATGTTTGTTACCTCAGAACTTTGGACTGGCTGAACCGATTTTGATGATTCTTTTTTAATCGAAAGCTGGTGCTTGTCATATGGTCCCGCATAAATTTGAGCGAGATCTGACAATGCCTCCATGTCAAAATCATATAAGTCTTAAATTTGCATTAAGTATGTGCGCGATACGAAGCGCTCATAGCCCTGCGGCTTGCGTCGATCCTAAGTGATCGACAAAGCTAAGCAACAGCGGGCGCGGTCGGTATTTGGATGGGTGACCGCTAGTGGCAAAAAATTCTTGAGCGTTTCCGTGCTTCGGAGGGCACGTAAAGCCGTCGGTCCCGGTTGTTATCATATGATAACGGAGGCCTCTGGGCGGTTTGAAAACTTCCGACATTCGGGTTGGCCACTAACCCCTCCACCAATCCGAACTGGAGCAGCGTGGTGGAGTATGCTCTAGGCCTCCTCAAGAGGAGAGACCCGTGCCCAGTAGTGGGTCATTAATGGGTTGAAGCCATAGCCATGTGCGCGATAAATGGACGAATAACTCAATATCACGCCAACGGATTTCGATGATTCTTTTTTTTATTGGATGTACTTCATTTGAAGTCGGTTCTTTTTTGTTAAAATTTTAGATTATATGCTATTCAATGTATAAAAGTCATTTTCTTAAAATTCTTAGAAGAGCCACTTCAATTCTAAAGGTGCGAAAATTACACCTCCGAAAGTGACTAGAGTATACTCATAGTAAACTATACGGAAGTAACTTGTAACATAATAAGACTTCATACTCGTACAAACACTCACCAGAACCAACTCCTCGTTGTCATCGCGTATCTTCTCCAGGTACTTTTTACACAGCTTATGGACAAAAACAATAATGTCATTACCACCATCACTGACAACAAAATTATTGGATAATGCATCTGGTATATAAATGTCATCAACAATGTTGAAAACAAGTTTTTCCGTATTCAGATACATTTATATCGTACTATAAAATGTGTTTTTGTTTTAATAGAAAAGTTGGGAATCAAATCTAAATCGTTACTTAAACAATTTGAAAAGTTTTGTTCAAAAACTTGTTGTATTGATTCCAATGACTTCAAACGTCTTTCTTTGTCTTTGTATGGGTGATGATGCCTTCGATAATCAGGTTCATTCCCACTAGTTCTACTCGTTAGTCCTATGGTAGAACTGGTGGGATTTTTTTTTCTCACTAGTTCTACCGTAGGACTACTGGGAACAAAAGCCGTACATACCGCTTTATTCTCATTAGTTCTACTCGTTAGTCCGATCGTCAGACTAATAGCCGTATATCTACCGCTTTGTTCCCACTAATTCTACGAGTGGGATTTTTTTTCATTAGTTCAACTGTCAAAATAAATTATATATTTTAAAATAAATCTACTCAAACGGGTGGTGCAAATTTATCATTTCATATTAAGAAGTCCGAAAAAGTACTGGGAACCTCTACTTCCTCAACAGTTTTTGCGCGTATTTTTTTACGTGTGCTAAGTTATTTCTTTTTCTATACATGGTTGACTTTATTTGCCGAAATTCAGGTACATTTTTAGAAGCTAAAAATGCAAGCCTTGATTTTTTAATCTAATTAGAGCTCTGTTATAGACTTTTGGAGCTGGTTCTCTTCCCAATGCTACTTCATCGCAAGCACCATTTATAACAATATTTACAAAATTTCATGTTTCATCTGGATTACATTGGCCACTGTGAGGTTTCAATTGCAAACATTCAGTGAGGTCCTTTAATGAAATAATTATAAAGGAGAATGCCCATTAAAAAAATAATTGTGTCACAATAATTTTTGGACAAAAAATTTAATTAAAATATTTCAAGTATTTTACCCTATTTCCTAAAAAATCTTTATTGGGAGTAATTTTCTGAAATTAATAAGTAACTTTACTTCCGTTTTACAAAATAAAACCATTGGGCCATTTATGTTTGGATAAGGGCCAATCAGGAATTTTTTAAGATCCTTCGGGCCAATAGGTTGCATTGATTCGATTATAATTATGATACAACAGTTATAGTACCCATGACAACAAACTAGATGACGTAAGGGGACTGTCAAATGAATTAGAAAATTATTATAATCAGCCAGGAGTAAGTGTTCTGTGATTATAATACATTACAAACTACATGGTGTTTGGGGACTGCCAAATGAATGTGAAACTTAAAAGACCGACATTACATACGCAATCGACTTTAATGGTCGTAGCGCACATATCAACTCGGAAAGGGATCGGCACCGGATCGCCTCGCCGTCAACCTAACGTAAGCTCGGCTACGGCTAGGCGACGCCGCGCTTACGGCTAGGCGACGCCGCGCTTACGGCTCGCCGGCCGCTGGTTGACGGAATGAATGATAGCAGTTCGCCGACGCAGCGGTAGCCGCGGCGCAGGGCGTGCACGAGGAAACGGAAAGTCGACGGATAGCGTACGGTGAGACGTAAGCGCGGGTACGGCAAGTCGTCCACGCACCGTACCGCGGTTCGTGAGCTTGTCTCGAGGCGAGGCGATTACGTTACGGATCCGATAAGTGTGCTTTACAGTAGGGAGTTTCATACAAAGAATACTGACATGCAAGAGTTGATACGTTTACGTTCCGTTTACGAGTTGATATGTGTGCTATGACCATAATACGCCTGCATAGATTCCATATTACTGTAAGTTTACTATAACCTAAATACAAATTAATTTTGTTTAAAATCTCTTATTTCCTACTATTAACATTGACTAAAGTTAGTATGTGTAATTTATTAAGATAACATAATCAAATAAAGGTATTTTTATCAAGACACAAAAATGTTAAAGCCAGTACATTTCTCCATACTAAATGGGCATTCTCCTTTAATATAGTCTAAATAATTATAAATATAAAGATGAATTCTACTGTTGACGTTTAAATAAAACTAACTTACAATATTCATAGTTACGGATCCAGTACATTTTAAAGTTTGATAATCCTTACATCGCCATATGCTTTGCCCACTTTTATGTCTGTATTATTTATATAATACTAACGCCCTTCCATTTGCAAAATCCTTCCTCGACAACTTTCAATAATTTTCAATTCCATTCCGAAAAAATGAATATAAACTAATATGGAATAGCAGATGGTATAAATAAAATAGGTGAAATTATTTTCGGGTTGGATAAGTTCCTTGTCTTGTTGTGATTTTCTAGATTGACAACGAATGATAATTTTCTTCTTCACATATCACTATCTATATAAGTTATGTACATCTTAATCATATATCTGAATTTAATATTTATGCTTATAATATTTTTTGTTGATTATTATAATTATGCATAAATTTTACAGTTAAGTAATAGAAAATAAATAAAGTACATATGAAATGTCAATAAAGAACTATGTATGTATTATACTACTAGCTCACTCGGCGAACTTTGTACCGCCTAACAACTCCTTCCTCTCCTACTCTTCCATTCATTCATTTATTCAGTCATTCATTTGTATAGTCAGTAATTCATTCAGCTATTACATCAAAACTATAACCACGCTCTAAAGCTTTCTCTTTTACGAAAAATACCATTTTATGGAAGAAAGACAATGACGTGGTATGAAAATGAGACGATGATCCATTCCCATCGCCCGTTTGAGTATATATTTATTATAAAAAATATAATTTATTTTGACAGTTTGAACTATTGAAATAAATATCCCACTCGTCCGGCGATCGGAATAACGAGTAGAACTAGCGAGAATAAAGCGGAAGATACGGCTTTTGTTCTCACTAGTCCTACGGTAGAACTAGTGAGAAAAAAAATCCCACAAGTTCTTCGATAGGACTTACGAGTAGAGCTAGTGGGAATGAACCGCAGTGTTTGAGTTGGTCTGATCCTAGTTTTTCTATTTATCTGTGCACCGAATTAGAACTCTTCTATTGAAGCCGTAAACTGATATTATAATAAGTAAATTCACAACCGAAGCCGAAATTAGTCCAGTGTCAAGTATCGAACTAGACAGGACCCATTTTCTGACTGGATGACGTCTCGTCCGCCTGGCAACCGTAGATTTTGTAGACACCTTCAAACCGCGCCAGAAAAAACAATAATTGCGTGAACAGTCTTATTCGTGGTAATGTAGACTTCATTTTCAATAGGATTATTTTTACAAGTGTGATCGGATTGCCGCAGTATCTGGGATACAGTCTTGTCAGAGGTTATCGATGCTCTGCACGATCATCGTTTAACACATATCCACAATAAGGTACAGTTTTTATTTTTTCGTGAATTTCGATTATAACGTTATCTTTTAAACAACAGCGTAGGATTTCCTTTTTGATGAAAGAATGCAGCACAATTTACCACGAACGACATACTACATAATAATTTATTGATAAGCACTGACATTATGAATTGTAATAGATATAAGGAAAATCTCAAGTGCCAGTACTTAATATCTAAAAGAGAAGCCCTTCAAAAACTTACTACTCGTTCACTTCAAGTTTGCCCCTACCTCCCGCCCCGCTCCTCGTACCGCACCTCATTTAGTACAGACAGCAACGCTACCAACGTATTTTTGAGGTCCCGTGCGGCGCGCGTGCGTCCTCTTGTTTGTTGTTCATTTTGATGTTATTCTCGTTAAATTATTTTTATATTGATTTATGTTATGTTTGATGATTTGTGTCGCTACAATGGGTAAAAGAGAAAATGTCTTAGACGTTAGTGAAATTATTTGATTACTTTTTTGTCTACAGTACCATTAGCTGTGACATCGTAACAGTCGACGAGGGCAAACTTGAAGTAAACGTAGTACGTTGCGTGTCGCCGTGAAAGATGCCATAGTCCTCGTTGCACATTTTGCGATTTGTTCATTTTGCCTATTGTGTTTATTTTGCGTTTTGTACATTTTGCGTGTTGTGTTCATTTTGCGTTTTTATTATGTGTGTGTTAAATTATGCTTCGAAGTGAAAAATACTAATAAAACAGCACTACTTAAACTATAATGGTTAAAATTAATTAGATGGATGATTATTATAGTATCGACTACTTTGGTATTGGAATGGTTTTTACCATGTCATTACCCAAAACAATGCCATAAAAAGGTTGTGTAATAAAAGAAGTTTAATTTTTTAAAGATATTTTTAGACATCATCTTAATAATAAATTACTACTCCATCTACAATTTGTGCAGGAGGCGCTATACATATTTCCTTCGTATCTTGTCCAACCAAAATACCAAATAATACTCATTGTATGAGCACAGCAACCAACTGTTCTTCTAAAGGAATACGCTACCAGGTTCAGGGTACGTCATCCAATGTCTAGGAATAGGTCAGAGTAACAAAGCTGGCGATCTCGGAGTCCAATATTCATGCAGTATTTCTTTAAAGCACGTTTCTACCACGTTTCGATTCTAGAAATCCTACGCTAACCACCAACCGCTATCACGACTAATAATCGCCATAACATTGCGTTTTGAGTGCGAGATTTGTTACTGAAGTTTAGTTTTCAATGAATATTCTATTGCATTACATTACAAAGCTGCAGTCATCCAGCCACGATACGGGAAGAAGTCGTTCTAGCACCAATCAATATACCGCCCCAAAAGGATACCGATTTCCCGTTTGTTGAACGGTTCCGGTGGCAGTCTTTCAGCGTTCCCAATGTCATCTCCTGACACGAAGACGTCGGTTGTCCGGATGAGTGCTAATTCTGGACTCGTCAACGAAGAGACAATGCCGCTAAATGTTCTCCTTTTTTAACTTTAATTTTAATATAAAGTTAAATTTTATATACTTTATTATTATATCTAACTTTATTTTATTTTATTAAAGTAAAGTAAATATAAGTAAAGTAAAGTAATATTTAATTATTAATTAATTATTATATAAAATAAGTATATAAAGTTAATAAACAAAATTAAGTAGGTATATAATGAGCACAGAACAGAGTCACTTGGTCACGTCAGCAATAGGAAAGCATTCAATAAGGCCCGTAGTAAAAGGCCTGCAGCTCCTCTGGCGTGCAACGCGCAGAGGCTTGCGAGACCGCAAGCAGTGGCCTTCGGTGTCTCCGGCGATCACGCCAGAGACCTCGGCGAGAAGCGTGCGGGCGTACGATAGGGCACACAAGCCAGAGCACGAAGCACGAGCAGTAGCACGGCTCAGCGTAATGTGTGCGGTAGAAGGAGAGACGAGTGGGCGTGCTGTAGTGCACACAACACACGTATCGGAGAGGTGACTCGGCTGTAAGGACAGTAAAGATTATAATCGGGTCTTCAAAGACTGTCGCGACTGTAGGCGATCTCTCTCAAGAGAACCTCTCTCATTGAGGAATACCGGGGAACTGTCGTCTCTCCACCAGAGCTCGTCTGTATTCGGCGAACGATTTTCCAAGCACCTTCTATACTTAAGTTTAAATAACATAACAGAAGGTATTACAATAATTTTACAATTACAAGAGTACATAATTCCAACATACAATTTAGAATAGCGATCAAGATATATAACATGTAATCAAAAGGATATCTATATACATTAAAATTTACTTTCAGCCAAGAAAAGTACTATAAAATGATAAAGCAATATACAAAATATATAGAACTAAAAGTAATAAAGAAAGAAAAGGAGATAGAAGGAAGGTATAGGCGATGGAAATAATAGACCGAAGAAGATTTTCAGTAGCGCGACCGAGCGCCTTGACGTTTCGTGGCGAATTGTAAAAACAAATGAATTTAAAATATACGAGTATTTACACAATATGGCATCAACTGCCAGTACTTTCTATGAGAAATAGGTCCCTCGGACGCGCTCTATTTTATTTTATTTCCAAATTATATTATACAAAAAACACAACATGCATAACTTTATTATTATTTTATAAAATATTAAAGTGCGTCGCCTACAATTTCTGCCTCCTTAGTGCTAACTAGGTAGCACTACAGTCCCGTGGTGACAGTAGAGCGACGCGAGTGACCGGTCTGCGCAGCACGCCCGTGCGTGTGCGTACATCAACAATGCGGACGCGACCATCCCTGGCTGCATAGGTTGCACTCACTACTCCGTGACGCCAACAACCCCTGTCTTGACTAGGGTCGACAAGGATGACGTAATCACCTACCTCGAGAGACTTCGCTTCTTGAGACCATTTCTGGCGCGGCAGTAAAGTCGGTAAATATTCTTTGAGCCAGCGAGCCCAGAACATGTCTGCCAGCCTCTGTGCGACTCGCCATCTTTTTCGTAAAGATAGATTGGAGTCATCATACTTACCAAATTGTGGGCCTGTTGAGGACGTACCAATCAGAAAATGGTTAGGGGTAAGCGCCTCCGGGTAACTCGGATCATCAGACACGTGAGTAATAGGACGGCTGTTTACCAATGCCTCGACTTCAGCTAACAATGTACTCAAAGTATCAGGGTGAGGTGCGCGTTCTTTTAGAATAACCTTAAGGGAAGACTTAACTGTACGAACCATCCGCTCCCAGGAACCTCCCATCTCTGGGGCTCCTGGTGGGTTGAATCTCCACTCCACGCCACGAACAGCAGCCTCATCTCGGATCGTATCCAGGTTCACCTCGGCTATGCTCCGTCTCAGCTCCGCATCGGCGCCTCGAAGGTTCGTACCATTATCTGAAATGATTACCTGAGGCATGCCACGGCGAGCAGCCATTCTTCGGAGGGCCATTATCGTCGAGTCTGTTGTGAGGTCTTCCGTAAGCTCGATATGGATGGCTCGAACGGTGAGGCATGTGAACAACATTCCATACCGTTTGTGCCTTTTACGACCGACTGTGACCTCGAATGGACCAAAAAAATCCACTCCCGAAAAGCTAAAGGGACGCCTATTGTGTTGTAGTCTAGCGGCGGGCAGGTCAGTCATACGCTGTGGTTGAGGCGTGGCCCGTCGATAACGACAGAACAAGCAACGGGACGCAACAGAACGGACGGTTGGCCTGAGTCGTAAAATCCAATATTGCTGTCTCAAATTATTAACTACAAGTTCATTAGCGCCATGTATCGCTTGCTTATGATGGTATTCCACTAACAAGCGTGTTATCTTATGGTTACCATCTAAAATAGCGGGGCGCCGTGCGTGGTGCTCCACACCTATGACATTGTCTATGCGACCACCAACCCGTAACACGCACGAGTCATCAATATACGGTGACAACTGTAACAAACGACTACTACTCGGTAACAGTTTATTTTGTTTTAAATATGACAATTCGGTGCCAAAACTATCGTTTTGACATTTTTTTATCAGTAGGTCCTCTGCCTCCTTCATTAGAATAATTTCTAAGTTGCACTGTTTGCGTTGACATTTTCTAATGAATAACAGAACCCTTGCCGTTGCGCGCAGTAGTGTGATCCACTTCGAGATGTTATGTTCGTTAGGCAAACATAACCCTGGGTCTTGTACGATCACAGCATGAACAGATCGTTCCTCACACGTTGCTTCCAGTAGCGGTTTGTTGCGCTTGAGGTCCTTTGGCCACTGATCTTCGGTGCGGCGCAAAAAGGAAGGACCTTGAAACCAGTCACTACTATAAACAAGCGGAGGAGCATCTTCGCGCGTGGCTACGTCTGCTACGTTAAGGCCGGTAGGGACGTGACGCCACTCGCATGCCTGTGTCAGCTCATCAATTTCACCTAAGCGGTGAGCTACATAAGGTTTGTAATTGCGAGGGTCACTCTTTATCCATTGTAACACAGTACTGGAGTCCGTCCAGAAGTACCTCTTAGTAGGTTGTGTGTCTCGGTGCTCGCGCTGCACGGTGGCCGCGAGCCGCGCGCCCAGCAGCGCTCCCTGCAGCTCCAGCCTAGGAATGGATATCGGACGTAAAGGACTCACGCGGCTTTTACTAGTTACAAAACAAATAAGTACACGTCCATCTGATCGTGTAAAGCGCCAGTAAATAACGGTCGCGTACGCCTTAGCCGAAGCGTCACAAAAAACATGCATTTGTGTATCAGTAATGTGGTCGGTGCTTTGCGACATTGATTTCGGCAATGTCGAATAACAATCGACCCATTCTTGTACATCTAAATAAAATCGCGGAATACGAAGAGTGCTCAAACGTTGCAAATCATTAAGCCACGTTACGAACAAGGCATGTTCCTCGCGATGGATGTGGCGATTCCATTCTACACCACTACGATGTACAAGTTGAAAAATAATTTTACCTTTTATTATGAATGGCGATAGAAAGCCATGTAAATCGTAAACTGACATTATAATGCTCAACATTTGTGCCTTCGTTGGAGGCTCTGATCCATTCATAACTTTAGGTGAAATACGATCCATGACGACTTTAAATCCAAACGTGTCGTCGTTAGGATGCCACATCAATCCCAGAGTGCGCTCAGTTGTGTTCGTAGCTCCATGTTTGAACTCTACGGCAGTAGGTGCGAGTGCATCGGAGGGGATGGACTGCAATACAACCCTACTGTTACTAGACCAACGTGTTATCTCGAACCCGCCGGACTTATGAATATTCGTTATATCTCGTACTAATTGAATTGCCTGAGTTTCATTGTCACACGAGTGCAAACAATCGTCCATGTAGTGATTATTTATAATTACATCGACGGCTTCGGGATACAAGTCTTGGTATTTTAGAGCGTTTTTATTTTTAATGTATTGTGCGACAAAAGGTGAACAGGTAGCGCCGAACAATAAACTTTGCATAACACATCTCTTAACGGGCTCCGTTGGGCTCTCTTGCCACAGAAAGCGAAACAAGTGCTGGTCTTCGTCACGAATTTTTATCTGAAGAAAAAAATCTTTAATATCGCCTGTCACGACAATTTTATGTTGACGAAAACGAAACATAATTCCTAATAATGAATTATATAAGTCGGGACCAGTCAATAGGAAATCATTTAAGCAAACACCTTTCACTTTTCCCGCACAATCAAAAACTAACCTTAATTTTCCGGGTTTGTTAGGGTTCTGAACCCCAAAGTGAGAAAGATACCATACGTGACTAGCTGAGAGTTCAGAATCATTTAGTTCTCGAGCGTAGCCGTGGTCGAATAACTTCTGCATTTCCTTCCGGTATCTCTCCGCGAAACTAGTATCAGTTTGAAATTTTTTTACAATACCTGATAACCTGGAACGTGCATACTCGTAGGTGTCAGGCATGCAGAACTCGTCTTTTACGAAGGGTAGACCAACCTCCCATCGTTGGCCTATTTGACGTGCAGTTTCATCTAGGATACGTACTGCTCTCAAGTGCGCCGTATTATCACGTCGTAAGGTTGAAACTCCGATTGAATCTAATTCAAAAGAATTTTTAACTAAGTTATTAAGTTCATTGATAACAGATAATTGTTCGTGCGCCTCGGTGTGAGTGAGATGGAATGTATGCGCATCCACGGAAGAGTGAGTGAGACCATAGCAACCGTGAATTGACCACCCCAATCGACATTGCGTAGCATAAGGTTCCTGCTTGTTACCGTGCAGAATTTGCAAAGGCGCAATTAGATAATAATTATCTTCTCCAATAAGTAAGCGAGGCACAACAAATTCTTTACATACAACATCCTTAATAGGTAACAAATATTTACAATTTATACAATTAATGGATGACAAATCTTGTTTAGGCAATTGTAATTTATCTACTTGACGCAATGATATATCATAAAATTTATTTACATGATAACCGCTTATTTTAGTACACATTTTTGGAGCATCAGACTGAAATATTTCAATACCAAAGGCGTCAATAAATTTAATAGGATTGCTTTGTGATGACGTAAGACCTAACTCGTGCACTAAATCTTTATCAATCATGGAAATAGAAGCGCCATCGTCTAATAAAGCATAACAAGTTACCATACCTTTAGGTCCACTCAGATTTACTTTAACTACTTTAAGTAACACAGCACTGGGAGTGGAGGGGGCGCGGGCGCGGGAAGTCTCCGGGGCTCTCCCGCGCCGCAGCGGCTCGCCCGTTGCGAGGGAGTGAGCCACGGTCTCGCGGCCTGCAGATGATGATGATTCACCACGTTGACTTTCTGATGACGGCGTCTGCTCAGCTACACACTCCTCTGTTGAAGTCGCATGCGTTCCGTGAGGCTTACTGTAGTGTAACAAGCGGTGATGAGCGAGGCCACATCTATCTATATCACACACAGGACCCGGGCAATTATCTCGCTCATGTCTCTCTAGTAAACAGCAATAACATAAATTGTTAGACTTTACAAATCTCCATCTGTCCTTTCTCATCGCTCGTTTAAAAAATCGACATTCCATTAACAAATGAGCAGCTTTTTTACAATATTTACATTGTCTACGAGACGGTTCCGTAGTCGTAGCTAATAAAGGTCGATTAGTACTAAAACGAGGTTTATCATCGAATTTTCGACTCGGTTGTACAATTTCAGGTTTTCTATATACATGCGCAACACCAACAACGGACAACATATCAGCCTCTCTCTTCAAAAATGCAGCTAGCAGACTGAGCTTCGGTATATTAGATGTTAGTCTCGTGTACGCGTATTCGGTCCATTTGCTCAACAATATACAAGGGAGCTTAGATGTTACAGCGGCTGATAGCTCGGGACTCCGCAAGTAATCTTGTTGATTAAGTGCATTTAATGTTGCGACACAATTATTTATTTTCATAGCGAATACAATTAAGTCGCTTTGATAATTATTGGGCAGTGGAGCCAGCTTTCTTATTTGTGACGTTAAATGATGTATAATTAAATTGGAATTGCCAAACCTCAGTTCCAGTGACTCCATGACGACCGTTGGTGCAGTGTTGCCTATGAGCAAGTCCGTCACTGCCTCCTTGGCCTCCCCTCGGAGGGCTCGTCGAAGCCTCCATAGATTTTCAGAGTCACTGAAGTTGCACACACGAGTGGATTCTTCATAAGCGCTCTTGAAATGTAGCCACTCAATGCAGTCTCCACTGAAAACTGGTAACTCCCGCGGTGTAGCTAATCTGGTCAGCAAGCGTTCTTCTTGCTGGGTGGATGAAGTCACCATTATGTCCTTCAGGGTGTTCGCGAGTTGAAGAATGCTGTCGACAGGAGGGCCCTGGGCCTGTGCGCCGATCGGGTTTTCATTGTGTATCCGCGCTGCCTCCGTCGCCGTCGTGGCTGCCGCTGCCAGCTCTGGTAGCGGCGGCTGCTGCATCTCGTTCCGCTCCAACCACTCGTTCACCATTGACTCACTCCTATGTGTAGGACACTTTGATGCAGGTCTGCTCTCGTAGTCATCCATAGCAAGATCATATTCGAGCTTTTTCTCGATTAGCTCGAACTGGATTTTTGCCTTGGCTTCGGCAGCCGCCAGCTCGAGCTTCTTCCGCCTGACGTGTGACGATGATGTCGATGAAGACGCCACTACTGAGGCTGAGGCGAGTTTATGTACTTCCGGGACTTGTTGCAATATTTGTGAATTACTTACTGCACTTTGTTCGCAGCGGTCCCCGGCGAGTACTTGGCCGGTCGCACTTTCTAGGCGTTCCCCAAGTTCTTCTCGGGCTTTACGTGTCATCAGCCTATTAGGTGGTGGTGTATTAAACATACTGGTATAAGATTTAGCTCGAAGGAACAGCTTTATAGGCGATGGAAATAATAGACCGAAGAAGATTTTCAGTAGCGCGACCGAGCGCCTTGACGTTTCGTGGCGAATTGTAAAAACAAATGAATTTAAAATATACGAGTATTTACACAATATGGCATCAACTGCCAGTACTTTCTATGAGAAATAGGTCCCTCGGACGCGCTCTATTTTATTTTATTTCCAAATTATATTATACAAAAAACACAACATGCATAACTTTATTATTATTTTATAAAATATTAAAGTGCGTCGCCTACAGAAGGAAACAAGGAAGAAGATAAAGAGAAACAAAAGAAGATAAGCAAGGACCTAACAAGTAAATACTACACACTTAGATTGGGGTATAGTGCAATGGAGCCGAATCTTGTTCTCGGACGAAACCAGAATGTGTCTGCATGGTAGCGACCGTCGAGGAAGAGTTTATAGGAGACCGGGGGAGCGATTTGCACAATGCTGTTTTGCGGAAACTGTGGCATACGAGGGTGGGTATGATGTGGGCAGGGATTTCTATCGAAGCAAAAACGGAGTTAATATTCGTACCCGGTGGAGGTCGGGGAGGATATTTCCCCCACCTAAATATTTTTTTGGCGGTTACAAAAAAAATGAATTAAAAATAATTACTACTTTAAGCATTCATTATCCTGTTCATATCTCACTCTATCATACACCTATCTTGCAAAATTAGAGGCTATGGGTTCACATTCAATGACGCCTACTTCAAAGGTAACACTAGACAATAACAAAGGCTTATTTTAGGTGTTTCGTCCGCTCAACGCTAAAAACCCAGGACTCGAATACGAGATTTGGAGTTGGCTTATTTTACGAATCACGATCCGCTCGTACCGTAGGCTTATTTAAAAAGTTATAAACCGCTCTGTAAGAAATTACCAAGACGGTTAGAACAAGAAAGAAAGTAAATAAAGCTCTTCAGTGATTAGGCCCTCGAAAAAAGATAAAGTAAGCTTTAGACACTTAGTTTCAAAGTTAAGTTTTCTTCTGGAATAGAAGATAGGTAAGAAGATTTAGAACACTTAGAAATATTTTAGAGTTACAAGACCAAAAAAATCAAGTCGTATGAAAAACTTCGAAGTAAAGCCTAAATTCGAAGTTCATTGATGGAATGGAAAGAAAGGAGGGAAAGAAGCAAGAAGAAAGTATGAACGCACACAAAAAGAAACGAAGAAAAGTAAAAGTTAAAAATGTAAAAAGTAAAAGTTTAAAAATATTGTAGTAGGATAAATAAAAATGAAGTAAAATTACTTCCGAGCCTCCCGAGTAGTATCATATTCGAGTCTAAAAGGAAAACCATGAGGTGTCACTTGTGTAAGGGACGTCGTGGTATCGATAAGGCGTTTAATTCGACAGTCCACCATAGTATGACATAGTATGACAGGAAATCGGCCCCTATGATGGTCTGTTACGACGAACCGCCAGTTTTAGTTTCGACGAAGTCCAAGATTAAGCTCGAGGTGTAAGAAACCATTAAGTGAGTATTTCAGATTTAAGTACACCATTAGCAAGTTTATGTAAAAAAAAAACTATGTCGTGCATCTGTGTCGTGCATTTGCCAGTGAGGTCATTTTGAAGAACTCGAGTCTATCTTTATAATGGTCGTAGCGCACATATCAACTCGGAAAGGGATCGGCACCGGATCGCCTCGCCGTCAACCTAACGTAAGCTCGGCTACGGCTAGGCGACGCCGCGCTTACGGCTCGCCGGCCGCTGGTTGACGGAATGAATGACAGCAGTTCGCCGACGCAACGGTAGCCGCGGCGCGGGGCGTGCACGAGGAAACGGAAAGTCGACGGATAGCGTACGGTGAGACGTAAGCGCGGGTACGGCAAGTCGTCCACGCACCGTAAGCTTGTCTCGAGGCGAGGCGATTACGTTACGGATCCGATAAGTGTGCTTTACAGTAGGGAGTTTCATACAAAGAATATTGACATGCAAGAGTTGATAGTGTTGATACGTTTACGTTCCGTTTACGAGTTGATATGTGTGCTACGACCATAAGAGCTATTCTTTGCCATATTACAAGAGTACGTAAGATGCCACAAAAACCTTTTTTGTACTCTTTCCAGTTTTTTAGCGTGAACATCATAGAATGGGTTCCAGGCGATACTGCAATATTCCAACTTAGATCAGTTTTAATGTTTCTATTTGTGTATTAAACCACTTACGGGTTATCCGAGTTATGAATAGGACTATTGTCTTGCACCATATAAATGGATACTGTAGTCGAATAACTGATAGTACGCACTGTTGGCAGTAGAATATCAGATAGGATTCCTGTATAATCTACGCTATTTAGGCGACCAGTTATCTCGCATAATTCACCGGGTCCTGCTGAACACCGCAAGTGAAACGTCCAGACCTCCTGTGTTCTAATATATTTGTTTCATTGTATCTTGTATTATTTGTCCTCCTATTCGAAGATCACTAGTAGAGGTAAAAACCTTTTCATCCAGAAAAACTACCTACAAAAACATGGATATTAAGTCATATGGTTTAAACGAGTAATGCCCGGCTTCTGAGGTCTTTTTATCGAGAGTTTATCTATTCAATAACACTAACGGATGGATAACTTCCGAAAAAGCGTTTCTGAACACTGCGATAATAGATAAACTAAGATTAACTTATCTAACCATAGACGGCCGTTTATAGGTTCCATAACTTTATTTGACGTTTCATTTTAACATTTCGTGGACAGAATATGACAAATTACAAGTTACAACAATTTTGAGGGCATTTGTGTGTGCCGTACTCGTAGGTATATGGATAGCCTCAAGGACCTCAGATTATTGAAAATACAAATACAATTATTTGCAAGTTTAAATTTTCAATATTTCCTATAATACAATTTTTTATAGATTGACAATGAATGACAGAGGTGTTATTCTCAAATGCTATGGTTACCAAAATAAACGTTAAATTGACGTTTTAAATTGTATTGTTGATATTTGACTATAATGTACTATTTGATACTATAATATACTATAATACTACTATTTGAGTATAATACATCGAAAAAATAAAAACAATTAGTCAAAATGACAAAATAAAATGATAATATCTATTTGAAACTTGATCTTTTGAAGAGAGCCATCTAGTAGCAGTTTAGGTACTCGTTATCGGATTCATAATTAATGAAAAGCTCCTCGCGTGTTCAGAAACCCAATGACAGTTATCGAATTTATCTTGAGTTTAACTTTATTGATTCAATAGCTGTTGATCGTTTAACTGGAGATTTCGGAAACCGGCCATAACTCACTAATGTCATACTTACTACTCTGTATGAAATAGGTATGCTTACATTTTGTAAAATCAAAATTTAAGTATTCATTTGCAAACGTTAACCGAAGTTGCTTATGTCTGTCTGTAAGCAAGAGTTTCCTGGTAGGGACCCTGTGCCAGGAAACTCTAATAGATTAGTGCATTTTCTAGTTTCAATATTTTGTAGAATCTGAATTTCTGTTATATCGCCGGATTGTTACTCATTTAACTACAAAAATTGTAGTAGTTGTCGAATAATGTCACGCCTGTGCATTAGTAGTACCGCTAAACAATTTATTTTTAATTCGGGTGTAATATTTCGCCTCTTTCCATAGTTTGTACAAAAATCGCTTCAAGGTTAGTTTGTGCGGCATACTTGTGTTCAATCTTCTATGCCAACCCTCTAACGCATTGTTTGTACGGTGTTTGTCATTTGCGCAACTAATAAAAGACGCACACAAAGTCATCTACTGTTTATTAAAGAATTCTTGAAATTTGATCATTTCTTGAGTTTGCGGGAAAATTGCTTGCAAAGAAGATCATGAACAAGAAATTCTTTCTTGGGGAAGTAAAGATTAATAAGGACACATCCTTACTAATCCTCTTTTCTCCGTCGTGGTCGTAGCTTTTAATTTTTTTTCTTGCTTCCACTTTGCCTTGTTATCTATATAATAAAATCCTCTTACCACTGTAGACGGAAAAACCTCTTTTATGGCATTGATTAAACCTAAACATTCTTGTGTACGTCTCTTGAGACTTATTTATTGGCAAAAGCGCATACGCAATAGGCACCACGTTCGTCGATTTATCGTTTCTGCTTTTATTGTATCAGTGTGTCTTGTGAAAATTTGATAAAATGGATTGGGAGTTCTCTTATTTATTTATTTATTTATTTATAACAGATGCTTGCAGTACTAACAGCAGCGACAAAGCATACTGCAAGCTAATGGTAACTTATGCTAATAATAATTACTGCTAAACACCATTTAAAAGTATTTTACACATATGTTTTGAAAGTGCCGTCGCCATAAAAATATGGTTTAAAGAAATTACACAAAAATATAATGTAAAATGACCAAAAAGTAACGGAATGTAGGAAAATGACACGATAACATTCGTTTTGCATGTTAATATATTGTTTTTTTTTTGTCATTAATTTATTCCTTTAGCCTTACGAAAACTAATTCAAGACTAATTTATCTTAGAAAGTTTTCAAATATACGTATATTTATTTATTTTATGCATTTTGAGTCGTGGAATGGAATATTTTAATGGTCCACCTCACTGAAAATGTCCTGTAAATTTAATTTCAATAAGTATTTTATATATTTCTGCAATAAAATAACATAGTGTTTCATAATAAACCCAAAAATTGGCATAATTTCAATAAAAAAGAATATGTAAAAAGGTACAATTTATTGGCGAAAATGCCTCATCCACATGATTTTTCGTATTGTTAGGTTGACACTGGTGGTTCTTTTTTTTCAGTACAATATTTTCCTGAAAATTAAATAAAAAATGGTATCTATACGTCAGTGCATAATACTTTTAAAGTACATTATTTTAAGGTGAAAATTCAAGCGAGAAAAATTACTCACAAATAGTTATTGTACATTATAATTATAGTTTCTTATAATTAGAACAACGCCACGGTGCCGATCCATTTTTATACTATCGCATTTTATAATACTGGTAATCGCCAAATAAAATTATTGTACCTCTTTTTCTATTAATGAAACAAATATCACTACGTACATCGACATTATTAGTGGAAACGCGGTGCAAACTGGTCTAGGATAAAATATAAATAGGAATATATGTAGATGCAAACAAATAAGTCAGTAAAGTCAGAGAATGCCCATAGCCAGTACTCTTAAATAAATAATTGTGTCACAATGATTTTTGGACAAAAAATTTAATTAAAATATTTCAAGTATTTTACCCTATGTCCTAAAAAATCATTATTGGGAATAATTTTCTGAAATTAATAAGTAACTTTACTTCCGTTTTACAAAAGAAAACCATTGGGCCATTTATGTTTGGATAAGGGCCAATCAGGAATCTTTTAAGATCCTTCGGGCCAATAGGTTGCATTGATTCGATTATAATTATGATACAACAAACTAGATGACGTAAGGTGACTGTCAAGTGTCAAGAATAAGAAAATTATTATAATCAGCCAGGAGTACCTAATAGTGTTCTGTGATTATAATACATTACAAACTGTACCTCGATCACGAGTTTTTAAAACATTCGTAGCGTCACCGTATCGAATTGACGATACGTAGTTTACGTAGACGTTAGTTGGCATCACGAGTTACTTGCGTTACGCTAGCGTCAACTCGCAAGTTCAACGCAAGTGACGTCATCCTATCGTAAATAAGAGAGGGGTCCAAGTGAATGAATGAACGAATGAATGGTGCGTTCAAAAGTTACATGTAAATTGAAAAAACAATAATTATGCAAAGAAATTTCATTAAAACTATGAAATCACACTTTTAACACAGTTAATACAGCTTGTATTAACTTTTCAATAAAAATAAACCTTACATTAAGAAACATTTAGGTACTTAATGATATATTTTACAAAAATAAAAATATTTTCGTGTCTCTTTGACCTTGGTATTCGAACGCGTACATTGTCAAGGTGAATCTCTACCGTTTAAGTACTCTGTGTCCCTACCTAGCCTGTGGTTTGGCGCCCTTAGCGGTCTGCCGTACTGCGTTTGTTAATTGTTGTCAAACTAATATTTTGCGAATTTTATAATTTTATATAAACTAAAGTAAATAACAAAATTCACAATGTAATACTTAATAGTGATTGCGGCGTTTATGGAAAAGTACCCATATATTATTGAGGACTTATTTGTATATACATTTATACAATGACCAAATGACCTTTATGATATACAAAGTTTCTCGACTTCATCTCCATTACATCGCGAAGGTCTCCAATGTCGTGGAGTAGTTGGTGAAGAAGACGAAGTACCGGTTGTTACTCCACCATAAGTTGGATTCGCGTAATGCAGTGAACTTCAACCTATTATATAGTATTTATTTTGTGCTTTACAACGGAGCTCTTGTCTACATTCCTGAAGTTATAGTGATATAATAATAATAATAACAGTGATAAAATGAGTGATTTAGTTATAAAAGACGTGTAATAGTAGTTTAAGTATGTTAGCCTGCATTTTGTAAGGTATTTATTTATGACCTCGTTGCCTGAAATAAAGATATAATTATTTATTATCTTCTTTTATTTGGCGCCTCAAGTATTATGTGTTATTTAATTACCTATATGGTGTATATTTTAGTCGTTTCTAGGTATTTTACTAATAAAAGAAAACTAATATTATGTTGTGATACTAATGGAAGAATTATTAATTAGGAAATGCATTTTTATTTCGCATAAACCTATTTCTCACTTCACTTAAGTAGCAGGTATGCACACAAGCTTGACTTTGAGGATAATTCTTTGGTTTGATTTTAAAGACGATTAAGTTAATTGCACTAGATTTTAAAACCTGCCTTGCTAAGAAGATATCAATTTTAAATACTATTTCATTGCACTTAGCAAATTAGTGATTATAATCTGCTTTGCAATTTGTTTGGCTGGGACCAAATTAAATAAGACAATCATCATATGAGAACATATTAATATATTATTATTATTTTAGTAATTGGATTACTCACACAATGTTAAGCTTATTTTCATATAAACAAATATTTTTCCCTTAGAAACTACTCTATATTTCATTACTCCGCTGCGTGATAGTAAAATAATAATAGGTAATAATAAAATGTGATACGTTGAATTATACGTTTTTCTTGCATTTTTACTTCAATATAGTTTTAAAAACAATTAAAACACTGAAATTCACTGCTTAAAAGTGATACGAAAGTTTTCTCACGCAACAAAACTCCGTGAAAAAACATTCGTAAGATGACGATAGCCAGCTAGCGTACGTATGTCAAAAAAATATTCGTGCTGCCGTTTTCCACCGTTTTCCATACAAAATTCTCACGTAGCGTTACGCAGTTTACGCAGCGTTACGCGGCGATACGCAAGTTGTGACGCAAATATTCGTGATGCCGATTTTAGTACCATTTACGCACGATAGGGGCGCTTTTGCAAAATGTCATACAAATTGCTTACGTCAACGATACGAATACTTTTTCGCAAATATTCGTGATCGACCTACTAAACGCACTGGCATATTTAGCGGAACACAAAAAAAAGGTCCATAATTAAAAAAATATGCTTTTATTTTTAAATGTACTTACTACGCTTCTTTTGTTATTTAAAGTTTCATTTGTTTTACTTAAAATGAGATCACATTAAGAACAGATTTTGCGAGTAAAGGCTATTTGTGAAAAATGGTACATTTTTGAACTTTTCATGTAACCGGGAAAAGTGAAAATTAATATTAAAATAACAATTAATTAAATTAGAAAAATGGTGATTAATATCGCGTATTTCCTCCACGTGCTCTTATTAAAGTTTCTACCCGTCTAGGCATACTGAGAATGATGTTATCGATGGTCTCCTGGGATAGTCTCCGCCACTCCTCAATTACGGCGATTCGCAGTTCACCCACGGTGGCAGGAGCTGGAATTCAGGACTTAACTTTTCTTTTCAGCAAGTCCCAAACGTGCTCTATTGGGTTCATATCCGGTGAACTCGCCGGCCACATATTCATATCATTAAGATAAGCTTGAGTTTCCCGAGCGGTATGCGGTCGAGCATTATCCTGCATAAAAACAAAATCTTCACCGATATATGAGGCAAACGGTACGACATTTTCTTCTAAAACTTCTCTGATATAGCGGTCTGCAGTCAGACTCCCTCTGTCAATCACTACCAAGTCTGTGCGAGCTCCCAAACAAATGCCCGCCCAAACCATTATTGATCCACCACCGTATGCAACTGTCTGAATGTATCGTTCTCCTTTGCGTCCGTATATTCTTTGCCTGCCGTCAATTTGATTTAAGAGAATTCTGCACTCATCACTAAACAATACCTTACTCCCATTGGTCCGGGTTCCAAAGTCGATGTTCCTGAGCAAAAGTTATTCTGTTTCTACCATGATTTACCTCGAGCCTTGGAGCCTTGGTGGGCACAAATGAACCCAAACTAGCTTCTTCGAACCTTCTTCGTACCGTACGCTCACTTACGGTTACACCCCGCACTGCTTCTAACTCATGTCGGGCTTGGACGGCCGTCAAACGGGGGTTCCTACGTACACGAAGCCGAATGAAACGATCATCCCTACTCGAAGTGCATCTTTTTCTGCCTTGTCCTGCTCTTCTCACATAAGTACCGGTCTTCCTGAACCGTTTTTGGACAAAAAATTAATTTAAAATATTTGAAGTACTTTACCCTATTTCCTTAAAAAATCCTTATTAGGAATAATTTTCTGAAATTAATAAGTAACTTTACTTCCGTTTTACAAAAGAAAACCATTGGGTCATATATGTTTGGATAAGGGCCAATCAGGAATCTTTTAAGATCCTTCGGGCCAATAGGTTGCATTGATTCGATTATAATTATGATACAACAAACTAGATGACGTCTAGTTAGACAATGGGGACTGTCAAATGAATCAGAAAATTATTATAATCAGCCAGGACTAATAGTGTTCTGTGATTATAATACATTACAAACTACATGGTGTTTTGGGACTGTCAAATGAATTTGAAACTTAAAAGATCGACATTACATACGCAATCGACTTTAATACGCCTGAATAGAGTCCATATTATTATTAGGTACTGTGAGTTTATTAAAACCTAAATACAAACTAATTTTGTTGAAAATCTCGTATTTCCTACTATTAACATTGACTAAAGTTAGTATGTGTAATTTATTAAGATAACATAATCAAATAAAGGTATTTTTATCAAGACACAAACGGTCTTACTTATAAACGTTACTTAATATTTAATCTATTGCTTAGCAACGGATTAGCAAAAACCTCACTTATAAACACTACTTAGCGTTAAGAAGTCGTTAAGTAGGGTTTAAATAGCTGTCAAAATTAAACACTGCCGAGACATAGTTTAACTCTCGCTAAGCGGCAAGATGGCGGATTTCACATAAATCAGCTGTTCTATTGTGACGTCTGATCAACTTACTTGCGTTTGTTTGTTAGTAAAAAAAATTATATTTGTGCATAAAACATGGATGGATTGGAAGATCTTCGTGGTTTCCAAAACGACGTAGCTGATATAAGCAGTTTCAGAGCTAGGAGGAGAATAATTAAAATATACATTTAACAGTATAATTATTCTTTTAATTTTCTTATTTTAATTTTCCAATAATCCTCTTCCAAAGCCATTAATGACATTCTTCTTTCATGCAGCTCTCTTTCATCATCATCTTACATTCGTGTGCTTGTTTACCGCGAAGCATGGCTTCCTCCCTCGCTTTCCTTGCCAGCATATAAATTTCATGTTCATGGTTGTTTTTACAGCAGTCCGACTTTAATCTGTAAAAACAAAATTTATCTCTTGTCAATTTGTCTCTTTATTAAGTGTACAAAAATTTATCTTTATTCTTTTTAATGCATATAATTTCACAGGCAACACAGCTTGTATATATAAAATATTTGTAATATATGTCGGAGATCATAAAATGGAACGTCAAGCCGGGCCAGGCTTAGGTGTATTCGGATTGTGAAGATAGCAACACTATGTGAATTGACTACTGTCATTTGGTCACGCGGTGACGTGGCGGGAGAACCGAGGAAAGCTATTAACTTGCAAGCGACGAACGGACACTTCGGAATCAGCCTTCGAGCTGCACGGACACCTAGAGAAGAGTATCGTTACATTCTGGATACAGCCTTCGAGCTGAGCAGACGCCTAGACAGGAGCGTAGTTACTTTTAAGACGGAACGCGACGTGTGAATTGTATTGTGATATCAGGTTGACGAGTAACAGGATCAGACGATTATGCGAGGCATTGGGGTGGCTGTAAGGGGTGATGGGAGGCCACTGGGCCGTCGTGCCCTATTATTTGTTGGTTGTTACTCGGATAATTGAAGACAATCAGTTCTAATGGCGTGTTTAATTGTAACCAGTGTGAAACCTGTGTTAAATGAGTTTCTGACTAAAGTGATGTAAACGCCCACTGTTGTTATTATTTCCCGAACCACCACCCAACCAGGCTTTATTCCCGTTATCGGAAGTGGAATGGACCCACATGGTGAGAAAATTTCGCCCACATATGTCAGAAAATAAATGAAGAATGACGGTGGTTCGGATGATATTGAAATGAATTTGTTGCAATGAGAAACGTAACGACAGTAAACGCGAGTAAATGAGAACCGTGGGATTTTACAAAGAAAATATGTGAACCTACCCCCAGATACTCGCCTCACGCAAGATGTTGATATTCGGTCGAGAAGCAATTATGATGGAAGTGAATAGTGGAACAGAGTATGTTACTACGAGTATTTGAACACAGAACACGAGGACGTGTTCATTTTTGTCAAAGATGGCCGAGGGAGTAATAGCATCCAAGACATCAAACCAAACCAAAAAAAAAACCAAAAAAGAAAAAAAAATTTCATAAGACGTGTCTTTGAGGGAAAAGTACTATCTTTTCATTCGGATTACAAAAATCCGCATTTCAGGTTCTTCAGATATGATGTTACAATCGGTGGACGGCAAGCATGTAAAATAAGGATTCTACGAATACAAAGGATCGGAATAATGTCTTGAGTACTCTGTGATTAAGGTTTGAGGTTATACACGAAAGGAAAGTAACACAGCGATTTGGTATGGCATATTTTTTCATTATTATTAACAAGATTGGATAATTCGATAGTGTTTTAGTGTAGTATACACTGGAAGTCAAGCAGTGTAAATGGTGCCGTCATCTTGAACTGTCAAAACACCTGACAGAATTTTCAGAGTTAAGATTTAAGATAAGATTTTGTAAATTTTATTTTGTGTAAGAATGTTGTGCTTCGAAATCCTGGAACATGCAAGGATTTCCTTAAAATAAGACTGATTAGAAAGAACTGGTTAAAATGGTGGTTTGCGAAAACTACAAATCGTTTCGTCGTATTTGTGCTTGATTTAACGAAGTATTATAAAGTCAACGTAATTATGATTAACAAAGTTATTCAAAGTCAGTGCAAGTATATTGTTTTGTGACACCAGAAGCGTTCTGTAAATGAGATCAAGAATATTCAATTTTCAAACATCTTGATATCGTGTACCCTCAGTTCAAAAAAAATAACAATTAGACATTTCGTGTTTTTGTCTTTTGTTTTTTGTGTGTTTCAGATAAACTAAGTGATGATGACAGTTGTATGGACATGTAACCAGTGAATATCTAAACGGTGACGAGAAGTTGCATCAATGCGAGATAACGAAGTCTGATGTCAACTACCTGCATTTAATTTTGTTGATAGTGACGGGAGCGCATCGCGGCTCCTTGTACCGTGGCTTACGATGAGGATCGTCGGTGATTGTATGGCGACATGATATAACAGGTGATCTGTATTGATACTTTTGTAGCTAATTTTGATTACTGCTCACTGACAGTAATAAAATTGTTCCTTGTTGAGTTTGTGCTGATATTACGTAATGTCAACATATGACATTTGATGGTTACTTGAGTTTGTGTACTTGACGATTTTTGGTAATGAAGGCCACAGAGAGAATTTGGTGAGCGAAGTGAGCGAAAAATAACCTTTTTGTTATTTAAAAGTGACATGCAAAGATAATAATTCCTTTACTGATTTGTTGAACTGTTTTTGAGAATCTTTAAGACAGACGGGATAACACACTAAGAATTTCGTAAAATGTTCAGAGCAAGTGAACCGATTGTTGATTGTTTTTGATGAGTAGTAAGTGGTATGCAAGTCGCTCAGATAGCATGCAACTCCAGTCATTCGTGGCGTGCGTTTGGCTTGGAGCTGTAAGCAGTCGCTGTTGGAGCTTCCGATGGGAAGCGGTGAGTTGTTGTTGTTGTTGTGATGTGGAACTGGGTACAGGAGGTAGCCCGGTTGGCTCATGATGATGATGGTGTTGATGATGATGATGATGATGATGATGATGATGATCAGAGTATTGCATACAAACTGCTGACTTATCTTTGAGTGCTATGAAGCCTTTTAGTTGTAAAGTTAGATCGTGTTATCAGATTGTAGTTCTTGGTATTATCCCGTTCTGGCTGCTGCTACGTGTGTTTTCATTATGAAGCCTTGGGGCTTGAGGTCAGGGAGGCCGAGTGGGAAACTTTTACTTTGCGAAGGTTATGTCTTTTCCAGATGGTCCCCTGCTGCCTCACCGAGGACGGTGAGATTGTCACGATGGCCGTGTCGGAGATCATAAAATGGAACGTCAAGCCGGGCCAGGCTTAGGTGTATTCGGATTGTGAAGATAGCAACACTATGTGAATTGACTACTGTCATTTGGTCACGCGGTGACGTGGCGGGAGAACCGAGGAAAGCTATTAACTTGCAAGCGACGAACGGACACTTCGGAATCAGCCTTCGAGCTGCACGGACACCTAGAGAAGAGTATCGTTACATTCTGGATACAGCCTTCGAGCTGAGCAGACGCCTAGACAGGAGCGTAGTTACTTTTAAGACGGAACGCGACGTGTGAATTGTATTGTGATATCAGGTTGACGAGTAACAGGATCAGACGATTATGCGAGGCATTGGGGTGGCTGTAAGGGGTGATGGGAGGCCACTGGGCCGTCGTGCCCTATTATTTGTTGGTTGTTACTCGGATAATTGAAGACAATCAGTTCTAATGGCGTGTTTAATTGTAACCAGTGTGAAACCTGTGTTAAATGAGTTTCTGACTAAAGTGATGTAAACGCCCACTGTTGTTATTATTTCCCGAACCACCACCCAACCAGGCTTTATTCCCGTTATATAGAACAGTGAGATAAAAAATGTTGTATACAAACATACTTATTTGTTTATCGTTTTTTTGCTGGAGCTGTTCCTGAAGGACCTGGCCTGTCATGTATGGGAAGTGAGGTCCTACTGGCCTGGGTTGCCGGACTGATTAGAGCTGGGCTGGGATCATCAATTTTTTGTAGCTAAAAATATAATAAAACAGGTCAATACAGGTGCTACTTTCGTTGACAATAACTAGTTAGTAAAGAAATAAAAACAAATATTAATCACGGAGTGCTAATGTGGTGAATTATTATTTACTAGTGGAGTGCTGCTAGTAAATAATAATTTACACACATCCAAGGTTATGCTAGTTATAATGGCTTAAGTATAAAATAGAATAAGTTCTAAATTGATATATACTAATATAATAATTAATTATTCTTACCTCCAGTTCCTTTTGTATTGGTGATACTGGAGATGGGATGCACACATTTTGAGTTGATTCCTGCTGAGATAATGAAAATATTTGTTAACAAGGTAGCACAATTAATGCAATATGTGTACTTCAATTCAGACACTGCAAGATATTTAATGGTATAAAAATATAGCCACAGCACTTGTTAAATATTAACAAAGAATCTAGCAAAATTTTTGAATATAACCTGTATAATATAAATGCTGTCACTATCATGACAGTTTGAGTCGATTGAGAACTCGTGGGGAATTGCGTCGATGAGTTCCTGGTCTTCAGGAGGTGGCCTAGGTGGGGGACGTCCTCCACCAGTCATGTTTTTTGCCCGCCTGAAAGAAAACTCCGCCTTCTTAGCTTTGTTTTTCATGTTCTTCCATTGGTTGAGCAGCTGTATCATATCCCGCTTAGTAGAATTGACAGCATTAAATCTGAAATTAAATATGTCAATAGATGTGAGATACAATTGAAATTAAGTAACTTCAATATTGAAACAATACAAAACCGAAATGCGAAAAACATCAAAACCAACCATGACAAAACCTCCTCCCAAGCTATCTTTTTAGCGGCATTCGTGTTCGTCGTGGTGTCTTTTTTTCAATAATATGTGCTCTTTCGAGCACAAGCGTTCTTAGCACTTTCTAAAAAGAACACATTTGTTGTTAGCATGCAAGCATTCAGGCATATATTATTGTTATTACAATTTACAAGCAGTACAGCATTCGTTTACAAATATAATTAAGTAATACAAATACCTTCTCCATATCACTCCAATTGGTGGATCGTATTCTTTTATTGGCTTGTTCGGGGGTGTCCATCACTGAATAAAACTAACTATTACACTATAAATACTACTAATAAAAATGAAAGTTAAAAAGATATTTATATTAAATTTAATTCCCGTTTTTTAAATTTAATAACTGACCGTTATCTGTCAAATTCACGACACTGACACTGTCATAGATGACATAATATGGAAAAAATAGAACTTTTAGCAATTTCATTCATTCAATTTCTCTATCAAATCGATTATTTTAGGTATAATCTGTGCCAACCATTTATGTATCGTTATCTGTTCGTTTCTTAACTAAGTAACAGCTAATCAACGTTTATAAGTAATGAAAAGTTAAACGTGGATTAACTAACGTATAGATTAGTGAGATTTTTATAAGTAAGACCGAAAAATTTTAAAGTCAGTACATTTCTCCATACTAAATGGGCATTCTCCTTTTTTGTCCAAAAATCACTGTGACACAATTATTTTTTTAAGAGTACTGGGTATGGGCATTCTCCTTTGAGGAATTGTAGGGTCTGGGTAAAAAACAAGCGAGTAGGGCTGACAACGTCGATTGTTTCGCAGTAGATTCATGTACTGAAGCGGGAGCTGTGACGGTGTGAGTCCGTTATACTGTTGGTACACTGCTCGTCTCTAAGTATACTGATTCGACTGAAATTTATTTGGAGCCCTTTTTCTAGTGTTTGCAGGTACGTCTTCATCCTTTTCTATTCTTCTGTCTTCTTTAAGTAACTGCGAGTTCTCATCATTTTGGCCGGTAAGCTGCTTAACATTATTCCGGATCCCGCTCGAATGACCAACTTGTAAATCTCAGGAGCGAAACACTAAAAACAGACAGATTGGTAAAATAGTTTGTTAAAATAATTAAGTTTTTATTTATTTATTTAATGACAACACAGTGAACCATTTTTCCTTTATTGCGTATTCTCTACTAATACACAATTCTAAGTTCTTGTCACATTTTCATATAACGAATACATTATATTTTTATTTGCGGCCAGACATTGCATTATTCTCACACCCCCTCTTAATGTCTGCTTTTGATCATAAAATAACACTAACTAAAAGTGTTAAAAATTGTTACTGAATGTAAGTATTTTGCTTTTCCTCAGCAGGTGATCATACTCGCTCTTAAGGATTTTAGGGATTTTTCTATAATTATTTCATTGACTTGTCTTATTGCAAGTGAAGAAACAAAGCGGAACAATACATCAGAGGCATAACGCATATAAATATCGGTAATATATAAACTATTCATAAATATGTTAAAAGTTCTATTATACACTGGGCCGCAAAAATTCCGGGTTGCTTATAAAAAGTGTGACAGTTTTTTAACTACACAATACAAACTAGTGAAACTGTAGTATGTTATAGATGACTGACTTATACATAAAAGAAAATACATAACACGTTTGTAAACTGTATAATTTTATTTAAGTACTAAAAATACAAAAAAAAAAAACACTTAACTTTTGACAACAAAAATATACAACACAGTTAATCTGCAAATTGAAAGCTTTTCTGTAAATTTAATATCTTGTATTTCCTTCACGAGTTCGTATCGCTTCATTAAGTAGATGTGGCATGCTGTAAATCAAATTTCTAATACATTTTGGTCTATGTTTGATCATTCTTCTACTAGCGCACTTCTTAACTCACGTAAGTTAGCTGTTTTGAACATACGCGTTGACCAAATGTGCTGTATGTGGTCGCGCATTATCGCCCATAAAAATGGAATTTGCGCCTATATTCACCAAGAAAGGACCAGCATGCTCATTTAAAATCTCCTCTTCATATCTGGGAGCTGCCAGAGAACTGTTTTCTATAATTACTAACTCCGTACGATCCTCTGAAGATATCCCAGCCCAAACCATTATTGATCCTCCACCGAATGGCACTTTTTCCTCAAAACACGCTTGACGATAACGTTCATTTGGTCGCCTATATACTCTTCGTCTCCCATCGTGTGCGAATAAATAAAATCTTGACTCATCGAAAAACATAACCCTGGACTAACCTTCATCTGTCCATCGGACGTGTTCTCGAGTAAACCTCAACCTGGCAACTCGATTTTCTCTGAGCAATTTATGGCCATTTTATCATTGGCCATTTATATCAGCTTCCCGAAGTCGCCGCCGAATCCTGTCAGAGCTTACATTGTTGTGGTGAATTTCTTGAAGGCTATTTCGGACCTGAACAGCCGTAAGATGTCGATTTCTGAACACAGTGCTCACGATGAATCGGTCTTCTCGTATAGTTGTACACCTTGGCCAGCCATTCCCTGGTCTCCTGATGTTCATGCCGATCTCTTGAAATCGCTGGAGTACTTTTTGGACCGTGGATAAAGATACACCTACTGTTCTAGCAGTACTCCGCTGACTCCTTTCTTCTTGTACCATGGTGATAATTCGTGTACATTCTTCAGTAGATAACGACATGTTACTGCATGGTTGATACACAAAATACTGTGACCAGTCAAAAAAACTGATTATGATGACAGCTTGGTTTGAAACAAAAGCGAGAAAATTTTCTATTCCAAAATTTTAATTTTGATATTTCTTAAAAATCGGATATTTTTTTGAAGCTGTAACTTGTTCAAATGCAACTTCTTTTGATATGTATAATAAGCGTCACAAATCTGCATATAACATATTATTTATACGAGGGATCTATGTAAATAACTTTCGGAGATATCGCGGTTTTTCCAAATGATCCGTTATTTTTGCTGTCCAGTGTATGTGCCGTTGCTGCGGACATCTTGTAAGGTTTCAGATTCCTCCACAAGTAATGGTTCTTAGGGCAGGGTAGGTAAGGTGTTCGATGTTCGTAGGTAAATAAAAGAAGAGGTTCGTAGGTAAGAAGATAAAGTTTAAGAACATTTAGAAAAAAATTAGAAGCCAAAAGAAAATCAAGTATAAAGAATAAAGTTCGAAATAAAAGCCAAAATTCGAAGTTCAGAGATGGAGAAGAAGGAAATGGAAGAAATAAAATAGAAAGAAGAAAAGAAAGAAGAATAGAAGTAAGGAAAGAAGAACGGACAGAAAAAGAAATGTAGAAAAGTAAAAGTTAAAAATGTAAAAAGTAAGTTAAAAATTGTAAAATAAAAAAGGTGTTAAAAAGTTGTTTTAGTCCCCCCTAAAATTCCCGTATTCGAGTTTAGATTTGTAGCTGAAAAATAAACATTAGGTAAAGCTAAAAAAGGTAAAACAGTTAAGAAGTTATAGCGAATGTAAAAATTTTGAGAAAATAGAGAAGCTAAAAATTGAAGAGTGAAGCTAAGTTCTACTAGGTCAAAGAAATAAAAATAAATAAAATAACTTAAGCTACTTGTTTGTAACCACCAAGAAAAATAAAAAGATGTAAAGAAAGAAAGAATCTCGAGGGTCGTTTTTGGAAAAGAAAGTAGGTCTAAAGAAAATAAGCCAAAAGGAAAACCAAGGGGTGTCACTTGTGTAAGGTGTAACTTGGGTGGTTTTATAAAGCCTGCAGGCACTGGCTGTCTTTCGCACCATATGCGCTCTCTAGCCGCTTTCGGAGGGCTGTCGATACGGTCGATCTCAGGAAGCTTTTTCGACTTTTTTGGCCGAGCAGCTGGCTTTGGTTGTTTCGAATCCATCCTCTATATGTTGGACAAGGTTCAGCGTTTGGCCTGTGCAGGACTTACCTGGCCGAAAACCAGCTTGTTCTGGTATTAATTTTGTTTCCAGAATTGGTGTGAGGCGGTTCAGAAGCATTCTTTCAAAAAGCTTGTAGGAGGTATGACATAACAATAAAATGGGATGGTAGTTATTTGGGTCCTTCGGGCACTTACCGGACTTGGGAAGTGCTATGACTTTGGCACGCCTCCACAATTTTGGGATCTTCTGACTTTTAAGGCACGAGTTAAACATTGTTGATAATACTGATGTTATATGTATGTATAAAATCTCTTTTATGTTATTCCTTTTTATTGCCCACTTTACAGGCCACTTGAAACTGAAGTTATTGTTAATGACAGTTTTAAATGTCACGTGTTTTCTTATGTTAGAGTTTGCATGGACGCATAAGTTTAGAGCAATATAATATTCTACGTAATTATTTTATATAAACGAGATGGAACCTGACAAAAATATAGTATTTGTCAAAAATAAAAAAGGGAGTAACAATTTATTATTTAATGGTTATTGTTATACAAAAAATAGGACAAATAACGATGGTTCATCACTTTGGCGATGTGGCAACAGAATGCTTTCTGTACTGCTTCTTTAAAAGTGAATACGGAAAACGTAGTTCTGAAAGTTGGTGAACATACATGTTCGCAAAATCATGCGAAGAATGCTATTTCAATAATTATTGATAAAAGTAAACAAAAAGTTTGCCAATCATTTGGACCAGTGCCGAAAATTATTGAGAAAGTATTAGTCAACCATCCTGAACTTTCTGCAAACGTTGATATAAATTAATCAAGAGAGAGAAAATTTTAATAATAGATTGTCAAGAGCGAGAAAAACCGTGGAGTGTGCATTTGGAATTTTATGCAATAAATGGCGAATTTTGTTAAAACCTATTGAAACTGATATTAAACATCATGCCTGCTGCACCGCCTGATCATATAAACCGCTTGCTTGTTGCATAATATTGTAATTGATATAGATGGTTACGATTGCGATACAGAGTTTACAACTCAAACTAGGCGCCAAAGGCGACAAACTGGAAGAAACAACAATCCATCAAATCGAGCTAAACAAATTCGGAATCTATTCACGAAATATTTTCGGGAGAACAATAGTTTATTACACGTATATACGTAGCCACCTTTGTAGTATTTTTCTATCTTTTGTCTGTTATTTAATATTATATGTTTTAGCCTATTATTTAATGTTATTTTTATATTTCTATATAAAAATAAAAAGTTTTTAAATGCCTATAAATATGACAATATTTAATTTAGGTACTCGCCCTCCATATCAGGAAACAATTCAGCAATTTCCTTCCATAGTTACTCTCGCCAAATTGGAGTTCTAGCCTGAATAGCACTAATAAACTCTTCCATATTGAACGACATGATCAGCTCAGATGAAAGAACAAAGGCAGATAAAAATTTCGTAAAGAAATTCAACGAATAGCGTGAAGTCGCTTTTTTAATATGTGTGCACGACAACCATATTGACAACTAACAACGGCATCGTACGGACACGTACTTCTTTGTATGTGCCAGTAATCAGACATTGAAAACAAAACGTCGCAGTCTCTCACAATTTTGTAAATATTTTTTGCCATATTTCCAACTTGAAATATTATGCACAGTTTTATTAAATTGGCAAATTATTTATTATTATATCACTAGTTATCAAAAAATATAGATATCAAATATGTAATGTTCTTTTAATATACAAGTATTTTGTTTTAATTTATGGATTTTTTCTCTTTGAGTATTTTTTTATTGAAAAACATCAAAATTTCAATATAGTTGTTTGTTCACATAATGAATTCGTGTGCTATCGTTTCTAGCGACAAGATCAAACTGGTTGAACTTACCTGACGTCGCGAGTGAATCGCGCGCTCCGCCGCAAGTTCGACGTGAACACACGAAAACAACTCACTGTCGCTTGTTTGCCCGCTACTTAGACCGCACGTGCGTTTTGTACGTGAACACTTGGATATTACGAGTACTTCATATAAAATGTTTGATATTTCGTGACCGCGTTTGCCACCGCGCCTGCCACCGCGCCCGCGTGTTAACGTTAACAACTACTTATAAATGCCGCCCATACACATTATTGAACCACCTTACCACCTTGATAACCCACAGTTTTCACCACAAACAGCAAACCTGTCACAGCGACTTTTGCATACAAGCTGACATCATTTGGACCATTTAAAACAACTCTTGGTTCGTCAGAGAAGAAAAAAGTCTCATTGCACAATGGTCGAATTTAACTGTTCTTTGGCATTCCATTTTTGTAATTTTTTTAGTTACAAGAGAAGATTATTCTTTCATTGTTAAATAACTAATTGTGGAAGGATAATTATTTTTTAAAAGGAGAATGCCCATAGCCAGTACTCTTAAAAAAATAATTGTGTCACAATGATTTTTGGACAAAAAATTTAATTAAAATATTTCAAGTATTTTACCCTATTTCCTAAAAAATCCTTATTGGGAATAATTTTCTGAAATTAATAAGTAACTTCACTTCCGTTTTACAAAAGAAAACCATTGGGCCATTTATGTTTGGATAAGGGCCAATCAGGAATCTTTTAGGATCCTTCGGGCCAATAGGTAGCATTGATTCGATTATAATTATGATACAACAGTTATAGTATAATATATCCATGACAACAAACTAGATGACGTAAGGGGACTGTCAAATGAATTATTTTTTTATAGAAAATTATTACAATCAGCCAGGAGTAATAGTTTTCTGCGATTATAATACATTAAAAACTTCATGGTGTTTGGGGACTGTCAAATGAATTTGAAACTTAAAAGATCGACATTACATACGCAATCGACTTTAATACGCCCGCATAGAGTCCATATTACTGTGAGTTTACTATAAACTAAATACAAATTAGTTTTGTTTAAAATCTCTTATTTCCTAATATTATCATTGACTAAAGTTAGTATGTATAATTTATTAAGATAACATAATCAAATAAAGGTATTTTTATCAAGACACAAAAATGTTAAAGTCAGTACATTTCTCCATACTAAATGGGCATTCTCCTTTCGTAGATAAAATTATTTCCACCCCTTGGTCCACTTTAGTCACTAAAATTACCCATTCATTAGTTACTAAAATGAACGAAGACCGTTTATCCGAGGATCTATCCTACTCCTTTTTATGTACAATTGCAAACACTTTTAAAACATTTTATATTTAAATATTTATTAAAAAACAAAACATTATTAAAAAACATATTTATTGATACCTTTTGGTATCTACTGAATAAATAAACATTTAACAACATATGAAAGTATAATAAACAATCAAATGATATTTTAGAGAAACCTTTAAATCATAAAAGGAGCAGTTAGGTCCAAACAACGTAAGACTGTAATATTTTTTTTATTATAGTTGCATTTATTTCAGTGTCAATTTCATCATAATTGTTGCTTTTCCGTTGTTTAACTGCCGAATTAATTGATTTAATTTTTGTTTCCTTCATTAGAATGTCCAAAACTTTTGCGATGGATGGGTTTTTGGAACGAAGTTCCTTATCGCGCGTTGTGATAGGGGGCTAGAAGGAAAAAATTCTTACGACACTTTTTGATTCTTACGACACTTTTTGCTATTGAAGTGATTCAGAGAGTTTTACAGAGATGGCGCTGTACAACTTTCTGAATCACGCTACTAGCGTGATTCAGAAAGTTTGTAACACTCCTAGCTGGTGTTATATAAAATAAACAGCGTAGGTAAAAAATATTAATCGGTTTAATGAGCTTAGGGTCGTGGGTACATTCGTACTAAACATTCGATTTGAATGTTGCGTCTGTAAAATATTATTTAATTCTCGGAATCAGTTTTCTCGCTTTTACTGAGCAGAAAACAAGTATACGCGTATCTTCATAAAAATAGTCCGCCAAAATGAAAGATGAAGACTTTTCAGGAATTTGTACCTCATCTAGGTTGTTAAATACTGTTTTTGAGCAATATCGATTTATTGACTTATTTCTTATACTATACAGGCAATGTTGTATATTGGATAGAGAAAGTATAGTTTCTACAAAATTTAGGCCTGAATCTTCCAGACCTACAATCGCTTTATTGTATAACTGAGGCACAGGCCGATCAAATTTTTTAACAGTTTCTTTTAAATGTGCTATAGTTTTATCCACATCATTTTTCGTATTGTTAGGTTGGCACTGGTGGTTTTTTTAAGTACAATATTTTCCTGAAAATTAAATTAAAAAATGATATGCGTCAGCAGTACATAACACTTTTAAATTGCATTACATTAAGGTGAAACCACAAGCAAGAAAAATCACCTCACTAATAGAGTTATTGTACCCGTGCATTTTAGTTTCTTATAATACTGGTGGTTGCATTTTATAATACTGGTAATCACCAAATAAAATTATTATACCACCATTTCTATCAATTAAACAAATATCACTACCTAAATCGACATTCATTGTGGAAACGCGGTGCAAACTGGTCTAGAATAAAACAATAATAATATGGATAAAACATAAATAGGAATATAAATTCAAATAGGTCAGTGTCAGAATTATTTTTCTTTAATGTTAAACAATTTTTCTGCATGAAGTTTACACATAAAGAGAATTTACGCACTTTAATAGAACTACGGGTAAATTAAGTTGCCATTAGCACTATCGATAGGATTACCGGCAATTTGATTTCGCTATGGTTCGATTAATAGAACCACAGGCAAAAAAATTGTCCATGGATCGCTTTGACCGACCGACCAGTAGAGCTCGGCGATCGGGCCATGGACAATAAACGAAATATTTTGTTTTTCTTACCTATCATACATTTGACATAAGGAAACACGAAAAAGTATCATTAAATAATTTTTCCTACTAGTGGGACCACGAGGAAGCTTTATTCCTTGTACGAGTACGTAAACGGGTAGTTTTGTTTAATTCACTTACTTAAGTTTTTCTAATAAAAATAATCCGACGAAAATCTCTCCATGCATTAACTGTAATTGAGTCAGAATAATCATGTCATCATCGTCGATGTACTCTTGCCGTCTTTTTTTATATCTTATAAGTTAATGCTTGATTACAATCTACGTCTTTCCGTATTTGAGTCTTTCGACTATTCATGCTTATGCTCTAACTTCACTGCATTGAGCAATCTCAAGAGAGAACTTTGACTTTTTTTCTTCATGTCTTTATTTATCATTGAGTTCTAACTCTACCGCGTTATTAGTACGGTGTCTCTCCGAATGCGCATACCATTGTGACTGAAAAACGGAGCTCTTAAGCCAGAAAATGTTCATAAATTTGGTGATTTTTGGCTTGCACGATACTGCTTTCATTTACTTCCAGCCCTCCTCAATATTTAATTTCGGAAGCAGTGCTAGGGCAGAGCACATACCCATAAGCATTCGATCTCTTTTACAGTTTATTTTCAATGCTTTTGCCTTTCTCCACCACAGAACATAATTTTAATATCAGGAAACACTGTCATTAATGCGTTGGAAGCAGCAGTTTCAAAGTCAATAATTTTTTTGGAGACCAGTTAGAGATTTAGGACTTTATCATCTCGAACAAAATTATGTATGATTCCTCTTTCCAGTCAGACATTAAAGCATTCACAAATGGAACGACACGCTAGTTTTTGTAGATGTATTTTATGTAGATCCCAAGTCTCCATGAATGGTGTATAACAGGTCTAAAGGTGCAGGGCAACTTGTCGGTCTAGTGGCAGTAGTTCGGTTATTAGTCCGGTTAACCGAACTAATGCAACTTTTTAGTGTCAGTAGTTCGGTTAGTCCGGTTAACCGAACTACTGGTACTTTTTAGTGGCAATAGTTCGGTTAATATAATGATACCGGAAATTTCAATTTCTTATTACTTAGATCAAAATGAACATGTAAAATATAATAATTTTTTTATTTTTTATTTTTTTATTTATTTATCAAAATGACCAGTCAGTATTTAAATAAGACACACTAATTGGACAATCAGAAATTGGCATTAAATTATGAATTGGCATTAATTCCTATACAATGATATTTACAATACGATAAAATCAAACAATTAATAAGTAGTTGTCCCGATGAACATTGTACCGTCTAAATCAATGTCATGTTAGTTTTCAATTTTAACTAAACGTTATGTACGCATACACATCCACGTCATCTCCCTCTCATCATTTAGGAGAGCTAAATGTGATGCTATTTTTTATTTAGATTGGACATGGTTTTCGTCTTGTCCATGTTCATCTTAAGACCCACCCGTTGTGAGGCGCTGTTCAAGTCCCCGAGCATTGTACCAAGTTTCTCCAGGAATCCAGCCAAGATTCATCGGCATATCGCAAGAGTGTGATGTGTTCGCTATTTATGTTAATGCCACATCGTTTCCACTCCATCAGTTTGAACACGTCTTCCAACGCAGCAATGGACAGTTTTAGGGATATGACGGCTCCTTGCCTAACCCCTATCCGAAGTTGGATGGGGTTCGTTGTCATCGTTCAACAAATCTTACAAACTTATTTTCAAACGAATTCTTAATCACTTACAACATTTCAATTTCTTATTATTTACTTCAAAATAAACAAGTAAATAGAGCGACTTTGTGTAAAAATATTTCAATCGAAATATCGCCGCAAGTTACCTGTTGCTGGGCATTCCTAATAAGGTCATCAGTTTCAATATTTTTTTTATTTATTTTTGTTAGTGTGTTATTTCCAAATCTTCTATGTTGTGTAATTTGCAAACTCACAAGAGTACTATCGTCTTTGAGTATGTGTAAAATTTGCATCATTTTTGGATTCTTTTTTATCAACCCATTTATTTTAAAATTCCAACCTTCCACTACGTTTGTTGAACGATGGCGATTGGAAAAAACAGACCATATTGGAATAAAGTCAGGCTTCATCCAAAACTTTTCGAAATATATAAGAAATTTATTAAGGCATCCATCACTAAGGAAATTTCAATTCTTTTTATTATTTGCCAACCCTCATTTATTTTTTGTTCAGGCAGCAAAGCTAACACAGAACATAGACTTAAAATATACTTGTCCTTTTTTGTTTTAAGTTTATATTGCGCTGCTTTACGTTTAAAACAGTTGCGGTAATGAAAATAACATCCAGTGATTGTTAAATTTTTGAATTTTGATTTCAAGGCATTAATTGTGGCCTTTTCATAATCAACGTGTATTTTTTGAGGGCCCCACTCAGGAATATTTGACTGAATTAATTCAAAAACTATTTTATATGCCTTTTTGCTTTTCTGCGACATAAATGCGAATATTAAAGGTTTCACATTTATTGTTTCTATGGTGCTGCCTAAGTCTCCATGAATGCTTAACAGCTGAGCAAACGGTATAGGGCTCGCCCTGAAAGTACCATCCATGAAGTACTCCTTTATCGTTTTCATATACGCCCTTGCATCACTGCTACAAAACATTATTATCCTTATTTCGCCATCAAAATAGTCGGTTAGTAATATATCAAAGAATTGTGATGGAACTTGCACTTCAGAAATTGTTGTTGGACGTATTTTCTCCACTTCTGCATTTTTACGAATCATACGATAAATTGTATTTTTCTTTTGTGAAAACGAAGGGACTGGTTTGGAAGATGCCAAATCTAGACCTTTATTTCGTATAGCTACTAAACATTTACGGTATAATCTGGGTGCCGGTTCTTTCCCTTCTGCAGCCTCCGTTATGCTTTCATTTATTAATATATCCACACTATTTTGCGATTGATCTGGACTACAAATATGATCACCGATTTTAACTATCGCGTCTTCTTCCTTAAAGGTAAAATTATTTGCATTACTTTGTGAAAATCCATTGTTATTAAGTTAGTAATTAATTAATGGTTGATTGTGATTGTTGCAAAGTAGACTAACTTAAGTTACCAGTTATTCAATGAACCAGCATATATGATATTACAAAATTCAATGAAAATTGTGTTCTTCTTGACTCTTAATTTAAAATTTAAAAAAACTCCCGACAATTTTATTTATACAGAATGTAGCTAAGAACACTCCCGATTAAGTTACGTTCCAAATAAAAAAACTAGATCAAAATCAGTTCATTCGTTAGGGACCTTCGATGCCACAGACAGACAGTAAGATACACAGACATGTTAAACTTATAACACGCTTCTATTTCCGTCGGGGGTTAATAAGATTAATAATACTTAGGAAAATTTGCGACACTGACCTTAGATAACGTAACATAGCCATTACAACGTATATTTTTATTCTTGTACTGCTTGCAACGCCAGTAGCTATTTCGTGAAACATACACAGAATTTTTATAAAACTGATACCCATTATAGAGCATAACTGTGCCTTGCCCTCGCTTAATTATTTAAAATTCACTCTTTTCATCCATCGTTATTTATGTAATAATGAAACAATGATTATTCACCTTAAATTATTAGTAATGTGATTAAAAGACGACATGAAGGAAAATCTTGTCATAAAACAATTTATTGTCTTAAATATGTCATAATAATTCATAGAATAAAATTAAATGAGTCTGCCTGCCTACATCTAAAATGTTGCAAACCTTGTTTAATATTTCAGCCAATATATTTTTATACAAATTCGCTCTATTTACATTTTCATTCTGATTTAAGTAATAAGAAATTGAAATTTCCGGTATCGTTATATTAACCGAACCATTGCCACTAAAAAGTATCAGTAGTTCGGTTAGTCCGGTTAACCGAACTACTGACACTAAAAAGTTGCATTAGTTCGGTTAACCGGACTAATAACCGAACTACTGCCACTAGACCAACTTGTCCCATCCCTGAAAAATTCTTGAATATGTTCAATTTTTTTTTCTATAAAGCAAAACTATATAATGCGACAGTTATCGTTAGAATAATCTGAAAGTAGAAAATTCTTTTGAAATTCTGAAGGAATAATCACTTCTGAAAGTATCTTAAAATTCGTTTTTTTTTTCGGCTCCCGTATATAGCTGTTTTTATATTGTTCAGTTAATAGGTGTTACAAGATTAAGCCCCTTATCTTTTATTGCCTCCTTCGTCTGTTTGTATAATTGAAGAATAGGTTTATCGTTATGGCGGATATACATTTCTTTTTGATACATGTAACATACATACATGAAGCATCTACAATTCATTTTTTGCGTAATTGGCTTGGCATAAGTCAGATTTTTCTTTTATTACTTTGTAGAGTTGTCTCCTTGGTAATGGGGGCTAGAAACCAGAAGCTAGTCACTATGCAAATTAGGTTATTTATGAAGATACCAATATAATATGAATTTACTGAGGTTGCGACGCGCCGGGGGCAAGGGGACGACTGGCATTCGATGCGCTTTATGCGCTTGAGTTGTCCCTTACAAACATCCCCTTTCTTAAAAAAAAATTCATACACGGAAATTGTCTTGAAAGTTAAATTCATCTATGATAAAAGTAAGTTGCAATTATAATAATACGACAATAACAAGTTATTACATTACAAATTATAATTCATTAAGTAAAATTAACAAGTATATTCTAGTATGACCACCAAGAAACGCCCTTCTATTCGAATGTAAATATAAGGTTTCTAAATGTCGGTGAGGCCATGAATCTCCATTGAAGGTCCAGGGTCGGACCTCTTTAATCTACAGCGCTTGTCTTATGCAGAGGCTAAGAAATATCATGTCATTTTTAGATTAGGGAATTGTCAATAATATAGAACAGATAATTTTTGATCAAGTAGTGTGAGGTACTTTGGAATACTGATGTGAACGTTAGGAGAACTGGAAATATGTCATGGTGCAAAGTAAAAGGAATATCATTTCATAACCAACACTATAGAATACCCCCCCCCTTCTTTTTTTCTTTTTTTTTATGGAAATAACCGGAAAACGAGCTGACGATCCACCTGATGGTAAGTGGCTATCGCCGCCCATGAACATCAGCAACACCAAAGGCATCACTGATGCGTTGCCGGCCAAGAAAGAAAGAAGAAAAAGAAAGAAAAGAACTGGCTCTCAAGCCCCCAGTCGGAACACGACGAGTCGTTTGGCGGCTGACTCATGCTCGAGGGTGGTAGCTATCCCGGCGAACCCATGGAGAAATTATAATAGTAATAATGGTATTAATTAACAATTAAAATCAATACTACCAATATAATCCCTCCGAGCGCCCTACCACCAGCGAGCCGGATTTTGTCGCCTTTTACGACACCCTTCCGGCGTGGGATTGGGGTAAGTATTCTAAGCCGCCCTAATACGGCTCTGCTATATACAGGGTGGATTTTTGAGACGGGTCAGTAAGGGCAGGTACCTTAATCGTTACAGTTACAGGAAAACGTTTCTAGGAGACTTTCCATAACTTTTTAAGATATGCTGAACTGCATTCACAGATTTTTGAGAAAATGTACGGTTAGCGAAAAAAGTGCTAAAATCCAAAAAAATATATATTTTAATGCGTATCGATCCTACTTCGTATGGGGATCAAAATACTCTATGTAACCATTTAAGGTATGAGTACTAGAAATGTCAGAAATCGCTAAAACATTTTCCATACATTTTGTACTGAAAAATGATAAATCAACTCGTAATATTCTTTATTGCCAAACAATCCCATTTCTTACTGCGATTAAAAGATTCTTTAAGGCCTATTGAAATTTAAATACAAAAACTACGGTAAGACACAACATATCCTTACAAATAGGTTATATACGAAATAAATTGTTCAAAATGACCGCCATTTTCACGAATACATAAGTTTACTCGTTTTTGTACTAAGCAAGTAGCAGGGGAAAGTTTTCTTTGATGGATATTATTTAAAATCCTCGTTAATGCCTCTTTCAGCTCCTGAACACTGTCGTACTTCCTTTTGTAGAATTATTTTTTTAAGTGGCCCCACAAAAAAATCGAGAGGCGTTAGATCGGTGCAGCAAGGTGGCCACTTAATTGGACCATGTGTTCCTACTCACTGTGTCCCGAATTGTTTGTTCAAATTAGAACGCGTTATATGGCGGTGCGCCATCTTGTTGAAAATAAACTTGGTACAAAAGGTAAGTCTTCGAACATAATCACCCGGATGTAACGCTTGAACTATACGCCTCCTCCTCCTCGATAGCATTTATAGCCGTATTTTTCCATGTCTTTAACACAAGTGAGTGGGAAACACCCTCTTCAAGAGCGACCAATCTGGACGATATTTCTGGATTGGCTTCAACATAGGTTAAAATAGCGATCTCCGTGTCTATGTCCAGTACACGAGGCTGCCGCACTAATTTCTTTTTGAAAGAACCATTTTCTTCAAGATTCTTCAAAAGGTTTGTAATAAAAATAAAATTATTAAAAATTAAAATAAAAAAAAAATATTAAAAATTAAAAAAAAATTCAACAAAAGAAATAAATCAAAAACAATTCAAAAAAATTCAAAATAAAATAAAAAATATACCAAAAAACAATATTAAAAAACATTATTGAAAAAAATATAAAAAAAATATATTAAAAAACAATATTCAAAAAACAATACAACGTTATTCTTTCTTTATAGAAAAACCTATACACGTGTCAAATATTTTCGCCTAAATAATCTACATAAAAATTTTCAAAGGTGTATCTTGAAAACTCACAAAGTTACAAGCTTGTTGTGTTTCTCCATTGTCCCCGCATAAACATGGTCACCGAGCGTGCGGCCCGCGTCGATTCGCGACCGCCGCAGTTAACTGTCAACCATCTTGACGTGTTTACAATATTAATCCCCATTATTTACAATAACGTATTTAATATTTTTTGTAGTGAATCATTAATAAATAATAATAATAATAATTTATTTATTTATTTATTTGCTCTCACAAAAGGTTAACAAAATAATGGCTTAGTGTAATTTACACAACACATTCAAACAAGTGTCCCCCATTTTGCCTTATGCACAAACAAGCACATGTGTTGTGCTACTCTCGGGATTGTCGGCTATGTATGTAGTCCAAAATCCCTTGTTGTACTGCCGTTGGAATGCGATTCACATCGATTAACGGCGATAAGAACTACCCGTAGTCCCTTAAGCGTTGTGTGCCGGAAAGCATGGTGTTCCACGATACTCTTACACCAAATTGCTCCTCGTACCGTCGCACTGCCATGGACACTTTATTACCGCACACCACTTCGAGTACCATTTCTGTGTACTGCACATTACTGTATCGAAAACTCATTATCCAAATTTTTTACGACACGATAATAATTTTATTATGAAAGGCGCAAGCAAAACGCCAGACTTGACAATCTTAATCAATCTCAGTTGTCAACGCAACCGAATAACAGTTTATGTATAAGTTAACAAAATTGAGATGTGAGTAGTAGTTCTCCCATGCCATATGTTTATGTGAAATCTTATTTTGTTGTTATTATAACCAACAAAGTTGAAACTACACCAAGGCTTAAGATGGTCGGTAATAACGATGTTTTGCATTGGTGTCCAACTTGTAACATTTTTTAAATATTTTTAGGACAAAATATAACATGGTGTAAAAATTATTGCGATCGATTCAGTAATTGATTCTGATCAAAATACATTCAGCTTTCGCATATACTAAGAATAACGGTGTATAACAAAAAACATTCCTAAAAACAATATTAAAAAAACGGACGGAAAAGGGACGGGGGAGGGGTCAAAAAGTCATGAAATTAGTGTGACGTAATTTATGGATGGCCCTTAATGATAATTGAATAGGACATTTTGCGAATAGGACATTTTGCGAATAGGACATTTCGCCAATTGGACTTTCTAAGAATAGGACATTTTGAGAATAGGACATTTTGAGAATAGGACATTTTGAGAATAGGACATTTTGAGAATAGGACATTCTGCGAATAGGACCTTTTGTGTCCGCCGGACATTTTGCGAATGGGACATTTTGCGCCTAAACGGAATAAAAATGTAAGTTGTTATGGCTATGTTACGTTATCTGAGGTCAGTGTTGCTTTTCCTAAGTATAATTAATCTTATTAACCCCCGACGCAAATAGAGGCGTGTTATAAGTTTGACATGTCTGTGTATCAGTAAGTCTGTCTGTGGCATCGTAAGTCCCAAACGAATGAACCGATTTTGATCTGGTTTTTTTTTGCTTGGAACGTAACTCATGGTCGTAGCACACATATCAACTCGGAAAGGGATCGTCACCGGATCGCCTCGCCGTCAACCTACCGTTAACGCGTTACCAACCGACTAGCAGCTCCGAGTCGACTCGGCTACGGCTAGGCGATGCCGCGCTTACGGCTCGAATGACAGCAGTTCACCGACGCAGCGGTAGCCGCGGCGCGGGGCGTGCACGAGGAAACGGAAAGTCGAAGGATAGCGTACGATGAGACGTAAGCGCGGGTACGACAAGTCGTCTACGCACCGTACCGCGGTTCGTGAGCTTGTCTCGAGGCGAAGCGATTACGTTACGAATCCGATAAGTGTGCTTTACAGTAGGGAGTTTCATACAAAGAATACTGACATGCAAGAGTTGATACGTTTACGTTCCGTTTACGAGTCGATATGTGTGCTACGACCATCATTCGGGAGTGTCCTTAGCTATATTCAGTATAAATAAAAGTGTCGGGGATTTTTTAAATTTTAAATTAAGAGTTAAGAAGAACGAAATTTTAATTGAATTTTGTAATATCATATAATATCACATATTTTTCAAAAAAAACGTCAAAAAGACGTTGACGTCATAGTGGTGGCTACTGTTATAATTTCATTTTAATATTAATTTCTTATAATTAGAGTCCAAAATATACTACGAAATGTATTTAATATGCCTTCTATAAATGAAGAGTAGAAAAATGCTACAATTTAAATTGCTTTACTTCATTGAAAGAATATTATTTTTGTATTTGTTTACCTTTCTAGTCAAGGACACTCTTGCCATGGTTTTCCAATGATGCTTTAGAAAAATATTATTCTGACATGAATAATAACAGCAAAATACACTGGATAGCAAAAATAACGGGTCATTTAGAAAAACCGCGATAGCTCCCAAAGTTATTTACATAGATCCCTCGTATAAATAATATGTGACGACCCGTGTGGCGCAATGGTTACCATGCCGGATCGCCGCGCCAAGGGTCCTGGGTTCGATTCCCAGCGAGGCGGAAATTTGATTGATGAGTTTGAATTTCTGTTCTCGGTCTGGGTGTGAATGTCCTTGTCTTGTGTGTTGTCCATGGCACCCACGACACAGGGAATCCTAGTGTGGGGCTATGAGTGTGAAGCGTTATTTTTTTTTTTTATGTTATAGGCAGATTTGTGACGCTTATTAAAGATCATTAGATTATATCACAAGAGGTTACATTTGAACAAGTTACAGCTTCAAAAAATTAATATATAAATAAGTATAGCTCGCGAGTAAGATCGTTGCGACGCAACTCGCGTCGGCGGCAACTCGACGAAGTCGTCGGGTTATTCCCATTTGTCCCCACATCGTTTGTCAACACTGGTGACAAAATGTTTTTTTTGTTTGTATGTTCACCGATTACTCTAAGACAGTTCTACCGATTTGGATGTTTTAAACGGTATTTAATAGAAAATTGCATCAAGGAATGGGACCAATTACACGTTACTTAAAACTATATTTTTATTTATTATATTATTATTTTTATCAAATATTAGTGCCTTAAATTCTATAAGCAATGAAACAAAGTCATATTTCCGAACACTTTTTTACACATTACTCAACGATTAATTAACAATAATGTACTTATTCTCTATGAAAAATCAACAATCAAGTTACAAAAAACTTACAAATACACAATATCTTATATATAAAACTCTCATGTCACAATGTTAGTTACCATACTCCTCTGAAACGGCTTCACCGACTATGAAATTTTATATGCATATTCAGTAGGTCTGAGAATCGGCTACTATCTATTTTTCATACCCTTAAGTGATAAGTGTTGTCCACCCCTAACATTTTTTTTAGTTTTTGGACAAATTTTTTTATTTTTTAATGTGGCATTAAAAATACATACATCTCTAAATTTTCACCCTTCTATCACCAGCCCCTAGTTTTTAATAGTCATTTTAGTAATTTAATTATTTTTCATCTCGCTCGGTAACTGTTCAAATGTTAGACGATACGAAGTTCGCCCGGTCAGCTGGTATATTATATAAACCATTGTTATTTATTATATTATTTTTATCAATGATTAGTGCCTTAAAGTGTACAGGCAACCTACTGTCATATTTTCAAACACTTAACACTTTACTCAACGATTAATTAAAAATTAAATAAATTGGGTAAGAAAAATAGATAGTAGCTGATTCTCAGACCTACTGAATATAAAATATAAAAATGAAGATGCCGCCACGAATGATGGAGCCACCTAGCTCCAAAAAAAATCGAGAGGCGTTAGATCGGGGCTACGAGGTGGCCACTTAATTGAAACATGTGTTCCTATCCACTGTGTCCCGAATTGTTTGTTCAAATTAGAACGCGTAAGACGGCTGTGGCGGTGCGCCATCTTGTTGAAAATAAACTTTTTGCATTTCCGTCAGGGGCCATTCATCCAACTGGTTTTTAAGATTCTCTAAAATGACCTCGTTATGCACAGCTGAATTAAGGGTACCTTCATAGTATTCCATCATTACAACACGGTTCAACATTAGAGCACACCAACAGTTAAAAGAAAATTGAACCTGATTGTGGCTTTCCCGAACTCTGACAGGATTTTCTCTAGACCAATAATAATGATTTCGTCGGTTGTACATACCGTTATTGTAAAAATTGGCGATAAAGAATATTACGAGTTAATGAGTTTTTCAGTACAAAATGTATGGAAAATATTTTTAGCGATTTCTGACATTTCTAGTACTCATACCTTAAATGGTCCCATAGAGTATTTTGATCCCCATACGAAGTAGGATCGATATGCATAAAAATATTTTTTTTTGGATTTTAGCGCTTTTTTCGCTGACCGTACATTTTCTCAAAAATCTGTGAATGCAGTTCAGAATATCTTAAAAAGTTATGGATAGTCTCCTAGGAACGTTTTCCTGTAACTATAACGGTTAAGGTACCTGCCCTTACTGACCCGTCTCAAAAATCCACCCTGTATATCTCACACACAAACACGCCTACACTTACGTAATTGTATAATTTATCATATAAGTTTATCTTATATCACATACACAACACTTACAAACGTACATACACATATACGGACACCGACGGAATAGAACCTGGTACGCTCTGGCGTTACACTCACACCACAGACATGTATCTAGCACATGTATCTATGTGCTTCACCGCAGCAGCATCAACTGCAACAGCAGCATACAGCATCGGCGCAGCCTTCAAAGTGCACCATTTGATTCGGAGGATCCGGAGCTATGGTTCGCATTTCTGGAGACTCAGTTCGTATACAATAACATACACGGACTTAAGAGAGGTATAATCTCACAATTATCAACCTAACCATCGAGCAAGCGAGAACCGTGAGGGACATTATCATTAATATAAGTGCGTTAAAGCCGAACTCATCCGCTAAATCACCGCCTCTCAAACGCAGAGGATTGAGCACCTCCTCACCAACAAGGCAATCGGACAACGGACGCCGTCACTATTCCTGCGTCACCTGCAGGATCTGGCGGGTCTTACTACGTCTGCTAGCCTCATTCACACAATCTGGTGTAGCCGATTACTGCACCAAATCCAGGCAGTGCTATCATCACTGCCCACCGACACACTTGAGGAGCTGGACGATATGGCGGACCGACTACAGGAGATATCCGCTCCTTGCCCGGTCGCCCCGCGAGCTTCGCCACTCCTGAACAGCATCTCTGCGCGAGTTCATGAGCTGATCCGCAACGTTAAGCACCTGGCGCTTGAGGTAGACCGTCAATCAGCGCTCCGCGCCAGGCCACACCCTCAACGCGTCATCGCCAGCCATCACTAGGATGCACATCCTGTGCGCGTGCGGCACACCACGGTTCACCACATCGTCGGCTCTTTTTCTACGTCACACTGTGACGTCACATCACCATATCTCGGTGAAAATTTAAATGGAGTTAATTAAAACGCAATGCAGCATATAGAACATTATTATTTTTATTTAATATATTATGACAATGCTACCATGTCATTTACAAACAAACTCACATAACACACGCTTATATATGTGGATGAATTGCGATCACTGGGAGTCCTCTCACCACCATGGTAGACGATTGTCTTATTGGAGAGAAATATGTGAGTTTCGAACATCTTTGTTTAACATTCGGTAAAAGTATATACCTATGTAGATATACACCACATCTTATATTTACCTTATAAAACAGTTTTGTAAAAAATAAAATTAAATAAATGTATCATTACTTACAAATAAATAAATTACATCGTTTTGACGAACAACATGAAAATTATTACACTAGGAGAATGAAATTTAACGCGCGTAATGAAATTAAATGAATTTCATTCGAATTGGGTTCGGGTAAAACACTTTTCGACCGTCAAATTACGCCATTGCGTCCATCTTAAAAAAAAAGATAATATTTTGATCGTTTGAACTGATGCCAGCAAAATTATTAAGTTAAATTAAATAAAAACATAATATAATTAATGAAGATATAAAACATAAATATAATTATTGAAATATTAATATTTTCAAACTGAAATGGATTCTAATATTTGAACAATAACAAGCGCAAAAAAATATTTTCTTAAAGAAAATATGCAGACTTATTTCTCCAGAGTCTGCACTTGCTTCAAATATTTCTCATACCGTTTATCGAATTTTATATCTCTTAATCTTCTCTTATTCCTCACATTTTTGAAGAGCGAATATTGCAAGCGTCTGGCTTCTATTTCGGACTATTTCGCTTCTTTTCGGAGTTTGAATAAGAAAAGATACAAATTCGGGTTCTTCCCTATGCGCCCATTAATACGTCGGTGCCAACCCTCAACGGCGTTTGTCGTGCGATGCCTCTGATCTGCCTCCTAATTCACGTAACTTTAAGACGCATCGATTAAGTTGCAGTGACGCTGCAATCAAGTTGGAGTGACGCTACAATCAAGTTGAAGTTTGGCGTCTAAACCGTATTATCATAATTTTTTAACTGCGCGTCAACTGCACTCATCCTGCGCGCCTGCCAAACTTTTCTTCGACTATTTAGTACTCTGTGTTTGTGTTGTCTATGAGAGAACAAATAAACTTATTAATTAATCAAATACAATTTATTATGTTTCCATTAAAAAACGTTAAAGAATATTTACTTATTATCCCAATAAGGATTTTAATGATATTTCTTATAAAAAAGTAATAATTTGTGCTTCATTTCACAAAAAACGTCATATGTTATGTCAATATGGCAGAATGAAGATCTTCCCTTTGCCTCGTAAATCGTAATGCAATCAGTAAAAAAAATTCAGAAAATCTTGACGCGCATCAACAGAATACCTTTTTGTGACGTGAGCGTTTTTACAAGCGCTCGCGTGACGTGAGCGTGTTTGACAGCACTCGCGAAAGCTTAGAGAATACGGAAAGTGTCATTTTGAACGGAACTTCACTGCAACTGCACTGCAATAGAACTTGTTAAGTTACGTGAATCAGGGTGCTGCACAACTAATAATGATTGGTGAAAGTTGGGGGTACCAATACCTTTCGAAGTACCGCCGAAAACGCCTCATTACTTCACAATTTGGAGACAGGTCTAATATTAATCTCCAAGCTGCTGGAATTAAATTGGCCGGTACTAAGGGGATCATGGCGGTCATTCTTGTGACGTTTCTTCCTTCCTTGGTTTTGTTAAAGTGAATTTTCTTGGAATATTTCCAGATGGCATCAATGAAATGTCGGAAACATCCCGTCATGTAGACATTTGGAAATATTGCTAAAATTGCATTTATTTGTGCAAGTTCGTAATCGCACTTGAATGTACGCATTGTGATTTTGAAATTACTTTTTATAAGTGAAAATAATCTCATATATGTTTGCTCCGACTTGTTAGGAAGCAACGCGTATATTACAGGCACAACGTTTGTCGATATATCATCAGACACGATGTCTACATGTAATACATATAGTTGGTAGTAGGGTTTAGGTGCCACTTTAAAAGTGCCGTCTACATAGAAAGATTTTGCGGATTTTATGAATTTTTTTGCTGTTGCAGTAGAAAATATTAATATTTTTTCTTCTTCTCCGTCTTCGCATATTAAAAAATCTTTAGCTAGAACATGTGGAATTTGGACGCTTTGGGTGCTATTGTGGGTCAAAAAGTTAATGTTAAGATATTTTTTTCTTGCTCGATATAGTGAGTCTTTCAAGGAAGAAAATTCCGGAATAAGATTTTGATCTTCTTCATACACATCTCGCAGATTTTTAAAAGATTCGCTTTTTTCTATAATTTTTCTCATTAGCCCCAGATCATTACATACTTGTTTTTTTAATGCAGTTTTTTCTTTTAAAATCTTATTTCTAATCGTACTTGCTTTGCAAGCATGTAAAGATTGGCGTACAATTTTCTTTTTATCTTTATCCAGTGTAGCTGAGGCATTACATATTTTGCGATTAACACATCGCCACGTAGTCGTTTTGTTACGGTTCGTTCCTTTTTTAGTATAACGGTAGCCGTTTTTACAAATTAACGTTAATGTTCCTTTTTGGTTAGTAATAAATTCAATTTCACGATCCATTGTATTTAATTTATATTGTTATTAGATAAATATAAATAATAATTGTACAAGCAATGACCCGAGCTAGACAGATGACAAGTTAGTTCTGTGATGATTGTTAAAAAATAATGGAATTGAATTGAAGGGAAGTTGAAATAAGGTTTTATGATTGTGGAGAAAAGCGTTTCGATAACTATCGAATTGAACATTTTGCACCTAAACCCTATAAAATAAGTGCATTATAGCTATTGAGAATGTAAATTTTATATTAATAATAAATTTTATTTTTCATAAATCATAAAAAACATATTAAAATATAATATGCATTACATTGTGGGCACCTCCGTCCCATATTCACATTATGTATACACCGTTATTCTTAGTATATGCGAAAGCTGAATGTATTTTGATCAGAATCAATTACTGAATCGATCGCAATAATTTTTACACCATGACTGTTATATTTTGTCCTAAAAATATTTAAAAAATGTTACAAGTTGGACACCAATGCAAAACATCGTTATTACCGACCATCTTAAGGCTTGGTGGATAGTTTCAACTTTGTTGGTTATAATAACAACAAAATAAGATTTCACATAAACATATGGCATGGGAGAACTACTACTAACATCTCAATTTTGTTAACTTATACATAAACTGTTATTCGGTTGCGTTGACAACCGAGATTGATTAAGATTTTCAAGTCTGGCGTTTTGCTTGCGCCTCTCACAATAAAATTATTATCTTGTCGTAAAAAATTTGGATAATGAGTTTTCGATACAGTAATGTGCAGTACACAGAAATGGTACTCGAAGTGGTGTGCGGTGATAATGTGTCCATGGCAGTGCGACGGTACGAGGAGCAATTTGGTGTAAGAGTGTCGTGGAACACCATGCTTTCCGGTACACAACGCTTAAGAGACTACGGGTAGTTCCTGCCTCCTATCGCTGTTAATCGAGGTGTGAATCGCATTTCAACGGCAGTACAACAAGGGATTTTGGACTACATAGCCGACAATCCCGAGAGCAGCACAACACATGTGCTTGTTTGTGCATAAGGCAAAATGGGGGACACTGAACAATTATGTGTGACTTGTGTGAATGATTCACTATAAAAAATTATTAAATATGTAGCAGAAGGAGGTATTCTATGGTATTGGTTATGAAATGATATTCCTTTTACTTTGCACCATGATATATTTCCAGTTCTCCTAACATTCACATCAATATTCCAAAGTACTTCAACACTACGGCTGCGGGCACGAGATCTGCGACGAGCGGCGCGATGGCGGTTGCGGCGCGGCGCGGCGCGGGGCAATTAGCAGCGGTGTCTTGCGGGGCACGAGAAAACGGTCGTTCAATCGCGCCAAAGTAGTGTTGTGAAGAATGATAATATTATAATCTGTTTATTTATACTTTTATTGTTGAAGCGATGGCGTAAAGTAACTTTCGTAAAAAAGTGACGCTTGGTTTTCATACAAATGGAGGTACCTACATGTTTCATTTTGTGCCAAACATCGTTGTGAAAAACATGAGTTTACGTCGAAGAGAATTATTGGAACCTAGTATCCTGATGAGAGCTGAATTATTATTACCAAGAAATGGTGTTCATCCAATAAATAAAGGAAGAAGTAATTTAGGCTAATTGTCTACTCTTTATAATTAGTTATAAAGAGTAGAAAATTGTCATTCAAAAAATATTAAAACTATACGAGAATGAGTACATTTTGATTATATTTTGGAGAATATTTAGAGAATATTTATATGGTGCAAGTTTTCACTGTCCCATATAGCAGCTTTTGATGAAATACACGAAATAAGTTCTTCATTATCAATTTCCATTATTTTAAAATTATAATTCAATACAATTCTAGTACTATCAATCTAGTTTGTTCCCATCTCTTCCGCGCCGCCGCGCATCGCCCCGCACCGCCCGTGCATCGCGCATCGCGCCGCTTGAAATCGCGGGTCTCGTGCCCGGTCCCATAGTACGCCATACTGTTGATTCCATCGCTTCAAATCGCGCCGCCCCGCAACCGCCATCGCGCCGCCCGCCGCAAATCCCGTGCCCGCAGCCTACGTGATCAATAATAATCTGTTCTACATTCTTGACAATTCCCTAATCTAAATATGACATTACATTTCTTATATGCCAGCCTCTGCATCAGGCAAGCGCTGTAGAATAAAGAGGTCCGTCCCTGGACCTTCACTGGAGATTCATGGCCTCACCGATAAATACATTATTGTAAATAATGGGGATTAATATAAACACGTCAAGATGGTTGACAGTAACACCGTGTCCTACGTGGGCGACTCAACGCGAACGCGATTGCGAAGCGATCCGGTGCGATTTCAGTGCGATGCGGTGCGATGCGGC